>VZTX01017831.1:0-89093 GCA_013400915.1 Pardalotus punctatus | reverse complement strand
CGGGGCCTCTGCAGCGGAGGTACCGCGGCGGGCGCCCGGCCCGCGCTCCGCAGGCGGGAGTTTAATGACCTCGGTGACAGAGACAAAGGCCTGCCCATGCCGCGGACCGGGAGATGCTCTGTCAACGTGCTGGGCTAGGCTAGGGCGAATTTCTTTTTTTCTCATTTAAATAATTTGATCTATTCCATCATTTCCAGTCGTTCCCATTTGCCAGCTGTCTGCTAACTCCAGGCTGGAACAGCTGAAAAGCAAATCTTTAATTTTCTTACAAACATATTATTACTCTGTATCAGCTCATCTTTTTCATTTTCCTTGCCCTTCGCTCTCCCCAGCAGCAAGCTCAGCGTGCTCCGTGCTTGGGAGAAATGCTGATCGCCGTCCTGCACTCTGCTCCAAAGACCCATCCCGGAGCAGCCTCTGGGTGCCCGGGTGTGTGGACTGGAGGAGGAACACTGAAAGCCATTTTTGGTCTACAACTCAAAGAGAAGTTCCTGGGTGTCGCCTCTGCCAGCAGGCAGCGAGCATGGGGACTGCTGCGGGGAGGTGGACAGGTGGGGGATTCCCTGCGTGCCCATTGCGGTGGTGCCTGGGCTCTGGCTGTTGTGAGGGATTGGCCAGGGAATGTGACAGTCGACATCAACATGGAATCGTTAGGAAAAGCTGGAAGAGTCTCTGGTAGATCTGAACACCCGGGGCAGGACCAGCCCCTCCCAGAGGTGTTGTGGTGCCTCCCTGGGCCGTGGTGTCACTGGTGCCTCAGCTGGGGCGATAAGAAGGTGCCCGTGAGCGTGGCCTGGGCTCTCAGCACCGTGTCATGGAACAGGGGACTTCTTACTCCTACCTAAGCGTCGAGCCAGAGAGACAGAGGTCCTGCTCAGCCTCCTCCAAGCACTGGGCAACAGCTCGGTCTCGGAGGAGGTGGTTGGTGGTTTGGATTGTGGGCAGGGCCAAGGCTCCAGCTCCCAGCCCGAATCTTCCTGCCTGTGCCAAACATGGTTACAGAAAAGAGTGGCTCGTGTTAAAGGATATTTTTATCCCTCCTGACACCAAAACGGATAAGATTTAGCAAAAGGGCATGGAAGAAAATTTCTTTACATACTGCTTAAGCGAAGGACAGCTGTTTCTGTGAACTTGTTATGAAATTAAATGTCACAACCTGGTGACTCTTTGCACCTGGAGACAAAAAAGCCCCACAAAGGTATTGGGAGGGAGCAGGTAAAAAACATTGTTTTAGCTGTGACTGTTCGTGGCTCTTTGCAGACTCCAGAACATGGAGAAGAGGTTTGATTTTGTGGAGTGTTTAAATTAAACTGTAGCTGGGATGAAATATTCTCTTAGTTCAGGTTGCTGCTTCTTGCCTTTCTGTTGGTTTCAGGCACTGATAAGGCTCCAGTCTCTGCTTCGGCCACTGGATCCTACTGCAAGGCCAGCACAAGTAGTTTATTTTGTATTACCTTATTTAATTAGTGACAGATGGGTGTATGGCGGTTATGGATAGTCCTTGTCTCATGCATGTAGATCAAAGAGGGCTGGACAGGAGCAGTCCTGTACCAGGAATTACCAAAGCAGTCAAGCCCAGGCACAGGCAGAAGAGAGCTCCAGGGCTGCAAGTCTCCTTGCTGGGCTTTGCATGGCTTCTCCTTCCCAAAGCAACTCGAGGGCCTCCAGCAGAACAGCCCATCACGGCTGTGTCTCTCTTCCTTTGTGTTCCCAGACTCCCACACTGTCCCCCAGACAGTCCCTCGTGTAACTTGGCAATGCTCCTTTCTCTGGGCAGCATCCTGGGGATCCCAGGGCTGCTCTGTGGCAGGATTACAAAGAGGGCATTTTTGAAATTTCTCTTAGATGTTGCACCAGAGTTCCTTAGGGATCTTTGCCCCCATACAAAGATTTCACCTGAAACCTATGCAGGTGCTGCATGGGCCCAGACCTGGGAGCAACAACCTTCAGCCTCCAGACCAGAATCCCAGCTGAAGCTGGAGCCAGAGCCAGGTCATTATGGATAATTACAGCACAGAGAGGACGGCTGGACAGAAGAAGCAAGTACCTGGAAGTCTGATAGAACTCCTCATGGGACCGGAGCTCTGGCTCACGGCTGCTGCACAGGTGAGTGCTGCCCAGTGGATGCTGGGCTGAGCTGCAGGGGCCTTGGGAGCGGGATTTATACCGAGCTGAGTCAGGACTTTCTTCAGGAGTCTTTGGCTGTGCCTTGCTGAAGGATGATCAAAGGTAGCAGAAGGGCTTTGGCATTGGACAACTTGTTACAGTGATGCTAAAAATACAAGATATTTGCCCAGTTTATAAGTGCTGTGAAAATAGCTTTAATGTGGTAATTCATCATTTAAGAGTGTATCAATTAATGCAAACTCTGCTGTATTTATAACTTGTGAACATGGTGTACCAGGGAGGAGAAGTCGATTCGTTATTTCGAGTTTGCTGTGAGGATATTTAGATGTGTTATTTTTTCATGCTGCCTTTTTTATGGTGAATACATGTGGTATTTAAAGCTTCAGGTATTACACAGTTCAGATTCATAATTGTGAATATCTTACAGGGTTTTTATATGCATAAAACTTTCAGTCCTCTCACCTACAAATAAAGCTGTAGGTTTATGGGTGTTCTCAAGTCATTGATGTAAGACTTCTTATTTTTGAGTATGAAAGGTAACCATATGCAAAAATGGAAAATAATGTTGAGATTATTAATATCTAAAGGAAAATGCTGATTGACGAAGGGCATTTTCAAATCAGACTAATCCTTTAGAGCAGCAGCAGAAGTATGAACCTGGCAGAAAGAGACATAAGCATTTCTACAGCTGTGGCATTTTTCAATACTAATGAAGAAAAAGAGGCTTCTTTTTATTTTTGTAATGGTATCTAAACTGGTTCATTTGAATTAGCTCCATCCACATGTGTTTTGTTTAGATTTATATGCATCAGGTCTAATAGAACCACAATCAATGTGAGTTATGAGGCTCAGTGCTCGCATTACCGAGATTCATGTGCTGAAGTCGGCTCCTAAAACAGCAGAGTGAATATACCTGGTAAATGCAGATTTCTGGGACTTGAGTGCCCTCTACTGAAACCATCCTGGCTCCGGCCCTTTGCTGTGACACCCACAGTTAGATTAATGGGTCGCCAAATTAAACTGAAGCCTGCAATTCACAGATCCATTATGAAGGATTCTTCCTTTCCTTCCTCCCTGGTCCCATTCTGCGCCAAATTCTCCTTCTCCAGCACTGGTTAATTCTGAACCCTGCAGCTCTGCCACAGCAGATTTTTTGGTTTAAATGGCAAGTTTAGATACTGTAAGGAGGATTCCTTCAGCCGTTATCATCTGGGAGCTGTGATGGCATTGAGGAGTGCTGAGGGCTGCATTGGGCTGGGCACAGCAGTGCCGCAGGACGAATCTGCCCAATGAGTTTGGGTCTGCTCAGTGCCATTCCTGGGAGAGGCATTAACTCCATGCCAGCAGCTGGGATGAGGTGACACCGCCACCCACACTCCAGCAGCTCTTGAAGAAACAAACACCAAGAATCCACGTTTGCCCCCACAAACTCACTGCAATTTGTGTTACATTTTGCTTGTTGTGGGGGGGGGAGGGGGAAAAGGCAAAATTTCCACTTCCTACTCAGCATTCCATCTGGAAGGGAGAGTCATTGTCTTTCCCCATGCCTTGCCTGCAGCCCAGGCAGGGTTTCTGTGGTTGGGATGGAGGCACTGGCGGCTCTGCCATCCCTGCCGTGGGGCCAGGGTGGAGGGAAGTGCCAGGAACTGCTCATGTGCTGCGGTGCTGGGCAGGTGATTTGAAAGTGTGGTGGTTTCCCACTTAGATTTTTATCAGGTCTATTCCCTAAGTTATTCTTCCTTTTGTGGTGTGGCTGCTCTGTCCAGGGCAGGTGGGGCAGGCAGGGAAATGTGGGGTTTCTGCAGTCTGTGTGATACTCACAGAAGAATTGTTGCTGCACTACACTGCATGTATTTGTGTTGGAACATACTGTGGTGTAATAGCTGGTTTGAAATGTATCCAGTTCTGCTGAATATATTATTGTGAAAGTCAGGCAAATGCACTGGGAGAAAGCGAACTCCTGTCAAACTGCGAGCAGCAACGCCCCGCAGAAACTGGCAGAGTGGGAAGGGGGCCGGGAGCAAGTGCTGCACTCCCCTCCTTGGCTGGGCTGGCTGCGGGGGCCCAGGGCTGCAGGGAGCTCGGATCAGAGCCCTGCGTGGGGCCCGTGTGTCTGAGGAGATCAAAGGGTGCTGTCGCTGCTCTCTGAAGCAGTTGGCATCACCCCCACCGTGCAAACCCCACTCTGCAACAGCGGGAGCTGGGACCTGGTGGGTCCCACTGTCAGCTGGTCGCTACCAACAGAGCTGGTAGAAGCAGGTACGAGGTTTTGTCCCAACATCCCCAGACTGGCAGGAGATGGGAATTGGCTCTTCCTTTCCCCGGTGGTATTTGCAGCACCAGTTTCTTCTACTGCCCCCTTTCCTGCCGAGGCAGACATGGTGGGGAGACAAAGGCTGTGCTGGTGCTGGGACAGCCAGTGCATGACCTTTCAAACAGTGGCCAGAGAGGTTTCTCACACTTTCCTGCCTGGAGCTGGTGTAACTGAGGTTAATGGAGACTCTTTGAATGAGACAAAAACAAAGCGTGCGATCTTGTTTTTAATCAATTATGCTGAGGTTTGCCCTGTCCGAGGGTCTCCTGTGGGCTCACAGCATATCACACACCTGGCACAGACCCAGCTGGGTCTTTGCACCAGCAGCAGCACCCAATCTTTGCCACCAGGGATGTCAGACCTTGGAGGTCTGGCTGCTCCCACCTGGCAGGGCACAGCAGGAACGTGGGACCCTCGAGCGGTATTGGAAGGTGGGAGTTTGTGGAGCTGGTTCAGTACCCCTGGCTCTGGTGCTGGGGCAGCTCCATCCATGCCAGCTCTCTCTCATGGACCCTGTGCAGCCAGACCCTCACTGAGCACCCCTGGCAGGGCCCCTTTGATCAGCCCCTCACCTTGGGGATCTTGGTTTGAACCTGGACATGAGCTGGTGCTCTGGGAGACTGGACCAGGTTCTTTCCAACATCCCCATGGACAGAGTCACCCCAGGCAGCAGGAACTTGGGAGGATGTGAAGACCTGCCCGGCCTTTTTGGATGTGATGTGGTGGCCGTGAGCACGGATGGAGCTGTCCTGGCACCTGGCGGGTGACAGATCCCTCAGGGTGTTCTGAATGGAGCCACGTGCTGATTGTCAGCCGTGTGCAGCAGCAGCTGAATTTGTACAATTGCAGCGTGTCATATGGGCTGAAAAGGGCAACAGGGAGCAAATGACTAAGTAAGACCAGTTAAAATTATTATCTTTATCACCCCCTGTGTTCATCTCTGACAGGAGAAACTGTTTTGGCCATTTTTTTCCATCAAGGTCTCCTGTTTCTGGGCTGCAAGATGATCCCTTTGAACTAGGCTGAGTGAAAATACATATTTGTGTCAGACAGCCTTTGCATGTGTTTTTCATCCTCTTTCTGCAGAGGTAGGAAATCATCTTTTTTCTTTTCTTTTTTTTTTTTCCCCTTAAAAAAATAGCCCTCTATCTTTAGGATTGGTGGGAGAAGCCATTTGCAACTGATGGGTGTAAATTATGCCTGCTTAGTCAGACAAGAAAATTAGAGACTGCAGAATTAGCCTCTGTTCACTATTATCTTTACATGGAACCAGTTTACAAAGAAACTTGGTATGCTCCGTGGTGTTGTGCTCAACTCTCACGTGACTTGTTTGTGACCTGTCAGCCTCAGCACGTGGTCCATTGTGTGGACCTGGCTAGGGCAGATCCTTTTTCTCCTGCACAAAGGTACCAACTGGCAGAGCAGAAGGTTGGGCACCTGCCAGCCTGGGAGTGCACAGGGCTCTTTGCTCCCCACATGGCTAATTACCCATGCAAAGATTGGGAATGATTTGTTAATACCTTTTTTTTTCTTCTACACATGCAAAGGGCAAGAAAAGATCACGTTATTTCAAACGCCTGTTAAAATCAGACTTCAGTGGAATTACACTGGGAATTAATTTGGCCAGCTGCAGCCAGTTGTTTTGCCCAATCCCTGCAAATTCCAGCCTGTTTCCAATTCACAGCAAATTTCTTTGTTGTTCCAGCACATTCAGAGGAAGAGTAAATGTTGGGTGAGAAGCTGTGGGTGGGTCTGGCTGTACCTACTGGGAACAAAATCTGGCATGGTGAGGCACCTGATGTGCGGGGACAAGGGGACACCTGATGCATGGGGACAAGAGGGTCCCTGCCTCAGGAAGGGTGTGGGTGTCTGGAGAAAACATTTCTCCCATGGAGGTGGGTGCTGGTCACAGGCAGATGCTGTGAAAGCCTGAGGAGTGTTAATGTGTGGAGGCAAAAGTTATGTGCTTGCAGGGGGCAAATGACCTGACCCTGAGCTATGGAGGCATCCCACCTTTGGGCAGGGGTGTGAGAGAGTGGGAGAGGGGTGGAAGGAGGGGGTGCCACAGCCTGCCCTGAGGAGAATCAGGAGGCTGTGATGATCCTTGTATTTATCTGGCACCCGCATGTCCTAACTCCATGTCGTTACCTGGAACCACCCCCAAGCATCTCCTACAATTTTGGCTTAAAACCCCAGTCTCTGTAAGATTCACAAACTCCACTTTTCCTACCGTCCTGCCTGGATAATGAAATAGCAATTCACAAGATTGTCCTGGTCCTGGCTGTGTCCCTTCTTCCCACTGCTATGGGCTGTGACGAGCCCAACACCCAAGGGTCAGGTGGGCAGTGGGGCCAGAGGTAGTGCAGAAAACCACCCAAAAATATACCCCTGTTCGGTTTTTCAAGGCTTGTTTGTGTGGCCAAACTGTGTGCAGTGAAACCACGGGGCAGTCTGACGGTGTGTCTGCACGGAGGGAGAACCCCTCCATCAGCCACCACTGCCAGCTCTTCCCTCCCAGCTCACACCGTGGGATGTGAGGAGCATGGATTTCCATTTGCCTTGTTTTCAGCCGACGTGAGACTCCTCCTAAACCAGGCCATTGTATGAGTTAAATCCCTGTTATTCCCAGTTGCCACTGTCTGGGCACCAGGTTAATTTTGGCACTTTTCAGCTTAGCAAGCAATGAACGGGTTCATGTTCTTTCCCATGGGAAGGAGATTGTGCAGCATGTGGGGATCTGTGGATTGAAAGGGGAGTGTGGGAGACTTCCCGTGCGCATTACTACTCATAGGAAGAAAGAAATGCTGCTTTTTATTTTTATTTTTTTAAAATCTGATGTTTATTTGGCATTTTAACAGTGGTAGGAAAACAGAGGAAATTAATTTCAAGAGATGGAAAACAAACTGGTTTCTAAAAATGTGCTGCACTCTGGTTTTCCTGGTTCTCCCAAGTCACCCCAGTGATGCTGGGGCGGACACGCTGCCGGGGATGGCTGCTGCTGATGGGAGGCACCTTTCCCTCCAGCACTGGCTGCTGCCCCTGAGCACCTTGGGCAGCTGCTGACATCCCTGTGGAGGAGAGGCTGGAACCTGATGTGCCTCAGGCCAAGCTGAGGGTGGCTTTTTTTGGAAACCATTTCCAGACAGTTCCTTATGGCTGTGCAGCAGATGCAGGGCTCAAAGATACCCCAGCAGAGGCTCTGGAGGTGTCTCACACAGGACATTTTCTTCTCATGGATCTAAATTGGAAGCTAAATCCCTTAATTTAATTTTGCTGCTGTTTCTGTCTATTGTTTCTGTCTGGTGATGAGGCAGAAGAATAATACATTTAAGCAGCTCTTAACGCAAGCAAAACGAAGCTGATGTGGCTTTATTTTACACACTGTATGCAAAACCTTCTCTAGATTGTATCTGTGCACAGCTCTCCGTGGTGGGAGCATGACTTGCATATTGAAACCTGGTGTGAAAATCCCTCAGAAAAATAACGAGCCTCTCTTCCTAGTTTATTTCCATAATTTTTTCCATGGGAAGCATTTGGTTTTTTCAAATGTAAAGGAAAAGCCAGAACTGTGTCCAGTAAGCATCCGATATTTAAAGTGTTTGTACACAGAGAAGCACTTTGTGCTGGCTTTTTACAGTATAAAAGCAAAAAAATGCATAATTTTGCATAACTATTTTTGTTTTATAAGCATTCCCTGGGGGAAGGAAGAGCAAGGTCTTGCCAAAATTATATGTGTTTTGCACAGTTTTTAATTTTATTTTTTTATCCCCAAGGCATTTCATTGTATCCGAGACTCGGCTGGGGATGTGATGCCCGCTCTGTCCAGGACCGCAGGAGGCTGATGCTGGGCTGGGCTGCATAGCTATTTTTAATAAATGAAGGGCAAAATCACATGTAATTGATCCATTAGCACTTATTTCTACATCACAGCTAAGACACCAGGGGAGTCAGGTGCCTTTATGCCTTGAGTGGAAGTGAATATATCTCTTTCCAGGAAAGCCATCACTATTCTCATATAATATTTCAGTGAGATACAACCTGAAAGTGGGGTTGAGCCAAACATCCCAGCTCTGCACTCTCAGGGTTCAGCTTCTCCCTGTGGGTGGACGTGGCCTGGAGAGAGGCAATTACACACCCTCGTGTAGCAGTTTAAAGATCAAGTAGAGAGTAGTTTGACTAGAGATTAAATATAAAGATACCCATTTATGAATTGGGAAAAGAGAAGAAAAAACCCTCCAAGTAGATTAAAGTCTTGCAGAACTGACTAATAAATCAGCAGCTGGTGGAGCGTGGCAGCTTCGTCTGCCACTCTGAAGTGGCTGAGGACAAGTTTAATAACGCTTTACACTTCAGAGGCTAAATGAAGAGCAAGCAGAGAGGGAGCAGCACGCCCGCTGGCTGAAGGCAATGGAGAGAGACTCGGCAAGGGCCAGGAGCCTTGGCTGGGGGTGGGCAATGTGACCCCTTGGGACTGCCCGCTCCCCCTCCACCTTGGTCCTTCCAGCTGGAAGGAGAGCAGCAAGGGGAGCATCCCATCATGTAGGCACCGAGCTTGGGCTGGGCCTCCTGGGGGAAGGAGAGGAATGCTGTAGGCAGCTGGGATTAAGGGGAAAAGCTTGGAGCTTTACTGGCTCGTGGCCGCTCGTTATTCGTGTTGCAGTAACAAGCAGTAACTCCCCGGCACCGTCACGGGCCAGCGCTCCTGCAGCCCCTGCGCTGCTGGGGGCTTGGAGCCACCACAGGCAGGCAGACAGTGAGACATATTTTACTTGCAGTGCTTGGGTTTGTCAGTGCAGGCTGAGGACTTGTCTCAGGCACAGACAGCCTTTTAGCGCTGGGCTTTCAAGCAAGGATGAAGGGACATCCGTCTCTGCAGGCAAGAGTCCGGTGGGATGCCAGACAGGCTGGTCTGCACTGGGGATAGGCTTGGGAAGTACACGTTACCCTGGTGGGAAATGGGCCTCACAGGGCAGGTGCAGTGCCATGGGGTAAAACAGGTCATTTACTCCAGCAGAAACCTACTGCCTTTACTGGGTGTACACTTCTAACAACTGAGCCTTAGGGGTTGGGAGCCTGTGGGATTGATTGCTGGCTCAGGGAGTGAGCAGCTCTAGGTGAAGTCAAGGGTGATCAGCCTCAGCCAGACAGTCAGTTCCCAGGAGATGCTGTGTGCCAAGGGTACCTCTGTCTATAAATTGCTTTGGATGTTTGAATATAGACCTCTTGTAAACTCAGACACTGCACAGGACACTTGTGTCCTCACTCTGCCATCGCACCCTCAATCACTGTCTGTTGTTCAAGGTCATAAGAATAGTGATCTAGAATTAAGTCAAGTTTGTTTGACAGCTGTATTTTTTGTCTTCTCTTTGCACATAGTTTTCCCAGTTTTCTGAATGCTTTTCAGTTGCATTCTGTGGGGAGCTCCCAGGTCCAACTCAGTGCTGACACATCAGGCACCTCCTGAGCAACATGCAGCCACAACTGGATTATTTCTGCAGGGTGCTCTCGGAATCTGCTCCAAGAGGGAGCGTGGTGCTGAGAGCTGCTGGCAAGCAAAGCATTCAGGCCCCTATTAAAAACAGCAGAACAAGTTTAATCTCTGGATGGCAGGGAAGTTTGCATCGTCAGCAGTGTTTGATCCAAGTTTTCAAGGCAAAATTGAAATCATTCTTCACCAGGCTCAACACATTGATCTTTAGAAAAGAGCACTTGTAAATAAACTCCTTGAGAATATGTCACCCTCTTTCTCCTCCAAAGCTACTCCTCCGTGAGAAGGGCAATCCCTGAGGATGCTCTAAAAGCAAGAAGGAGGATAAGCAGAAATGGCTTCAGGGAATTTCTCTCTCTTTCTCATTCCTCCTCCAGTCCACCATTGCATGCACACATCACATGCTCCAGATCACAAACCATTAATAAGGAAAAACACTCATGCTCTCGTTTCCCCTCTCCCAAGAATGGCTGACTTACTTTCCTAAACAGTTCATCATCTCCGCTGTTTGAGCAGGCGCGGGGCAGGACTGGCTGCAGACCCATAGGCAGTGGACAACTGGGCAATTTCGTGTGTGCCAGGGTGGCTCACACCCAAAAAGCAGAGAGTTGGTTGGATTCCAGTGCAAGATCTTTGTCCCACAGCACCCCTGCTCTCCCTCTCTTCAAGGCCATGGTTTTCCATGTCCTGCCTCGGTGAGGAATCTTTCATGCTTCCTGTAACTTGCAGTAATCTCCTTGTTTGTGCTGCTCCTTGCTGAGGTTCCTCCAGTACACAGGTGCCTGCAGGCCACCTCAGGGTCTCCGCTCTTCCTCCCTTATTCAGATCAAGAATTTATTTTTTCCACCTCGCAAAGCACAGAGGCCAAGGCCCCACCTCACACTCTTTGGCAATTATTGGAAATTATAAAGCACTTAAGCAAAGTCCCTTCAGCGTTTCCCCTCTATCTAGCAGCAGTCCAAGCCACCACCTCTTGTTCTTGAAATCCTCATCTCTTTTTGCACACCCAGAGGAAACCCAGCACACGGGAGGCACATCCCTGGGGGTGCTGGGCTGCAAATCAGAGGGAATAGAAGGGATGTACTGTCCCAGCTTTGGCCATGATGCTGCGGGGATTGGGCTCTGGGATCTGGGTGCAGGTTCACCTTTCCCTCAGTGCTGATCCCATTCCATCCCCTCTCAAGGTTGCTTCAGCACAGCCTTTGGGGCAGAATGAATGAGCCTCTTCTCTTGGGATTGATCAGATGTTTTTAGGAATATTTTCAGTTGGAAGGAGAAGCAGCTAATGTTAGACTTGCTCTAAGCATGAGATTTCCCTGGCAAGGTTGGATATATTTAGGGTATCTGAATGCCAGAGAATTATAAAGTGATTTTTTTTTCCCTTCCTCACCAAATGAAATACAATGATCCCTTTCAGCATCTTATAAATTGCACTTGAAAAATGGAAAAGTTTCCCATTTCGAGACTTGAGTTTTTATTTTTGAATTACCCCCTGGTAAACCTTGAGATGGCTCAAGGTTGAAACAGCTGGGGGAGCATGGGGCCCCCCTGCACGGTGGAACTGGTAGAACTGGTGGAACTGCCATCAATGTCTGTTGGAGCTGCTGCCATGGACATGGCCTCTTGTGGGATGTGATGGTGCAAGGTGCTGAGCACTTCAGACCTGATCATCAACTATCTTTTACTTCTGTAAGCCGATTCATTAGCGTCAAGTTAAGAACGTGTTTAAATGATTTGCAGAATTGAACCCAGCCAATGTGATTTTCAAATTAGATGCATTTCCACGGCTCTTTTTCCTTAGACTTATTGGATTTTAAACGGGTTTGAAGGGATTCTGTGACAGTTGCTGTGACCTACTTCAGAGCAGAGGCTGGTGAGTCTATCCTGTAGCTCAGTGCTGACTGACAGTGTCTCTAAGTGCAGAGTTGGCCACTTGAATGCAATTTTCCTGTAAGGAAAAAAAAAAATCACGGCGGTGTAAATGGGGCAAATTCACAGGAAAAGCATCTTTAACAGTGGCAGGCATCAAACTCCTGCTCCACCCTGAAGAAGGAGGATTTTTCCTCTCCCTCCATCCTCATCTTATATGGAGAAGTCTGCCTGACCAGGGACAGAACCAGGACTGCGCTCATTGAGGATCTCCGTGGTGACACATAGCATTTGATTGCATGTTGCTCCACAATTAATAAATTCCAACTTTCCTATTGATCTGGAATGGCTGTCTGAGGTGAACTGGGGGTTGAAGGATGTTCATATTGGGGAAAATAACTAAATAACTCTATTTACTTTTTTTTTTAAGCAAAGCTGTGTCTGTATCTGAAAGTGAAAATGGTCATGCTGCATTTTCCGAATGAGTCTTAGTAGAAGATGCAATGATGCCAGTGTGGGAGAGGCCATTCTGGCACAGCTCCCACTGTGGCTGCATGGCTCTGGGGACACTAGGATTCCCAGTAAGGGGAAAAGGGCTTATCCCAGTCGGTGTCCCTGGGCTGCCATCAGGGTGGTGGGTACTGCCTTGTGCTGGGGTAAGCCCCTAATTTGTGATGTCGGGGCAGCTGGAGTGCGGCCAAAGGCTGCTGAGATGGGGCTCAAAACAGAGCCTGATCAAACCTGGCTTGCTCAAGGCTTGGCCAGCACTGGAGCCTCACCAGATCTGCCAGGACACAGGGGCAGGAGAACCTCTGGCTGTTCCGGAAACTTTGCGGAGAAAGGAGATGTGGAGCTGTGTAACAATCCGAGCACATGGATCTGGGGAAGCGCAGGCAGGAGGTGAACAAGAACAATGCATTATTTGGAAATGAAATGAAGTCATCCTTAACTAGGCACTTCAAAAATAGCTTTGTCACTTTTACTCACAAAGGAAGTTATTGTGGTGAAATTACCTGATCATCTCGTGCTGGTTTCCCACCATGCTGTGCCTCCTGTGGACAGGGATGCACAAAGCTCTGCTTTTTCCTTGGAAATCCAGTGCTGTGTGGGGGTGTGTTTGTAATCAATGGGGGCTCGTAACTAATGGATTCAAAAAGTTTAGAAGCCAGCAACAAACCAAAGGCATTAATAACTGTTGCTTTCAAGTCAATGGGATTGATTAGCAAATTCCCTTTATTTCTGAATGATCATTGTAAAAAAGTGGAAAGCAAACCGATAGTGAGAGATGTACCTGCAAGCAATAACACATGATTGCAGGCTGGGCCGCAGAACGCGGGCTGGTGACACAACAGATCATTCATAATTGTCAGCCAAATTGCCCAGCTGGTATTGAGCTTTAAAAAATGAACCATAAGAAGAATTTCATATTGATTTTTGTTTCGTTAGAAACAATATAAGGCTGCCTTAAAGAACCGAGAACAGGCCGCAATTGATTCTCTTTCATTTTGAGCAAATTCTAGTAGAATTTTATATTGGATATTAATGTAGAATTTATTAATGTTTTTTCTTTCTCTTTCATTTCTCTGTTGCTGTAGGAGAGATTGGGAGGCATGGAAGCTGAACTAGAACTTGGGGAAAATTGGTGCCATAGGACACAAAGTCCATTGAAACTGGGTATTTCACAGATCCTGTAGATTTATTTTAAAAATTAAATAAATACGGAGTCCAACATAGAGCTTACAGGCCAGAGACTACGGATTTCTGGCAGGTAGGCAGGGTGTGCTGCCGCCAGCTCTGCAATTAATTTCTGCTTCTCTGCCAAATATTTGGCTTATTGCCAGTTCCTCCTCACTGTCCTTCCTCTGCTGTAAAGGTACTGTTATTAAACCTTTTATTTATGAAATATTAGGCCCATATTTGCAAACAGAGAGTTCAGATGTCCAGTTCCTGAATGATCGTTAGGCTTTAAGGTGAAAATGCCCTTTCTGTGACGGGACCTGTGTTTCTCAGGTGTTGGTTTCATGGGGGTTTGCGAGTCCTCAGCAGACCAGGGCTCCTTCCCAAGGCAGACAGAGGCGTTCCCTCCCCAGTGCCAAAAAATTATGTCACTGCATCCATGTGTGGGATTCAGCTCCCCTGCTTTCTTCTAAACAGATCTATTTGCTCTTCCATTCCCCCACTGCAAGATAATAAATGTGAGCCCCTCATCCATGAAGGTTACACATCCATCCTTCCTCCTCAGAGCCACAGGCGAAGCCTGTAAGACCTAATGTTATTTAAGGTCTTTCTTACATGAAAATGAGATGTAATCACCCTTCACAGGTGAGGTATTCTGAGGGGATTCATTTCACGTTATTCTACATTAAGCTGGTTCTGTGTAGATTTTTTGTGCTGGCTGTGAGGAGGGGGAGGCTGGGTGGGGTCTGGCCAGGTGGGCTGTGCCAGGTACCTGTGGGTGAGCATTTCTCCTTTTTCAGCCTCCTGCAAAGGCTCAGTGAGGCTGGAGAGCTGTGCACAGTACTCGTGTTTGAGGTAAACTAGACCAAAGCAACTGGTTATTTTAGAGTCACTTTGAAAGTGTTTGTGTTTTTCCTTGTAAAAGTACTTCCCTGCTGCCAATAGCAATATGATGTGAAACCAGATATTATTTGTTTTCCTCTCCTGGTGTCACCTGCAGGGTGGTGTGGCCCTACTTGAGGGGAGCCACTTGCATCTGCCATTGTGCTGGTTATCAGAGACTTTGTTTGGGCCAGGATGGTCATTGCCTGGTGTCATGTCTGGGGGCATCAATTTCCAGATCTAGAATAACATCTTCATGTTTCTGATTTCCTGGAATACCAGATGTGCTTCAGCTGAGCCCTTGGAGCAGCAGCTTCTCCAGGGGCACGGGTTTGTAGGGGCTGGTTATTGACATCCTCCTGTTAATGGTAAAGATTTAAAACTGCCAAAATAATCACAGGATCAAAATTACTCACAAACACATCAAGGCCTGAAGCTGCTGCAAGCTGGTCAGATTTACATAGATCATATGGCTAAATAATTGGAGCTGAGCAGATTAGTGTGTTATGCCTCTGATGAAACGATCCCTGAATGTGCCACAGCCTTGTGCCAGGGCATTATAAGAGGGAGAAAATCCATGTTTCCCACCAGTGACATTCAAGTGACAATGAAAGCTGAAAAATACCTGGAGCTGTTGCTTTTATAGATGCTAAAAAATAAAAATTAAAGATGTAAGACTCTTATCAGGTGCCCAGCAAGAGAAGACATGTCAGGAAGAAACTACAATTCTCTGTTTTATACACTTGTGTGATGTTTTTGGCTCTAGGAAGGGCGTGTGTGAGCTGGAGCGGCTTGTGTGGGGGCAGGACTGGGGCCATGGCAGCAGAAAAACTCTGCTCACCGTCTCAGGCTGGTGCAGATGTGCTGATGTTCCCGTGGTTATCGTGGCTCTGGCATCTCCACAGATCTGGAGATGCACACGGCATCAGTGCAGAAATCTATTAGCATAAATTACTGACAAATTCACCTCAAAAGCCAAGCCCCAGCTCCATGATTAAAAATAGTGACAGAACTTCAAAGGGGCAATAGGCATGATTTATTTTTAAGATAATGCGGATAATTTCAAGTACCAAAGGAAATGCTTATGCTGCTTTCTGTAGTGTTCTGCATAATCTGCTGTGTCCAGCTAAGATTAGATAAAAGCCAATGCAGGATCTTTTTTCCCTTCCAACATTAACTATTTGACTTATCTTTATCCAGAGATGAGGTTGCAGAGCTTAACATGCAGGATGCTCTGGGCTCCAGGCCCTGCTTCCAGATAAAACTTTTGGGGTGTTTTGTTGTTCGTTCTTTTCCTCCCCATGTGAGTACTGGGGCTGGGAAGGTACCTTGGCAGAGTCGCAAAATGGTTTGGGTTGGAAGGGACCTTAAGGATCATCCAGTTCCAGCCCCCATCACATCCATGGCAAACGGTGTGTGTGGTCACATCCCTGCTGCCTGGGCCAGCCGGGTCCTGGGACCAAGGCTGCTGGCCAAGGGCCATCCAGCTTCATCAGCCCTGCTTGTTTTCATCTGAAACTTTTTATTTACTCACACAAGGTGCCAATGAGCCTTCCATATAAACATCAGCAAAGCTCATTTGCAGTGTGCCAGGTGTCTTTAAAAGTCTGTTTTGTTCGATCATGCTTTTAATTCTTTGCAAATTACTCAGACTCAAAAGGGAGTAACTGCTTCTGTAAAACTGACATGATCTGGCATCACTTTTCCTACATTTAATTTACTTTTGGTTCTAATATCATGGCAATCTTTCTTACTTCAGGAGCTCCTGGAACAGACTGATGGTGCTGGTGAATCTGTTCCCACACCAGGAACCTCCTCCAGGCCAGAGTCCTGCACAGGTCCTGACAGAACATTGGAACAGCACGAATTCATTTCCAAGTTTTCCCAGGATGGGCCCAGACCATGAATTTGGCTCTACCTGCACTCTCGTTTTATCCACCGATTTTGTTCTATCCCATCTGTATGGCAAAATTCTTCAAAACAAAGCAAAAATAACTTTCGGGAACCATCAAATTCCAGCCAAGAGAATTCTCTTCCACCTCAGCCGTGCAGGCAGCCCAGCCACTCCCAGAGAGAGCCCCTCCTCATCCTCCCACTCCTTCTCTTTCCTGTTGTTAGCGGCAGCAGAGGGAGGATCAATGCCTTTGGTGTCAGGGCAAGACAATGTGCATTCTGGCCATGATATTGACAGCTTGGATGCTTTTCTTGTGTCATCTCGACTTCATTTGTGAAAAGTACTGCAATTATCCCCTGGTAGTCATTTTGGGAATGGCAATAACTTGAAAAGAAAGCAGAATGGGTACACCTGATTGAAAGAAAACACTTTAAATATTGAACAATTTTTTCTAAATGGTTCAATATTTTCAATTTTGTTCAATTTTCTATCTGCCTTGGCACTTAGCACCGGCACAGCCGTTTTGTATGAGCCTTAACAATGGATATTTTACATCGAGGGCATTTAGAGCAGCAAAAATGAAGAAAGGTTCATCCTCCACACTCTTTCTCACTGTTTTGCATCTCTCCTTCCATGTGCTCCCAGGCAATTACTAAACCTTTAAATCTGTCTTTCCCCTCCATCCACGCAGTTCTGCCCAGCCTAATTGTCAGTCTGTCTTTCATTAAGCCAACTGCAGACTTTTGATCTACTTCTTTGGAAGAGCTTTTGTGCTCAGCATTTGAACGAACCAGTCCCCTGTTTACAAGATTTACATCAAAATAAGGTTTCTGGAAAAGAAAATGCAGCTTAGCAAAACAAAAAATTGTGCAAAGCCCCAAGAGAACTAATTCATCTGCATCTCAGCAATAATAATAATAATAATAAAAAATAGCATGAGACAGGCTGGCTTGGCAGTGAGGAGCTGCAGTAGAGATGGGTTTTTCTCTGTTCTCTACCTCTTGAGTGCCTGTTGATGGCTGCACCAGGCTGGAAACAGCTGCAAGTCTGTGGGATTGAGGTGCTGCACCTCTGGGCCTCTCTTTTTTTGAAAAATCTGTCAACCTGATACCTGCTCCATGGGCTTTGTATTCAGATAACTCCCAAGAGCCCCAGGCTGGAGGATGGTCCTTGGGCAGGGGGTTCTTGCTCTGTGATGACACTGGTCTGTGGGGATGTGTTTGGCTCCAGAGTGAGGAGGTGTTCCTTGTGCCCTTGTTCTAGACATGCACCCTGTCACTTAGGGAAAAATCAATTTAGGAGCTGACAAAAGCTGAAGAAAACTGCAGCAGTTAATTAATAGCCCCGTGTCTCGCACAGTTGGCTCCAACAGCAGACTCCAGTGTTAGAGCTAATTGGGAAGTCAGGCCAGATCGTATCCTACAGAACAAGTTCCTGTTAATAAGCGATTTCTGTATTCAAGGGTAGTTTTTATTCAATTTCTAGTACTTTATTTTGACTAGCGAGTCAAATATTCTTGAAGTATCAAAACAATCTTTGTAGCTGTGTAAGAGGAGTATGAGGATGTCATTAAAACCGAGCCCAGCTTGATCTGGATGCTGGCAAAACAACTTCAAAAGTATCCCAGTTACTCCGGGGGAAGGGAACCGTGTTCTCTCAGGATGAAAGGATCCACTGGAGAGTAGTTTAAAGGCAGGCCTTGTCCCAGGTGCAGGGAATGCTGCCTGGGGACCCTGCCAGGAGCCAGCCTGAGAATCTGCGGGTAGATTTTGGGGAGCCTGTAAGTGCTGGGGCAGCCCCTGAGGTCACAAAGACCCGAATATTGCCTCTGGGAAGGACGGTGGGAGCAGCAATATTCTGTGCAGAGGATTTGGATTTGGTGTGCTCCCACATGGAGTAGAATGAAGAGAAATGCTTGTTTTCAGAGCTGGAGGTCTTTGGTACTGGATGCTGTAGAGAATCATGAATGGGAAGGAATGGGGGATGTCCTTGGGTGGCAGATAACCCAACTGACCAGGAAATTCCTGACACTTTACGAGAGCTGGAAGTGTAGAGACTGGGAAATATCACTCTGCATGTGATACCTTTTACTCTCTCTCCATACATCCACTTCTGCTGCTGTTGCAAGCAGGAGTGCCCGGACTCAGTTTACCTCAATTTTTAATTTTTTGCATTCAACTGAAGTTGTGGAAAAGGCACTAAGGATGAGAGACAAGGAAATTCTGGAGGAATCTATGGAGAGTCCATATTACATCATTCAAAGCTGTGTCACTTTGGGTTTGACAGAGCAGCCAATGAACAGAATGAAAGAATTAATTTTGTATTGGGATATGGAGACTGGGATTCTCTGCATTCCTGCCTTGTTTTGGGGTTTATGCTTGTTTTTCTTTGTGGGGTGTCCTTTGGATTTAAGGAAGAGTAGGGCTGTTATTTAGTGGATTTTCTTGCCCCAGCAGAGAAGAGGAATGTCAGACAGGTTAATTCAATCTTGTGGGATGGGGCACTTCACTGAAGAACTGTTAAGGAATTTGGCCTTAAATTTCCTCATCTGGCAACATTCCTGTATCCTTATAGAACTCAGCAGGTACCTCTGGGATCCCTCTCCCACACCAACTGCAGACAACAGTGTCTTTAATTTTGGGGTTGAGGCATTAAAAGCGGGTCAGGATGGAGAGCGTTACAGGTTAATACAACCTTCATTTATGATGCAGTAGAGCAGAACCCCAGAGGTGTGAGAAGTCAATGCAGAATCTTCATTTTCCCCAATATTTATCTTGCCAGTGCAAAACCGTGTTCACATCAGCCATGAACAGTTGTGCAGTTATGCCAGAAGGTCACTGTGCAGTGAATGTGCAACACAAACTATTTCTGCATATTAACAAAACAAAAAAAAAAAAAAAACCAAGAGAGATTTTTCTTTTTGCATGCAATTTTTAAGAAGCGGAGAGCAAAGAGCCATAAAGTTTCCTTTTATAGATGGAGGAGACAGCAGCGGAATGCGCTAAA
Organism: Pardalotus punctatus; assembly: GCA_013400915.1. Lineage (NCBI taxonomy): Eukaryota > Metazoa > Chordata > Aves > Passeriformes > Pardalotidae > Pardalotus > Pardalotus punctatus. The sequence continues at coordinate 69,836 of VZTX01017831.1, read as the reverse complement.
GTGAGCGAGGAAAACCCAAGGTGACATTTAATTTTAGCGATAATAAGCAGTGGCAAAACTCCTCTTATTAAAGACCTAAGGCAAAACTGCATGGTGTGTGTGAATCCTGGAGCTGAGAACCACAGGGAGCAAAATGAGACAGGGTAAGACACCTTGAGCAGGATTCAAAGAGCCAGGCTTTAATTTTAGGGATGAAGAATTTGAGTATCTTTACTAAGCAATGAATGAATAATGCCTGTTACAGTGGGATGAGCTGTTCTGCTCCTCGGGCTCACACAATGGGAATTCTCTGGATAAGGTGAGGCTGCTGCTGAGGCTGGTCTGGGCTGCAGCCCCTGGCACAAGGTTCTGCAGCTCATGACCTCTGAGCATCCCTGCTTCTTGCAGTGTGTGTGAGCCATCAGAGGCAATTTCCAGCATCAGAAAGGCTGGGAGGGAGCCTGCTGGCTGTGACTGCAGTATTGAAGGGCTGGAGTCCTGCTCAGGTGCTGCTTTCTGGGTCCAGGCAGAGACAGGTGTTGAGGGGCCAATCCAGCCAAATTATCCTCCAGGCTTCTGGAGACAGAATCTGCCACCTCTCATCCAAAAACCTTGCAGCTTTTGGATTAGGGGAGAAGCTGGGTCAGAATTAGAGCTGACAGGTAGAAAGCATTCAGAGTGAGGTGTCTTCTTTCACAGGTGACCAGCCAGCAGGTCTGTGTCCCACCTCAGCTTCGTTTTGCAGAAATGCCCATTGAAACTCCAATTGTAGAGTATGAAGAGACAGAATTTCTTTGCTTTTACAGGCTTAGGGGTGAAGCACCACCTTGTGCTCTGCTTCAGTGCACAGAGGTGCAGTATCTGGGCCTGGGGGCTGTTGGTGGAGTGGGGGTTATGTAATCTCCCCCCGCTCCAAACACATAAGTTTGCTGTGAGCACAGAGCCCTGTCTGCCTCGTGCTGCAATCCTCACCATTTTCCCTTCATTCACTGTAAATTCTCCTGACTGAACATTTCTAGAGGGAAGAGGGCTCCTTCAATAGGGCTCTCTGCAGATGTTGATTCCTTGCGGCAGCTCTGTCTGCAGATAATTGCCCAACACCTATCTTGGCAGCACTTTCTAGAAAAGAATTAATAAAACCTAATAAGGCACTTAGAGAGTCTTGCTGCTCTACTGGCTGCCTGCATACCGAGGGGTGATATGGCAGGATATCGAGTGTCTGCTCCTCCAAGGGCTCCCAGCAGCTGGGTGCAGTTCGAGTCTGAGCTGCTCCTCTGGCCACAGCGTTTCTGGAGCTGCTCCAGGAGCAGGTGCTGCAGGGGTGGCCCACAGCAGTGTTTGCTAGTGAACTCCAGGTGCATTTGTTGATATAGGTGCCTCCAGTCAGTTGGAAAATAGACCCAAAAGCCCCGTGTGGCTGCTGAATGGAGAGAAATTTGCAGTTTTACCACCTCTGTGCCCGTTCTCCTGTCGAGTGGTCCTGCGATGGTGCCGAGTGTTGCGCTGAGGCTTTGGGTCATGATTCCAAATCTGGTTCACTTCTGCTTTGTCTCTGTGTAGTGCTGTAGGATCGCACAGTGCCCTTCAGTAGAGGCAGGAAGAAGTTGCTGACACCTGTAATAACTCACCTGTACAGAAATCACCGTCTCTAATGCACGAGATGGGTGCTTGAGTGCTGAACAGCTGCTCCCGGGCACTGCCTGTGGTTTCCTCTGTGCATGGGCTGCTCAGGGGGCACGGGGAGGTGGAGGGGCCATGCACACCCCTCAGTCCAATCGGGGTGATCCTCGTTCAGCTCCGTGGCTGCAGAGAAGCCGGTGACACTGCAGTGCTCGGAGCGGAGTCTCTGCTGTGCAGGTCTAGCTCTCATATTCACCTCCCATGAGCTGTGTCCGTGCCCAGGAGCATTTCGGACACAATACCACTGCCCCGTTGAGGCTGCATCTGCTGGGGCGGGACGTGGCTCCTTCGGGGGCAGGGGGGACACAGAAATGAATGGGGCAGCAGGGCATGACCTGAGACTTCCCAAAGGGAAGCATCTCCTTCCCTTCTCCAGCTGGCAGGAGAAAGGAGATGGGCTGGCCAGCCTGACAGGTCCTGCCTGGCTGCCCCTGGAGCTGCACTGCAGAGGGGAAACAGGTCAGCGAGATCAATCGCTCCCAAATCCATTCCTGAATCTCTCTCTTATCCAGCTGGATCAAACAAGGCTGCCTGGCCCAGACCATGGCTCTGGATTTCTGATCTTGAGCTGCTTTATAGCAAGTCTGTGAAAGTAAGTAGAAGGCAGAAAGAAGGGGCATCCTGCTGACCAGCAGCTGCTGAGCCCTCAGCTGGCTGCAGAGCCAGCCCTCTCCCTGCCTGCGAGGACGTGGGTATAAATAGCCGTGGAGCTGAGGGGATGAGTGGGTTATACAATGAACCTCAGTGCTCTCAGAGCCAAAAATACCTGCAGAAATGATGGGCAGCTTGAATGACATTCACAGAACGCTGCTAATGACAAAAAATTGCTGCCATGTTGAGCAGAGTCCCTGTCACACAGTGACTCATCCTGTCCTGCCCGCATGAGCCTCACACCCTGAGTTCCATGCTGGGCCCTGGCACTGCACTGTGCATTCCCTGGACAATTCTGCCGGAGAAGGGATAGGGATCAGCACACAAAACGGTTCCAGGGTTGTGTGGCATCCTCAGCCCTGCGGCTCAGGTTTCAGGTCAATGTTATTTTCCTTTTCCATTTTGCAGAATGACAGGAGGACTGATTGTGCTCACCTTGGTGAGGCAGTGAATCCTCCCTTTGTTGCTGGATAATAAGGGACAATAATTCTCAGAGAGTGAGCAGGAGACAGAGTTTTTGTGAAATGCTCCCATTTTATATATAAACCTGTCTCTATTTTTCAATCCTAAATGGCCCTTGAATTGAAATCCCAGTGTCTGAGCTGTCCCCATTCAGTGTGAAAGCTGCAAAGAAATGGAAACCATCCCAAACTGTTCGGCCTCTGGAGAGGGGATGTGCTTCTCAGGGGATGTCTGTAACTATGTCTTTCTATGAAACTGCTGATTTTATGTTTATGATGTGGGACAAAGGGTATTGAGCTTGTGCTCTGGCTCTATCACTGCCCTGTGTGGCTCTGGGCACTGTAACACCTTTGGGATCGGTGTCCACTCCTCTGGCAGGGTCCTGGTTGCTGCCCAGGGGGCCCTGGGTGCAGAGTGGAGACCTGCCCATGGATGGGTAAGTGCAGCCCCTGCAGCTGGATGGCTCTGGGCAGAAAATGGGCTGTTCCTCCCATCTCTTCGCTTGGATCATGGATCCTCTTGGCTGATTCTTGGATATGGGAGCTGTGATTCAAGCACCACTTAGGGAATGAGTTATTAAATGAGGTGTGTGTAGTGTGTTCTCCTGACTCTGGCAGGGGTCACAGGGTTGGGGGCTGGCTGGCACCAGAGGGCTGAGCTGTGCTAAAAACCAATGGTGAAGTGCAATGCTCATTTCCAATTCAAATTCTGGGAGTGTTCTCCAAAAATCCTAAACTGAAGATAAGGATGGAAATTTCCTTCCATCTTGCAAGGAGGGAGTGGCCAGTTAGAACTGCCTTCTTGAAAACTTCACCCTGTGGAACTTCAATATTGTGTTTTATTTTCCTCTGTTTGGAGTAGTCAAATACTCCTTTGGTCATGCCTGCACCTCTGCCTGAGCTCCTTCAGAGAGCAAAACCAGCGCCATGTCCCTGCCTGCTCCCAACCCTCCGATCCTCTAGACATATATTAGTAGTTGCATGACTCAATTGTATGAGTTGTTGCATTAAATTACATGGTGCTACTCAAAAAGAATGTTAATTTAGTTTTCCTACAACTGTGTTCAACTTAATTTTTAATCAGATCTGACAGCAAAAATTTAAATCAAGTGCTGCATCTTGGCTCTGAGAGGGCCGAGTACATCATGAACGTACTAAAGCGATCAGGACAGTTTGCAACACTGATACTCACTAGATGTAGGCTGCCTGCTGTGTGGGAGGCAGAAATTATCCCTACTCTCCCCCCAGGCTTCAGGGAGGAACAGCTGTGCCGAGCTCTCTGCTTGGGAAGGCAGAACTGGGGCCGTTTAGGGCTCAGGCGCTGTGTCCAGACCCCGATGGACACAGCAGCTGTAGCAGGGGCTGGTGACAGAGTCCTGGCAGCAAACATAAAGCAAAAGCAGATTAGAAATCAGGCTTCAATCTTTGTCATTTTCTTTGTAATTTGAACAGTGCTTCAGGCCAGGGAGGGAGGAACCAAAAGCAATTTGCAGCCCAGAGCGAGTGTGTAACTGCAAGAAGTGGAGGCGACAGGGAGTTTTCTGGGCAGTTTCAGCATCACTGAACTTCTCCAAGTGCAAGAGCATCTCCCAAATGGAGCGAGGAGCAGCATTTTATCTGCTCAGCACTTCCTGCTCTGCATTCAGGAGATCAGGTGTTGGAGATAAAGAATGACTGACTAATTAGGAGGGGTTGGCTAATTAAAGAAAAACTAAACCACTAAACCCCTAGCAAGCCTGTTAATCATAGTAACATTCTGGGGGGAATTCAGGGAGCTACAGAGTCCTTCAAAATCCCAACAGAAACACTACACTGCTCTTCTTTTCCTTCTTTGTTGAGATTGAGGCATTTAAAATGTGTTAATCTGCCGAAAATACTCATGGCCACTTGTCTAGCTATGTGGGAAGGGGCAAATGTGGCCTTGTGCTCTGGGTTTCTGTACTTGTTCCACCAGCAGGCAGGAAAGGGTTTTCCCTTTCTGGAAGCAGCCTGCATCACTGCATGTCTTCTAATAGAAAAAGCAAGATCTGTATAAATTCATAATGGCTGCAGTAATCTTTCTTCTCCGTGAAAAGCTGGTATTAATCAGGAGTGTCACAAACTATGAATTTTATTGTGGTGATATTCATTATATGTGATGTACAGAGGGAAAACGTGATGCAGCAAGTGCAATGAACTGCATTTGTTGCAATGACTAGAGCTAAGTGGAAATAAATTAAGCATGATGTGTTTTAGAAGGTTCTGTGTTCTGTAGTAGGTATAAAAAACTGTCCAAAAATGTTGATATAGAAAAGATTTCTAAGGTGTAAACAGAGCTACAAACACAGCAAAAGAAAAATAAATTCATTTTGATGCACAGAGGCATATCCTTTGCTGTGCACTTAGCAGAGGGCTGCAGAAAGCAAATATTCTTCTATTCTAGAAATTTCCAGAACCAGGATAATTGCTACCTGTGGTTGCTGTGGGAACCAGAATTTTTGATTCCAGATTTTAAGAGCATAAAGTCTCAGCCAAATGTGCCATGTCAGTGTGGCTGCTGCCATGTTAAAGGAAATTGGCCAATTTGTGGTTAGCACAAACATGTTTGGAAAGGAGAATTTTGTCAGAGTAGAGACTTGGCTGGTGGTTTTTTCCTTGGAGAAAACCTGGGGTTTGGCAGCTGAATTGACCCATGGGCTTTGTCCAAAGGTGGAGCTGTTTGACCCCAAATTGCCTTTTCTGTCCCAGAAGGAGGGAAGGGAGGCAAAGGTAACACGCTGGAGGGGCAGATGCCTCTGGAGGACTGGAACCATCCCACAGCCCAGCCCCACAGCCCTGCTCTAGGGTGTTCACAGAGATCCCCCGGTGCAGCTTGGACTTGGGGCTCCACGGCAGAGCAACACGTCCTGACTTCCGAAGTGCACATGGGACCAGGAAGCATTTTATTTGTTATTTGACTGGAAGAAAGCAACCAGGATAGAATAACCCTGCTTAATAATTCAGGTTTGGCAGCTGATGGTTTTCCATGTGTGTGATGGTTGGCTGGGTCTCAGCACCAGCGCACAGTGAGGTCACCCTGGGCTGCAGCTGCTGGTGCTGGGCTAGGCAGTGCCACCAGCGCTGAGTTTCGTGCAGGTGTAACTCCCTGTGGAAAGAGTTTTCCACAGTCCTTCCTGATCCCCTCAGGACACAGCCCAGAACCATCACAAATATACCTCTGCTTCCAGTGTCACAGCCCTGGCAGCACTTGAGTTTTAAGGGACACTTTAAAGATCCAGCTTAAAAACTGCACCAAGGCAGAGTGAGGGCGGGAGGATCAGAGCAGGGGAGAATCGGAGCGGTGGGAGGTTGGCAGTAGCTGGAATCCCCAGCAATGAGGCCCTGGTGAGAGCCTCCACAGGAAATATCACCTGAACTCAGAGCGAAGGAAAGGAGGCTCCAGCTTGGATCCATCTACAGTGAAATTTTATTGATTGTATAAGACCCTTCAGGCAATTCTGCTCGAACCTGTGAAGGAGGATTTGGAACTGTTCCCCGGGATGCCATTGTTTCCTGGCTGCCCTGCCGCCTGGAATAGCCCTTCTGATTTCTTTTATGCAGTGCTACGAGCTGCTGGAATAATCACTTTAAAATTCGTGTTTCTAGAAGCAGCTAGAAGGAACGGAGCCGTTCAGTTAAACCCAGTGTTCCTTGCAGCAACGTTGCATTTCCTGCTTCTATAAGCACCATTTAGGGTTTGCTGTGTTGGCACATTTAGTCTGGGTTTTAGCAACTGGCACTTCAGAAGACCTCAAATATTCCTGTGTAAAAACTTATTCGGGTGAGTACATGGTGGCTTGTGCTTCTTCATTCTCAAAGGGTGTTGCTAAGTGCAGTAGGAAGAGCAATTATTGTGCACAAATAGGATAAATTAGAGGTAACACTTGAAACTCCAACACAGAAGATAAGTGACATTTAAAGTAGAAGTGAAAAGGGTCCTGTGCCAGCACAGTGCAGGTCTTGATGCTCAGGAATAAATTTGGAAGTAGTAAATACCATGAGTTATTTTCTGTTCTGTGTAAGCAAGGGTTAAAAAGTGCAGCACATCTATTACATTTGGGGTTTATTGCTTGCACAGCTTTGCTGGAGATGGTTTATAGAGACAATGAAACTAAAACCAATGGACTATTTGATATTTTCTTCTATTCTTTTTCAGTCTCTCAAGTGTACGTGCAAATCGCTTCACTCCAGCCAGAGGTTTCCCAGGGAATTTGGGGCTGCTGCTTGAGGTGTGTGTGCACAGCTGGCACTGAGGGCTGGGCTCTCTCTGGGCACAGCCTGCTGCTGGTTGAGCCGTGCAGTACCACTGACAGCCCAGCGACAGCGGGAATTGCTTTTCTGAGCTGCTGGTTTAGTAACCAGTTAGGAATCTAGTTCCCACCCGTAAGGCAGTGCCTTGTACTGGATTGAACAGGAAGATTTTAGGCTTGTAAATTCATAAACAGGCAACGGAAATTCCCTGTGCCTCAGCCATACATCAGCATTTGCATAAAGAGCAGGAGTTACTCTCTTATAAAAGCAATTTCTGTGCCCAGCCCCCTGCTAGGCAAAGGGGGCTTTTACCCACTCTGAACAAATGTTCTCTCTTTAAAAGGCAATAAATCCATGAATTTTTATGATTATTTATGAAAGATCTTATAGCACAATTAAAATACTGTCTTTTGTGTAGTCTTACTGGGAAACAATGGACTGTTTACGGAGTAAAGGAAATAACAAGCTTGCTGTTGTTATCATTTGAGGATTCTCCTTTCCAGGGAAGGAGCAAACCTGCCCCTGCACTGGAAATGAAAGTAAAGATTTATCTCAAGATCATTGAGCCTGGAATTCAGACAAGTTGAACCAAAATGATTTTTTCATTTTGAACATCTTTACTGCAGAATTTTACGAAACTCAGACTTGATGTTTCCTTTAACACTTTTGTTAAACACTTCTCTTAAAAACAGGGTTTGGGCCAAAGCAAATGGAACCAGCTTGGGTTTAGAAATCTGGTTTGGATTTTAAACCTGTGATAGTACAACCCTTTCCAAATTCCAATTAACTAGAATATTTTTCTTTGCATTTTTTCTCCATAAGTCTCTATTCTTTATGCATCTTTAATAAGCTTTGTCCTGGGAAAACATGAGAGCGCTGACTGCAAGTGAAAAGAATAAAAGCAGTTGCTGGGTCACTCTGAAAATCTGAGGAGTGTTGGCAAGCTTGGAGGGCAAAGAAGAGCAATGAGGAAATCTGAGCTCTGTTCTTATTAGAAACTGTGAATGGAGATAAAAGCTTTCACAAACCCTGTTTAGAGAAGAAAAAAATGCAGAGTAAGAGCAGTAGGTAAACCTGGGACATGGCTCACATGTGTGCCGATAGTGGGATCAATGGCAGAAGACCTCGGTGTCCTTTTTGTCTCCCTGAATCACAGAGTTCTCAGATTGGGACTGGCCAGTCCTTCCCCGAGGAGGAGGGGAGGGTGCCCCTGGTCAGCGTGAAGCGCTGACCACACAGAGCAGCAGAATCCCTCCCAAACCCAGAGCATTACACAGAAAGCAATGATACAGATGATGCTCCCAGAATGTGTCATTTACATTTTTGTTTTCCTTTAAGGAGTGTAGATGGGCCCGGGGTGCCCAGCAGGCAGGTTTGTCTCCAGTCTGTGTCCGGGGGGCTGCTGGGAGCCCAGCAGGGAATCACCAGGAGCAGAGCAGGGGCAGCTCTTGGGGGGCTGAGCCCACCCGTCCCCTTCCCACCAGGCTGGGCATCCATGGGCATCACTGGGCTGGAGTCCAGGAGCCACGGTGAGACGTGAGCCCCCATTGGTGCCCCTCACCAGGCCCTGGCCCGGCTGAATTTGCTCACCAGCTGCTGCTACGAGCCATGGCTCCAAGCTCCAGACAGGCACCGCAGCTGAGTCCTCCTAGGATGGGAGTGAGGAGCAGGACTGCCCAGGAGGGCTGCAGGAAGGGACAGGCTCTGTGGGGCTGCCCAGTGCCTGCTGCCACATGTCCCTTCCCACCTGTTCGTGTTTGGTAAATACTAAGAAATAATGTTTAGTTGTTTGAATGAAACACACTCCTGATTCGAGACTACTCACTCGTACTGGGTGGCTGGAGCTGCCAGAGCTGGTGCTGGGTGTCTGCTGTTCTCAGGCATTGGCATGTGCTTTCCCTTAACTGAAATGACACAATGCCAGAAGTTTCCCTGGAACTGTGTCTGCTGTTGGCTGCTGTGCCCTCTTAGTGCCTGCTGTCCTGAGGGCACCATAACATCTGGCTAAATGTGGGGTGCTGGAGCTGGCCTCGCCATGGTCAGCAGCTGGGGCAGGCAGGTGCTGGAGCTGCTGGGATCCCACGAGTGGGTGCAGGATGCTGCAGGTGAGTCCCACTCACCTCCTCAGTGGTCTCAGGGCTTCCCCAGCACCAAGCATGGGAGCAGCCTCAGTGAAAGCTGACAACCAGCCCTTTCCCCATCAGAACTAATCAGCATCAGACAAGCTAATGGGGAACACAAAACCTATTTAAAAGCTACATTTACCACTTGGCTGATTCCATTACGTCGTGTAATAACCAGGTGTCACATTTCCTCTCCAAATGCCGATTTTAATGCTTTCCTGGCCTGCTGGGCTCAGCTGTGTGACGGGGTCTTCCTGCTGTCCTTCTGCCCTGTGGGATCCAGCAGTGGCCAGGAGGAAAGGGGATCTGGGGGGTGGCACTGGACTACATGGGTCCCAGTGGGAAAGTGAGTGCTTGGACAGGTTCTCCAGAGATGGGGACAGAGTTACTGTAGCTGGGCTGGATATGATGCTCCCAGACCCAAGTCTCCGCAGTCCCAGGGACATGGAGCTGATAGGAGATGTTCTGAATTCACTCAGGTTTCCAAGGCTTTCCCTGGACCTGGTCCACATGCCGATGGCCACAGCTCCCCATGGCAATGACTTTCCAGCTGCTGGTTCTTGGAAGGGAGCAGCCCCTCAGTGATTTCTGAAATTTGAGGGCTGAGCACATTTGGTTTTAACATCTCTGTGTAGCCTCCATTATCACTGAATTATGCTTGATCTCTTTGGGAACAGGAATGGGTTTCAGCTATCTGTGTCTGTTGTTTTTAAGGGGACACCTGTCCCCACCTTCTTTCCACTGCAATAGTCCAACTGTGTCTTTCTGCCCTCTCAGTAAACCCAGCAGGGACAGGGACATGGCAGCTGAGGCCACCCAAAGGGTGGGGTTGGTTTAGTGCCTCCCCATGCAGTGCTGCCCTTCCCATCAGACCTCCAGGACACTGGGTGTCTGGAATCACCTGGAACAATGAATTCCTATTTTACAGTAATTCTTGTTTTAGAGCAGATATTTTTGCAAGGATTCAGGTGCTTAGTGAAAAGCAAATATCATCGGTGCTGCTCACCTGGCTTCCCACTGGGGCTGTGTCAGGAGCGACTTCACACAAGCCTCAAAAAAACAACATAGATGCCAAACAAGTTCTGCTATGGGATTGGAATAGGCCTTGTAGTGATAAAGTGAGATTTTTAAATCCCAGACAGTGCTTCCAGTGTGCTGGATTTCTCCCAAGGTGAGAACAATATTTTTTCAGCAAACAAAATGCTGTGCACATAACTCCTTGAGCTTCATCTTTTCCCTGTATTTATGAAGCTGGAATTCCTTTCCTAGCTTTTGCTTTTCTTCTGTTTTCCTTCCCCTTCGGGCCCTGAAATCGCACAGATTTCTGCTTGTATTAGTAAGTGTATCCAGAATTAGAAGAAAACCTTATCTTCAGGCCTTGCTGATACTTTCTGTTCTTGGTACGCAAGTGCCAGAAAAAAGCCCGTGAGTTTGCAGCTTGCACTCGAGCTGTCTTAGAGGGATCTGAAGTTCCTGGCAGTTCTGAAGCTCCTTTCTAGGTGTCTTGAGTCAAGCATCAAAGATCAGTTGTCATTTTTACTCTCTTGTTTGTGTTCGTGCTCTGGTATGTGTTACCCGTGGTGGTTTTTATCTGTAGCTACAGTTTTATAGAACAAGATTAAGGATGTAATTGCTTTCTTTGATTCTTAACAAGATCAAACAGAATGACAGAAACACCAGTAAAAGGTTTGGTAAACTGCTCAGCTATCGGAGCAGATGTGTACCTGCCTCTCACAGCTGAAGGGCTCGGGGACCTAGGGGGATGCTCTGTCGGAAAGGAGAGGCTGCAGCCCCAGGAACTGCTGCTCATACACAGTTTGGTCAGAGCAGGGTTTCCTTCCCAAGTGCTTTTGATGGGTCAGAGATTGCAGGTGCACAGAAAAGCTGGGAAAACTGATGGCTCAGCAGAGCCCAGGGAGATGATCTCCAGGGATGGCCTGGAGACAACCTGTCTTTTGGGGCCCCCAGGCTGGGACTGATGAGGCACAGTGAATGCTGGCACCGGTTGTGGTCCCACCATCCAGCCGTGCTCTGTCCAGTGCAGCTCCTTGGGGTGCCAGGAGGAGTTTGAGGGAGCGAGAGCTGAATGCTCCTCTTTGAGTCCCTCCTTGGTCGTGTCCTCACTCGGAGTGTCTCTGTGGGGGTCAGGATATGACAGTCTTGTCTATGCCCAGCATAACCACAAGGATAACAGGGCAGTGGTGGGACAGCACAGCACAACTCACCTGGTGTGGCCAGGGCTGGTTTCTGATCCCACACTGCACAATGACTCAAGGGCTGTATGCACAAGCTGGGAGCCCTAAGGCTCCTCTGCAGTGTAGCCTCATGTTCTGTGTGATCCCCTGGCTCTACCCTTGAGAACATCACTCATTAAATACAGGGACCCCTCTGTATTTCTGAGAACCAAGAAGAGTTTGAGGAGAATTCAGTTCATGTGCAGGCAGACGAGCATGGACCTGGCAGCAGAGCTGTGGAAGTATGTCCAATGCCATAGCCATGTCCAGAGTATGGGATTGCTGGATATGGATCCTCTGGAGAGGGACAGGAGGTAGGAGGATTGAGGGTACTGTTGAGGACAAAGAATGATGTTTAGCCTTTGGGGTTTTAGAAATAATCTCTTTGGGTACTCTTAAGGTGCTTTGTGGTATGTGCTGTCGTGAACTCAACGTGAAGGTACTGACAAATAGTATTAAAATCCTGGGGGAATGCAACAAAAGTATCATATTTGGTACACCCTAAACACAGATATTCAAATAAAGAGAGGAGGAGTATGACGAATGGATGTAGAAGGAAGCGTTCTGGGTGCAGGTGCAGAAATAGAGAAGGGAAGTCATAGGATTTTCTTTTCCTCTTCGAATTATCCTTTGTTCCTCTGAGATAAGGGAGTGATAAGTCTTTGAGAAAGAAAAACCTTCCTCTCAGTGACCTTATGGATTTAAGATCTATTTCTAAACCAAATTTTCATAAAAAACCTGCCACACACAATCTCCAGATTAAACCTCATTTTATTTTCAGACAGACATGACCTTTCCTAGCTTTGGATATTAAATATCACAAAACCTGCTGCAATTTAAGCTGAGGATTTTACATTCAAATAAATGTAACTCAAAAGCAAAAGTAACTTCTCTACAGAGCACAGGGGACCACAGGGCCAGGAGGGGGGAAGCACTTCCCCCTCTCTCAAGGAGATCCTGACAGTCTGTGCCCTGTAGCGGGCTCTGCACCCCTCACCCAGCCCAGGCTGGCCCCTGGGGCAATCTCCTCAGTCCTTAGCTTGAAAGAAGCAGTTTGCTCTGCTATCAGTCCCTATGGACACTGTTGGGATGGGGAGAAGGCATGCAGGGAGTCCTTCCCAGTGGGTGGTAAGTGCTGCTGGGATGGCCATTGCCATCACAGTGGCATCAGAGCAGAGCCTGGATGGACAGGCAGCCACTGGTGATGGGCTTTGCAAAGAGGGAAAACACCACCTGGTGTGAAAATGCTGGGTTTGCTGTGCTCATCTTCAGCAAAAGAGGCATCATTATAGGGGGAATACCCGCCGACATGAGCAGATTCCATCTCTCTCCGCTGGAGAACATGTTCTCAGTTGTAAACCAAAGTTTGGCTAATTTGCAAGAACTTTAAACTTCAGTGGGGTTTTTCCATCCTTCCCTTTCAGCTGGAAATGCTGCTCAGGTAACAAATGTTTTGCGACAAAAAATCAATGTTGTTCTGTGTAACAGCATTAACTTGACTTGCTCAGCTCCAGCTCCGCTCTTTGGTCACTGTCAATGTCTGAGCTCTCATGGGTGAATGGAGGGATCTGAGCTTGTTAGCATGTGCTGAACTGAACGTGAGTCATCATCAGAAGGAAGGTAAAGCCTCCAGTGGAAAGAGCAGTTTGGATAGACGAATGTTAAACAAAGGAAATAGTACTGGCCAGGGCTAGGATGAAGTAAATGATCTTGGTTTGAGCTGGGAGGGCAATTTTGGAAACTTACCCATGGCTTTGCTTTGTTGCTTGTGGGTTTTTTTGTCTTGCACTTGAAATTTCATGAGGATTAAATGGCTCCTCTGATTTCCAGTATTCCTGCTGCAATAGCTGGATCCTAAATATCTCTCCAAAGAGGAGCTGTTGAACTTTGTGCTATCCGTGCAGAATTACAACATCCTCAGCAAAAGGAGGTGGAAAGAAATCACTGCTGTGGAGAGAGGGCTCACAGCAGGGAACACACTGAGCGTGTGGTGCTTCTGTGGGTTTCTGCTGTGGGGTAAAGGCAGCTCAAAGCAAGGGCTGTGCAGGGCTGAGGCCAAGGAAGGAACTGGCTGAGAGGTGGTAAAGGTAAGAGCTGGGGGACTGCTCCAGTTGCAGGAAGCAGCAGGAGGGAGGGAGATGAAACATTGGAAAGGGGATGTGGAGCATCAAATGGAATATTTCCACCCAGGTGGATCCATGCTGTGCTCTGTGCCGGTGTGTGTAGCAGTCTGCTGGGATCTGGTGGGGTGTGTTGGAGGGTGAAGGTGGGAGGCAGGAGGGCCCTTGGTGCACCCACACCCCTGCCAGCTCTTGACACTGGAGCAGAGCCTGGGGGGACTGGACTCCCTGGCTCCTTCAGACCATCTTCCCATTTATCCAGCCCTGAGTTGGAGTCTCTGTATGGGATTTGACATGATGCCACTTGTCCCTGCCCTGTCCCACCCATGAAGCCAATCTTCTCCCTGACACACATCCCTGCTTCCAAGCCTGCAAATCTGATTTACTTGGGTAAGTCCAGCAGAAATAGCAGTGTTTGAAATCCACAGGCCCCACTGCTGCTCCCTAAGGCCATGTTGCCAGCTCCCCTGCCCACCACCCTACTGCCATAGATGTAGGGACAAGGTCTGAGCAAACTAAAACACCCCAGAAGTCCAGGAGAACCCCGAATTTCCTGACGCATCTATTCAGGCCACATATGCGAGTTGCCATGGAGATGTGCTGAGCGCAGGCATGATGCTCCAGCGATGGAGTCTCACAGCCAGAGGCATCTGTTAATCTTATTTTTATCAATTTTTAAAGAGAGTATGATGGTGGTATCTTCCCCACCTTCCCCTCGTCTCTCGCAAAGCTTGGCATTTGCACTCATTGAAAACACGGGCTGCAGCAGCTTTGAAAATGAACCTTAACGAACATGAAGCACCAGAGTGGGGAATGTGTGTTCTGAGGGATGGAATTGAGTAGCAGGGAGCTGCCACCTTTGACATACAGCTCCAGCTTTAATGAGGAGCAGATTGACAGCCCAGGACAGGTAAAAGAAAGATGCGTCTTTGCCTTTGCCTCGGGGGGTCATGGCTAAGCTGGGGCCCATGGCCAGGTCAGGAGGAGGAAATGGAGCTTTTATTTATGAAACTCTGATTCAGTGTCCATCTGCAAGTGGATCTTTTAATTGGATTTTCTTTCTCCTTGTGTGTTGACTCCAGCCACACTGGTGCCGTGTTCCAGAAGGGGGAGGGTTGGTGGGTCCCAGGTGAGTGCCTGGCCCAGCCGGAGCAGCCCAGGCTGTGCAGAAAGGGGAACAGGAGCACCCACACAGCTCCTCCTGCTCTGACCTGCAGAGGCAAAGGGCAGGTGGGAGCCTGGCTGTGGTCCTGCTGCAGTGCTGAGCTCCAGGGGACCCCAGGCAGGGTGGGATCCCCACTGCAGAGGGGTCTGGGACTGGTCTGGTCTGCTGGTCACCAGTATTTGTGTGGATGCACACAGGGATGTCCAGCCAGACTGTCTGTTGTTTAATGAGGGTGCCACATCCTCAGCAGAGGCTCTGAACATCCAGCAGTGTTTGAAGTCCTCACACAACAGGCGCTGCAGGAGGGTATAAATGCTGAGTAGCAGCAGTGTTCTAAGGAAGAAATAATTATTTAATACAAAGCGAATATCTGTGTTTTCCTCATTTTCCACATGATTTTATTTAGCTAAGTGCCATCAAGTCTCAACAATGGGAACATTTCCACTTCAGCTCTGACAAAAGCCAGCCTGTCTCTCACAGTAAATCACACTCCCTCCACTAAGGCTGTTAGAAGTCACTATAAAAATGACACAAAGAACCACCCAGGCCGTGAGCCAAAAACATCAGGGAGAGGGGGGAAATAAAGCCGTTATGGCCCTTATCACCACAAAATACACTTTCCAAAGAGATTCCCGAGAAGAATAGCCTGGAGTGTCTTGCTGCAAGCCAGACAGCGATGATGTGGTGATGCTACTGCTCCTATATGCTGCTCCAGATTTTCAGCATCATGGTGGTGCTTGAAGGCACTGATGAGGCTCCAGCCTCGTTAAACTCTGCAACCATGTAATGAAAGGCTGCTCTCCTGGGAAAGTCTGTATCCTGACCTTGAGCTGAGCAGGTTGGCTCCAAGCCCAGGACGTGAGTGGGCAGCTCTGACAGGATGGGTGCTGATGCCATGGGAGGTGACATTATCAAACCAGAAAGTAATGCTTCAGTAATTAGCACAAGCTGAACCCTAATGAGCGTTCGCCAGTATAAAATAAGATGGGGTGAGATCACAGGGCTGGGGAGGTGACTCTGGGCCATGCTGTGGCCTGTGCTGTGCCTGCTCTACTCCTGCCCACCCCAGACTCCTGCTGGCCTCAGCCAACTGCAAGGACACAGGTATTTCTATGTCCTTGCATGCAGCTGTGTGCAGAAGTGTCTCTGGAAGCCAACAGGATTTGCTCTGGAGCACATAACACAGAATTATGAGAAACGTTTGCCTGGGTATTACCTAATCTTGGAGCTAAAGTGAGCTCTGTGCTGATGTGGACACGTTTTCTTCATGAGTAATCCACAAAGAAGATGCTCTATATAAATGCCACCTGATTTTGCTTGGATTTAATCCCCTTTATTTATTGCACTGTTGTACCTGTTTATTATTTTCAGTTTCTCTTCTGGCATTTTACCTTGCAGCACCTGCAGTGTTTTATCCTGCATCAGGACCTCTGGGTGAGGACAGCACAGCACCTCTGTGTCGTTCTCTGCTTTGATGTGAAAGCAAGAGAGGGAATACAGAGAAAACAGATGCCAAAATAACTGCACGTTCTAAAAATAATGCCAGAGCTCCTCGCAGCGCTGGCAGTGAGGACTCTGGGGGCAGCCGCCAGCCCTGCTCTGCCCAGCACTCCTGCCCCGCACAGAGCAGAGCACCTACACTGGGTCAGTGCCAGCATGGGCTCCCTCTCGCCACCTGTGTGTGCCTGTGATCCCAGGACAGGGCTTTGCTGGCAGCAGCTGCCCCTCAGCCCTTCGTAGGACAGACCTCATTTCCCCCCGCGTGATCTCGCTCTGCTCCAGCACCAGCGGCACGGTGCAATGGGGGCAAAGAGCTTGGCTGGGGGGTGTGTGGCTGGCCAGGGGCTGTCTGGGATGTCCCACTGTAGCCCCAGGCTGGGCCAGCCAGGAGTTCTGGCCTCAGAGAGATCGGGGGGCTCATCCAGCCACCCCCTCTCCTGGGAGGAGAACGCTCCGGACTTTCCCCCTGGACAGCGGAGGTGGCTCTGCACTGAGCAGTGGTGGCTGTCGGCAGTTTATCAGACATAATTATGCCAATTAGCCCCCACATGCAGTTCCAGCTCCAGGCAGGCTTTATGACCTGGCAGTGAATCTCTGCTGGGCAGAGGAGCTCAGCCCTTTCCCTCGGATTATTGCAGAATAATCAGCCTGGTGAGACGTTGCCATTTAGCACACAGCTGGATACAGTCTGGGTACAAATGCCTCGGTTTGTGGCTGGTTAGGTGCCCTGCTTTGCAGGACTGGTATCAATCCTCATTCAAATCAAAGTCCCTTTCACACATGCTCCAGTGAAGTGGAATTTTGTGCAGAATAAGGTGTTATTAACCAGTCTGCACTTCCTGGTGAGGAACGAGCCCTGCCACTGAAACCATTCCTCACCAGTGAACCCTGTTAAACAGCGATTAGCAGAGCTTCCAGCACAGGGAAACGCAAACCTGTGACCTTTCCAGCTCTCAGCTGCAGTGGCTTTTAAGACGTATTTTTCATTTCTCTTCCCAGAATTCCAGAAAACTGAGTTTTACAGCTCTTCTCAGGTGCTTGTCATTTTTCCACTTCTCTGTTTCTGTTTGCTTCTCCTCTCCCTCTTGCTCACAGCTCCTCTGGGACCAGCCTGGGGACCATCTGAGAGTGAGAGCAGTGGGGAGAGGAGCAGGGACAATGGACACCCTGAAGCTCAGGGATGGTGTGTCCTTGGGAGAGGTCACAACCTCACCTGCCCGAGGGAGCTTTTATTCCTGGCAGTGTCGTGGCTCCCGCCAGGGGAACAGAACAAACAGACAGACAGACAGACATAGCAAAACAGGCAGCCAAAATGCCAAAGCCTTTTGGGAGCCATTGAGATCCACGATGGGAATGGGCAAGCACCCATGTCTGTCTGTGGAAGTATTTGCCCAGGCACGTGACTGGACCGGTCCCAGAGCCCACCTGAGCACCCAACACAGCCACAGGCTGTTTCCTGGGGTTTCGTCATTTTGTGCTGACCTGAACTTGTGCTTTTCACACAGTAAATTCCCAGCAGACCTAGCAGAGGGAAGCGGTGTCAGCTGAGGTACCAGAGCTTTTTCTTGGGGGTAAGCTCTTACATCAGAGCAAAGAGCTAACAGCTGTAATTATTAGCTTTAAAAATTCTTAAACTTTGAAATGAAAGTTTCAGCATAAAACAGAAATTTCTGTTGTAGGTATTGACACAGTCCTCACCCGCATGCGTTGTCATAAACAAGGACATGATAATTAGATATTTTTAACAGACAAAATTATTTTATTTGCTTCCCTGCCAGTTTCCATGAGCCCATCAGTCATCCCCTGCATAGACAAGATTTCTTATGTTCCCTGACAGGATAAATTATATGGTTCTCATCCAGCAAATCAGCTTTACTGCGCAACATTATCTCTGGAAAAGCGATGGTTGAGAAAATCATAAATTCCATCCAGGTTTATTAGATCTGTCTTTTATTCACATATTTATTTTATCCCAAGCTGAGGTGCATTTTTTCCATAATTATTAATGACATTAATAGAGGAGAGGACATAGCTTTTTGTAAGCCAAATCCAGGACAGTGATTCTCAGGTGGTGATGGACTTTGATCAGAGGGTACAATGAGATGTGACTCTGATGTGGCCTGGGAGATGGTTGAGACCTTCCAGAATTAGAGTTGAGTGTTTTAGAATATCTAAATTATTGGAATGACTTATTAATTACTGGCTTCCACATTTCCCCTGGTGAGCTCCCGGACAGAACTCCAAAGATGAGCAGTGGGGCAGGAGGGGAATTTCTCCCTGCCATCCTCTTGGTTATCAGAGAAACAGGTGAATCCCAGCACTGATCACCTGGAACTACCAAAATAAATGCAGGTGTGATGGGATGGGACACTGCAGAGCTGTAAATGTCACTGTGAGTCAAGGACCTGCCGAAATGTGAAGAAATAAAATTGAGAAGGAAATCAGGAGCATGGTTGGCGCACAGTGATGATGACGTTCATGACCAGCCCAGCCGTGTGGAGGCCAGGCTTTCCCGACACCCCTGGTTTGAAGCTAGGGGAGTCAGAAATGGCTGTCTCACCTGGCTGAGGATTCTGTGTGGCAGAACTGTGCCCAGGCTGAGCCCTGGAGCGGCGCTGGCTCTGAGCACCACTGGGACCTGGGTGGCTGAAGCCATTGCTAGGCAGGGACACTGCCCAGCACCCTGTGCCCATCATGGAGGAGCCATCACATCCCACCAGACACCTGCTCTGACAAAGGAAATAGTGCTTTCCAGGTGTGATATGGCCCTTGCAAGAAGAAACCACTGCTGAATTTACTGACTGAGTGAACAGCTGGGTGCCAGGGGCTGAGGCATTTTTCACATCACTTGTGTATAATACGGTCAGTGTAATTCCGCATCCTTTTATTCTCCTGGGCCTGTCAAAAGCACTGAGAAATGAGGCTGGAAATGTGGGCTGGGGTGAGTGAGGCAGAGTTATTGTAGAAGTTATTGATTGAAGAGTGGGAGCAATAGCATTAGAGCCTGGATCTTGTTTTATTCTGGTAGTAAGAGGAAACAACATTTTCTTAAACTATGAGTCAATAAATAATTGTTTGTGACTTTTTTCCCCTTTTCTGATGATGGTTTTATGTAGCTCTGAGGCATTTTTGGAAGGAGCACAGCTTTCTAGGCCTGTGGAGCAGTGAAATCTTTCAGATCATCAGGCTGCTTAATATGAACAGGAGGAGCCTGGGTGCTTTAAAGAAAATCAAATCTCTAACCAGCCATAGTGGACAGGAGATGGGAATACCATAGGCAAAGGCTGGACCCCATGACCTGCTGATTCTGGTGTCCTCACCCAGTTTCTGCCAGAGATCTGTGTTGAGGGGTGGTCTCTATCCTCAGAAATTCCGGAGGAGCATCCAAACCAGTATTTTAAAAAGCAGCAATTTGTAAGGTGTAGTTTATCCAGGAAATTAAAGTTTTCCTCCACAGAGATTTCTATCAAGAAATGGGTAATTTACTCATTTGTTCAGTCACATTAAGTTGATGAGTAAAGAGTAGGAGCAGACTGTAGGGTTTTCATTCTATTCCAGGCTGGGTTCTGGGACTGGCAGCCCAGGAGCCATGGGGCTGTTTCTGTGCCATGTCTGCTCTCCTGACACTTTTAAGAAAGCCCTGCTTCTTCCAGTACAAGGAAGTTTAATTTAGTAATTAAATTAAACTTTCACTTAGAGCCAAAAATTTGCTTTTCAAGAATGTAACTCAGAAAATAACTGTATTCTCTTATTTCATCGGCTCCCCCAAAGTGAACAGTGGAAACATTCACTGCGATTAAATTAATCACCAAGCAGAAATTTGCGTGTAATCGGCTGCCGCCAGAGCAGTCACTAATGATTTTAAGCATTTTACTCTCAGGGTCAGCAATTCCTCACCCCTTCGGGCTGGGATGAAGGGGCTGTCAGGCTCCTTGCGGAGAAATCTCACTCGTTAAATGAGACAGGGGGCTTGTCGGAGTTGGAACAAGTTTGAACAGTTTAGCAGCGAGGAGCTGGGGATGTGCGGAGATGGTGCTGTGGGGCACAGGGTGGGGGTGAAGGGCACAGTGGGGTGAAGGGCACAGAAAGGTGAAGGGCACGGTGGGGTGAAGGGCACAGAAAGGTGAAGGGCATGGAAGGGTAGAGAGCATGGAGGGGTGAAGGGCACAGAAAGGTGAAGGGCACAGGGGCGTGAAGGGCATGGAAGGGTAGAGAGCATAGAGGGGTGAAGGGCATGGGGGAGTGAAGGGCACGGAAAGGTGAAGGGCACAGAAAGGTGAAGGGCATGGAAGGGGAGAGAGCATGGAGGGGTGAAGGGCACGGGGGAGTGAAGGGCACGGAAAGGTGAAGGGCACGGTGGGGTGAAGGGCACAGAAAGGTGAAGGGCACAGAAAGGTGAAGGGCACGGTGGACTGCCTGCCCATGGTGAGGGGTGCGAGGGAGGCCGGATGGGGCATGCAGGGCCGAGGCAGCAGTTGTTTAGCAGCTCCCCACAGGGCTGGGATGGATCCCCCAAGCAGTTCCCTGCAGCCTCTCCCGTGGTTACAGCGGGTGCTGTTAACACGAGCCACACAGAGACCTGTCATCTGCTTTCAAGGAATAATGTTCTCTTGCTTCTTCTAAGTGGCATTGTGGGAGATAAAACTGTTTCTCAGAAACAGGCACAAGATCTGAACTGACATTCCCTGAGAAAATGAATTCTGTGGCTAATTTCCCAGAGCGCAGGTTGAGCTGAACAGTCACTGAATGATCCAAACGCAGTGCCCTGGTGTTCATTAAGCTCCAGCTGCAGTTGCTTTGTTCTTGCCGTGCTCTGACTGCAGAAAACTTCGGCATTGGGGGTCCAGTGTGGGAGCCTGGGGACTGGAGTAGGTATTTGGGAACTCATGGACCTGCAGACAGCTTTGATTTTGTAGGCACTTTATGTTATCTGGTCACTTACCAAGATCATGGATATTTTTAAAAGAAACCACAAACCTTTTGAGGCAGAGGAAGCAGATGCGGCTCTGCTTGGTGTTCCCCTCAGAGCTGCCCGTCTCCACAGCTGAGTTCACAGGGAGGTGCTGGAGGGGTGATCACCTCACAGCCAGCCTGTGAAGTACAGAAACAATGTCATTGGGTCCCTTGTAATCTATTGGCATGATTGACAACAAAAATAATTATTTCAAAGCAAGTAACCAATCATTAAATCTCTGGATACCGATAGTGAGGAATTAACTCGGCATTAATGGGAGTGCAATGTGCTATTATTGTGGGTAGCGAAGTAAGTCACTAAATAAAAAACGAGAGATGGGTGTAGAGGCTGTACTGGGAGGAAACAGCTGGATATCGATGCATTTGAAACAGGGAAATCTTTCAGAGCAATTGAGAGAAGTTCGGTGCAAAGGTGTTTCCCAGAGCCCCAAAAGTCAACGTTTGGTGATTTCAGACACATTCCTGTTTAAGTTCTCTTTGTCCCGACTGAACCCATAACTCAAATGAAAGGGAACTGGCTGGAGGAGAAATTGCTTTTGGACCTGGTTATCTGCACCCTGGAAACTGCCCGCAGAGTGGGAGCAGCTTGCTGCTTTGTCAGGCAAATAATCCTCTATTTCCATCCTAATGAAATGCTCACCTCGATTCCTCCCTGAAGTCGTCACATCATCATGTTCCCTCATTGTACTGGAGCACAATCACAGTTTCAAAGGGCTTGGATGAAGCCGATGGGAGCTGGATGGGGGATGTTTTTCTTCGCAACAATAGGCGTTGTTAAGGCTTTTGTGTGCAGCTCCTGAACACCGAGTGGGTAATCTCCGCCAAAGGAAAGGGAAAATCCATAAAGGCCATGGCAGCCGTGTGGATTGCGAACACTTCATGCCCCGAGGGGGCAGAGTAAATGCTGGTCCCCCGGTGACAGACAGGAATAGCGTGCCCCGCATCGAGGGGCGGACGAGGGGTCCCGCCGCGGGAAGAGGATGTACGGGGAGGGGGATGCTCAGGGAGGGGATGCTGGGGAAGGAGAAGGCTCGGGGAGAAGGCAGCTCACTGCCAGTCAGTGCTGCCAATGGCAGAAGCTAGCAGAGAAATTGTTTAAAGGATCTGTTCTTCCTCTGGGCAGTGAGGGGACTCCAGAGCTGGTCTTGGAGCATCTGATGGGGTCTCCTCCCCCGAAACATTTTGCAGGCTCCGAAGACGTTAGGTGTTAGTAATCCAAACTCCTTTGAAATGATACTTAGATTTCAAAGGTCTTTCTTGAGGCCCAAGTTTAAGTCCTAAAAGGTGAATACTTGGAGATGATAAGTGGGATGGGATGGGATGGGATGGGATGGGATGGGATGGGATGGGATGGGATGGGATGGGATTCATGGGGTGGGATTTCTGTTTTACCTTTAGAGTCAATCAAAAACTACGACATGTTCTTATGAAGATTGAATGATTAAAAGAAACTGCCAAGTGACACCATCTCACTGGGCTGTTTAGATATCAGGTAAATGGTCAAGAATATAGGTCTGAAATAAAATACTTTTAGCAAATTATTAAAAACTGAAGAAGAGGGAAAAAAATTCATCAATTTGGCCATTTTTATAGAATTATTTAATAAAAATTAAAAAATAAAGTGCAAGGATCAGTTCTTAAGATTTTTTTCTAATGCTTTTTATAAGTAGCAGAGAGTTTTCTTTCTCTCTGTTTATATTTAGATCAACCTCCTGCATCAGAGGTAAAATCATTTTGCTTAATTTTAGAAGCCCCTTAATTTTTTCATTACTTCAGAAGCATTCCGCCCCAGCCCCACGGTCTTCAAGCCCAAGACAGTTGACTAAAGACAAATTAGAGCCCGTGCTTCCTTTGTCTGCTCTAATGAGTGGCTGCCATTACCCTTGCAATGCTTCCAGGACTGTGAGCTCTTAAATGCCTGTTTTCAATGAGGAAGATATAATTTTAGTTTTGAATGTTTAAAGTTAATTACACAGTAGCCCTCTACAAATCCTCCTTCCCCTTGTTTGCAGGTCAGTGCTTTAAAATAGCTGAGGTAGGGGTGAGCTGGCTCGGGGTCCCTCCCCAGCCACTACCGCTGTTCCATCTGGGTGACCTGGGGACAGTAGGGGACAACGTTTCTGGCCAGGTTCTTCTTGGGGCAGCCGGCTCCCAGAGCCCTGCTCTATCTTGTGAATGTCAAATCATCTCAATGCCCAATGACTTCCCTCCCCGGCTCTTCCCTGATTCCGAGGCACAGCAAACCCCGCCGGCAGTGCGAGCTCCGGGCTCATGAGGGTTTCACAAGGCAAACAATCGATGTTAAAACATGCCAGTACAACGCGTGTTAATAGAAGCAATTTTAATGCTTAAGTCAGTGCATTTTTTAAAGTTATTTTTAAAATACTAATGCTTTCCATTAGACAACCTTCAGATCCCTCCTGGATCTCCTATTTCCCACTGGTTGATTGATTTCAGCAATTTCCCTATTACAGCAAACCCAGGAGGTTGACATCGTATTCCCTAAATGTTTGTGGCATGAAAAAAAGCAACTCTGATTTAAAAAATTATTCTAAGCATTTCTTTATGACCAACCAGCTGCAATGGAATATTTTAAATCAAAATAATGAGATTTCTACAAGTGGGTTCTCTTCCCTGTGCTTTCAGTGAGAAACAGCAGAGACGTTCCACTGTGCGTGCTGCTCTGCCCCAGTAGCTCCGGGGTCCCGTCCTCGCTGGATTCACTCCCAGAATTTCAATGAATGCAAATATGAAGCGAGTTACCAGCAGATCCCCCTCTGGCGTGGGCGGCTCTGGGGGCCGCGGCTGGTGCAGGGACCTGAGTGGGATTTTCTAGAGCATATTACCTACAGTAATGAATTATTAGAAGGAACAGATCCTGGAAACCCTCAGCGCTGTGACCTTCCTCCTCCAGCTGCAAGAGCAATTAACTGTCTGTTAGAAGTGGCAGATCCTGCCGAAGGACCATTTCGCTGGTCATAATAACAGTCATTGGGAAAGGAGAGGGAGAGCCCCCGCCGGTGCTGGTGAGTCACATCAGATAATTGTTCTCAGGTCTGAAGCTGACTGGAAAAGACTCTAATTTTTTTTGCCAAGTTCCAAGGGATCAGATCCGTCAGCCCAGGCAGCCCTCAAGGCTCCCAGAAGCTGCAGTACCCATCACTCAAGGACCCCGCTGACCACCCCACTGCAAGTGGGTAATACAGCACTGCCAGAACAGAGTGTGGAGGAGCCCATCTGGGACTCAGGGCTGCAGAGGAGAGGGGAGGTGCCCATGGCCCCCCCCTGTGTTTCCCCAGGCTGCTGTGTGTTGCTCTGTACCTGCCCTGGGGTGACAGGGCGCAGTGACATGCTGTGATGTGGTACCAAAGGGTCCATCTAGTCTTCCTCTGCAGAGCACCAGGATGTCACGAGTGCAGAAGGACCCAGGGGCAGGCAGAGTGATGTCGTGGTGGTGCAGACACAGCTCTGGTGAGGGTGACAGACTCTCAGGGGGCTGCAGCCTGAAGCTGAGCCTGGACGTGGTGAAAACAGTGCTCAGGGGAAAAATGTTCCCATTTCTTCTGGGGAAAAGCAGGCAGCTGAAAGCAAGAATTGTGGACTTCTGCTGAAAGACCAGTCAGTCTTTAGAGGTTTCAGATGTTGCTTCTGTCTTTTCTTTCCCTGCAGAAATAGCTCTTCCCAGCAGTAGGAATGGCATCACAAACACAAGCTGCAGCTGGTGTGAGCTGGCCCCTCGCTGCCAGAGGGTTTTTCCCAGCTGATACCCTCACCTCCCTGCAGGAGCTCTGTGTGTGTCCAGGTGTCCCTGGTGTGAGCAGGCCTGGCACAGGGAGCAGTAGGTGTTGTAACAGCTCATCCAGAAGAAAACACTCCATACAGCATAAGACTAAAAATAGGAAACATCTCTCCCTCTGTGCTGTTGCATTAAGAGCACAGACAGCAAACAAGGCAAAAACTGCTCTGTCTGGGCTGCAGGTGATGGGGCAGCAGGAAGAAGAGCAGCTCCTTGTGCTGGTCTGGAGGGGCCGAGGTGCTGAGCAGGATCCTCATCCCACTGAGAGTCCTCAGCAGGATGCACCTGCCAGCCCATCGGAAGTGTTTCATCGTCTCGAGGCCGTAGCCTCCAGGTCTCATGAATGAAGGGCCCAGTGGCCAAGCCTCATGGCCAGCAGTGCTGGAGCCACTGTGCTGGCTCTGCCCTCTGGGCTTTCAAATCCAGGTCTGGAAGGGGCAGACGGGGTTGGATATACAGATACCTGGATCCGTAGGTGAGGCAGATAATAGATGTGATTATTTTTATGAATGATAGGCAGGAGCCTTGATTTCCATGGGTGAAACTGTACAACCTGCCAGTTCCTTGCAGACCCACCAAATAAATCTGCATTTTGTATACAACTTAATTTCAACTTCCCAGCTCAAATGTCTGTGTTTATTCCTGGCAGTAAGCACTATTTGTAGTTTCCATACAATGCAACTCATATTTTTTTCACACCTCTCAGCACAGGTGACAGCTTGCGAGCAGAGTCAAATTCAGTCTCACACTGGGCACAAAGTTGCAGTTTTTAATGCATCACAAACACCACATCAAAACAATCCCACAGACAGATCATTCCCAATCCCAAGTCACCCTCTTCGTGTCCAGTAGCAAGACAGGTGCATGCAGCAGTGAGGCCACAACCAGCCAGGCACTATAAGGCCTCACTCTGTAATTTCCTCTTATATCAGGTTCCTTTTTACTGAATCCCAGGAGGCCTTGTTTTGGTAATTGTTGTTTTGCACTGAGTTAATTCCACAGTGTTGAACTCTAAATGAAGCTCCCTAGCCCATGAGATGCCAGCAGGATTGTTCTCTGGCTCCTGTGGCCCCATCCATCCCCCCGGTCCCCCTGGATGCTATCACCAAGCACCAGCTCACTGAAGGTGACTTCTCCCTCCATCTTGGTGCAGGGAGCCAAGGCCAGGGAATCAGGATCCTTCTTGAGAAGTCTTTGAAGCCCTTTAAACTGTAATATTCTTTGATGTGCCATAATTGCATTTAGTCAAGTTTTAGGTGTATTGTAATGGTATTGATTGTTAATAACAAAGCTGTGGCTGCTTAATGCCAAAAGATGATTCATTTTCAGTGGGAGCAGAAAGTCTGGGGGCAAAGTATTATTTTTGACATACAGTAATTTCTTCTAGCAGGATTATTTTTCATTTTTTCTTACCAGCTCTGTGTTCAGG
Source organism: Pardalotus punctatus (assembly GCA_013400915.1). Taxonomy (NCBI): domain Eukaryota; kingdom Metazoa; phylum Chordata; class Aves; order Passeriformes; family Pardalotidae; genus Pardalotus; species Pardalotus punctatus. The sequence continues at coordinate 43,455 of VZTX01017831.1, read as the reverse complement.
AGGCCGATGAGTGAGTGGGCTCCTGGGCAGGATTGTCTGTGTGTGCCCGTGGCAGTGGAGAGTGCTTGCAGGGCCCCACTGCCACCCCAAGGGCACGTCTGGTGAGCCTGGGCTTCAGCTGGAGCTGGAGGGGCTTTAACCCTCCAGCTCTAGGAAAGAGGTTGTAGCCAGGTGGGGTCACTCTCCTCCCAGGCAACCAGCAACAGGATGTGAGGAAATGGCCTCAAGCTGCTTCAGAGGATGTTCAGGTTGGACATTAGGAGGAATATTTTAATGGAAAGGGTGGTCAGGTATTGGAAGGGCTGCTTAGGGAGGTGGTGGAGTCCCCATCCCTGGAGGTGTCCAAGGAACGACTGGATGTGGAACTCAGTGCTCTGGGCTGGGTGACAAGGTGGGGAGTGGTCAAAGTTTCAACTCCATGGTCTTGGAGACCTTTTGCAACCTCAGTGAATCTGGGATTCTGTGAATAGGAAAATACTGCAGAACATGATCTGTGATTGTCCCGCCAGTCAGGGGGCTGTGGGAAGGAGGAGGTGAGCAGGACGAGCTGCTCCCACCTGGAAAGAGCCTTTGCAGATTTGGTGGAAAGCCAGAGGAAGCAGCAGGGGCCGCCCCAGGACTGGCAGACAGCTTGGATGTTGAGATGTTGGGTGCTGGGGAAGATGCTGGGCTGTGGAGCAGCTTTCAGCTCCAGGATGAACTTGGGGTTGTGCTTGTCTATGTACCTGTATGTCTGCAGTGAGGTGTGATGAGTGAGGCCTCTTGGGGACTTGTCACATAAATTGTAGTGATGAAAACCTGGTAGTTCCCTCATTCTGAAACTCCCCATATATGTCCCCTTTATTGGTTAATCCTCACAGTTAACAAAATAGAAGTTTCTGATTAGGTTTTAGCTCCCAGATTAGTTATGTGCAATGCAAAGTGTATTAAAATGTAGTATACTTTTTAAAATTAGATTTTTTTGGTGATAATCCATTCAGCTGTAAATGCATTTCAGTCACACTGAGAAGATGAAAGAGCCTGAGTCACCGCATTACTGTAAGTAATCAGGCTGGAGGCTAAGGGGGGCTTTCTTTTAGCTGACAAATGGAAGGAATAAATAACCTGGACACTAAAAGTTGCATTAGGCAAATAAACATTTCCACAAGAATTATGTGTGACATTCAAGGGAAGGCAAATAAACCTTGACTTATGGAAAGCTATCAAACCTCTCAGAGAATTAAATAATGGGAAATCATTATGTAGCATTTGCAGCAGCTATTGGAGACTGTCTGTTCTTTGGGTACTACTGGAAATTTGGGGTTTTTGTAAGCCAGTACCTGGTTCTGAGCAGAATGAGAGATCTGGTTTCAACTGAAACACTTTCTATTTATGAGAAAGGGGGTTTCCTGTACCTCTGCCTCTGTGATGTTGGTGCCAGGAGGCACCTGTCCCTGTGGGACCATTTCAGGTGCAATGGAGATTTTCCTACAGAACTTTGCACACAGACAGGTCTGATGGCAACAACAATGCCAAAGCTCAGCCCCGCTCTGGAGTGGGAATAGCCGTGCTGAGACCCCTATTAGAGATTGCATGGGCAGAGCTGGGCACACAGAGAAAACAGCTTCAGTTTGGGAGTAATCCCCAGTTCTGACACCAGCACAAGTAGCTCTGCCAAAGACACAACAGTCAACAAGTATAAATAGTGCCAGCACTGCAGCCAAGCAGCCACTGTGGCTCTGAAGGCAAAACTCTCTTTTCCAACATGCTCAAACTTTTCTGCAAATGCACTATGTGTAAAACCTTGGTAAACCTATATGCAAAACCTTCGTAGAGATGAAAGGAGGCTGGGCAGGTGCAGTGGAGGTTGGGCAGGTGCAGCGGGAGGTTTGCCATGCTGCACTTCCACAAGTTCTTGTGAAGGGCACCCCATCACTGTCCACACTTGACCCAAGAGCTGGTGCAGGGGCAGTTGATGCTTTTAGCCAGCCTCTTTTGGGGCTGCTTTGCAGTATCTGAGTCCTTCCTAGTTAAGCAGCATCCCCAGCCCCATCTCCCACCAGGAGATCCCCTCAGGATCCAGCAGATCCAGCTAGAACATCTTGTCATCATCTCCTGAGCAGCAAAGATTTGTTTCAGGGTCTTGGTTTGTTGTTTTCATCTTTCCTGTAACTTCATTTAGAAAAACAACTCCCTGCTTGATTTTGATTATAAGATGTTAATCAAATAACTTGGAGATGATGGCAACACCCAGTGCCGTGAGTCCCCCCAGGGTCAATCATGGCTGAGTGCCACAGGAATGTTTGGTTCCTGCAGCAAACATTATGGTTTTCAATTTAGCTGATGATGCTTGTGGTTAGTTATATGTCGTGTCTGCTGCACCGTGCACTGGGCAGTTTCTCTCAGCAGCAGCCACAGCATTTTGCCAGTTCTAAGAAAATGCCATTTTTCTCTGAGAGCACTTCCTATTTGCTGATCCAGTGAAGCAGATTGGGATCAAAACCATGTTCTGAGAAGTAATTGATATAATCATCTGCACAGAGCTCTGTGTTTGTGACAGAATTGTTCTCCAGTGAGGAGCAGGAAGTGCAGCGAGATGGTGTTCAGTGAACAGGAGTTTAGCCCCAAGCAAGGGCATGTTGGGAGGAATTCCCTCTCCACTTTCTTCTCCTGTGAATGATTTTTCCTCTGGCATCTCCAGGTCACATCAGCGCCCTGCAGCCTGTCTGAGTGATGAAGGAAATCATCCCCTCCTGTGAAAGAGACAGCCTTTTGGGTTTCTGACACCCCTGAGCTCCAGCCCTCGGCGTGGCAGAAGTGGGGCAGCATCCCGAAGCATTGGCATGCAGCCCCTTCTCTCTGCGTCCCTCACCTGCCCCCAGCCCCTGCAGCATGGGCACAAATCCACTGTGCCCTGGCATGGCAGCAGCTCTGTCAGCCCAGCACAGGCTGTGGGTGCAGAGGAGCAGGGTGGCCACAAGAAGAGGTGTCTTGCCAAATGGTCAGGGACAGCATGGGACAGCAGCCCTGCTGCCTTGGGGTGGCTCATCCCTCTGCTGGCATCCCGGGTGCTGGGATACCCTGGAAAACCATCTAACGGATGTGCTTCACTCCACACACAGTTGGCAAATGACCAGATGGAGGCAGTGCTGGGTTCCCTGATGCAAACCGAAGCAGAAAGTGAGAGCAGCAGCTGCCTGGGCAGCCAGAATCCCGGCAGTATACCGGCAGCATCCAGCATCCCGGCAGTGTCCAGTGTCCTGGCGATACCCAGCCCCAGGGAGATGGGGTCCCAGGGACGCTGCAGGCTGCCAGGTGTGCCACAGCCTTCCATGGCTTGGCACTGGGGAAAGAACAAGCTGTTCATTGAGAATGTCATGGGCATGAAGGAGCAAACATTGCAGAAGGGTGCTGCATGTTGATGCCGGCGAGAACTGTCACCTTCGTGCCTTCTCCTTGCCACAGCCTCGGCTGTGCCGTGTCTGAAACAAAGAGCCCTTCCTCTCCAGAACGTGCCTGGGAAAGGGCAGAGGTCGGCAGCGAGGGTATTTAAAATGCTCTCTCGGCTTTGAAACGCTGAAGGAGAGTGCCAGGGGATGGAGCAGAGCTGCGGGATGAAAAGAGGGGGTTGCTACTCCGAGCTGTCCCTGAGCGCCGCAAGCTCAGGCTCCTAAAAGCCTTTCCTTGACTCCAACACAGTTGCACTCTTGCTCCACTTTGCCAGGACCTGAGGAATGTGGTATAGCTGCTGGCTATTTATTTTTCCCCGTGTGTGGGGTGAAAAGATTCTGTGCCACAGAACGTGGCTCTAGAGATCGCTTTAAATTAATCAATTAGGAAAAACGAGCTGTGTGATGTAAAATGTCCTTGCTCCATTCGAGTCTTTTGAACTATTAGTTCTCTTGAGGAGATTAATTATGAGCGTACAGAGCTAATGCCCTTTTAATGGAATCAGTTATTCAGTTTAAGGAGTCCTGGGTACTGAGCATGCAGGCATTAGATATTCATTGTGTAAGTTCCAGATCAAACAGGAGAGGATCAAGCTGATCAGGGCTCTTTACTCTGCCGAGCTGAGCCACACCTGCTGATCTGAGGCAAGTCAGAGACTGGGAGTTGCTCTAATTGTCTCCTCTGTATGTAATTCCAGAAACTGGCTTTTAACCTGCAGTAAAAGGGTTATTTACAAAGTGCATACATTTGCATCTCAACTAGCTCTCCTCGGCTTACTGAAACTTGGAGATGAGCTCTTGGCTTCTCCTGGCTGCTGGGTTGCAGACAAATTCCTCCCCACATCGTGCACAGCTTTCTCTGCTTCTCATTCTGACCTGAATTGACCATTTTTAGTGTCCCTGTTTTTAGGTGCCCATTTCAAGGTAGCAAAGGCCTGAGCTCACACGGCTTCCAGCAGCCTCGTTAGTAATTGGAACAATTAAGGATGCGATGTACAGACACTCCAAATTGCAACACCAAGAGCAAATTCACTTATTCAGCAGCAAATTGCAAATGGGAAATTGAAAGTAGCAGTCTCTGAGAGAATTTTGGAGGAAAGGAGAGGATCTTTCCAGAAAATCTGAAGTCCCTCGAGGACTCTTTCAGGCAGACATCTTTGGGGCAAAAAGTGTTTATTAGCTGGGGTGGGGATGTGAGAGGGAAAGAAGGGCTGTGGGCTTGGCAGTCTGATTACAGTGCCACCTTTTTTGAATAGATTCAACGCAGAAAGCTCATTTGCAGTCTGGCCCCAAACACAGGCTTCCTAGAGAGGCAATACTTACTTTTTGTAGACCAGTCTACTCAGACTTTATCAATTATGGATCTGACCGGTAGCGCAGCTTTCTCGCTATGGCAGCCAGATCCATCTCCAATGTTATTCTTTTTCCGTAGTAGAAACAAAACATTTGCTAAACCGAAGAACATTCATTAGCACACGATGGAAATGACCCAGTATTTTGGTTTCCCTCTTGTCTAATTAGTTTTTGCAGATTAGCAAGTAGAACAGCTGAACAATCAATTGGACATATTAATCAGGCCTATTTTGGAAGCTTTAAATAGAGAATATGTTTCGTCTCTTCTTTCATTTAGGATATAATGGCTGGTAAATGGACACACACAACATAAATTACACCCTCTAACAAGATGAGAGGAGAAAATGGTGAAGTCTAAATAAGGAAAGCTGGAGCATTTATTGGCAACTCATTGAGTTGCAGCCTCTCAAGCTGATGAGCAGGGGGGATGCTGAGCGCCAGCCCCCCTGCATGGCCCAACTCCATCCTCTCTCTTTCCCTCTTGGACTCATTGGTGAGGGCTGTTCCAATGGACCATCCAAGAGCTCCAACTCCCTCCCAGGGCATGTAACAAGTGGCAGAGAAAAGACCCAGCAGGGAACAAGAGATACCCAATGCGATGAGAGGTCTGAAAAACCATACCAGGAATAGTTCCTGGCAGAAGCATCCCAGCCAGTACCTCTAGCTCTGCACAGGAATTAATTTCCATGTGGAATCCCAGCTAGAGCTACTCCCACCTCCTTCCTTGGAGGCTGGGGAATAGGCAGCCATGGCTTACATTTCTTTGATGCATTTCTTAGAATAAAGGGATGGTATCCAGCTGGGATTGCTGGCAGCTACAAGTAGGGAGGAAGTTTGAGATCCTTTGTTCTTCATGTGGTCATGACACCGGCAGAGTCTTCTCTAAGCCACAGAATGGCTGAGCAGGGTGGCCTGATGGTCATTGTGCAGCTCAAAGTTAAACTTGAGAGTGAGGTCCCTGACTTAGGCGGGAGGGAGGGGAAGCAGACAGTGACTGTGTGCCCACAACTGCTGGGAGAGCTCCGGCAATCAAAGGAACAAGGTCAGATGAGAGAGAGATCTTTTGTATCTGAAAACCTCTGCTATCAGATCCCGAACGCTGCAGCTGACTCATACGTGAGCAGTGCTGCTGTCTGTAGGTGTGAGGCAGACACAGAGATATGTTTGATACATTATTCCTATTTGCAAAGGTTCAATAAAAAATGTGTGGGTTGTTGCAAATTATTTCTCCCATCCTTCTTGCAATGAAGTTAACAGCTGAGTGCATTCAAATGGATCAGTTGTATAAATTCGTAGGGCATTTTCATGTTTCAATCTAGTTATGTATTTCTAGTTGACCAAACATGTTCAAATTACCATTAACTGCAATCCTATCACTTGGTTCACTGAGCAGAAAGGCAATATCTACGTTTTAACCCTTGCAGAGCTGAGGCTGGAGGCAGCGGGAGAAGAGGGGAGGAGGAAGGGGGTACCCAGGTCTGATCTCCCTCCCAGCACAGTGAACGTGCCATCGTGTTTTGAGAGCTGCCCGACTCAGTGGGACTGTGCACCTTGTCCTGTGCCACTGGTGACCTGTGACACAGCCACCAGCTCATCCCTTCTCCTGACCCCACAAGGACTTTGTTCCCACTTCGATGGAGCCAGCCCCCATCTTTGGTCCAGCAGGGGAGGTCCTTGGGCATCCTGTGCCTCACAGGCTGCGCCCCTGCCCCACCACCCATGGCCAGTCGTGGCTGTCACACCCTTCTGCACCCGTGGGAGCTCAGGCCCTGAGTGTGGTCACTTGCCTCTGGGACCCACCTGTTTCCTTGCAAGGACCGAGGCTGCACAGCCTGTTCCAGCGCTCAATGCCTGAACACTCATCTCCCTTCAGGGGCTGAAGCCCAGCTCCCTGTCACGGTGCTGGCAGGCTCCAACAGCTCTCCCCACACAGGGCCTGGCTCTGCAGGCTCTCTCTCCCCTTTCTCAGACAGAAAACTCCTTGGTGCCGGGTGTCAGGACATGCCACACTTCCCTGCCTGCACTGACACTCAGCAACTCTTGCTTCACCAAATGCTGCTTAGGTGTAAATGCACAAACAAGCTAGAAAACAGTTTTTCCTGAGGAGATTTACATAATCGGGAATAAGCCCCAAAAGCCAATTAAGGCGAGGACAAGGGTCTGTAAACCAAGACCTGTCAGACGGGGCAGAACCAAAGGCACCAAGGCAGCATTTCCCGGGTGGGATGGGCTGGTGGGGTGGTCTCTGCCTCAAGGGCCCCAGGCAGGGCAGACCCTCAGCAGGTTTGGTTCTGTGTCCGGATCTAGCAATGTGGGGACACATCTCCCTGTATTCCCTTGGCTGTGGCTGCTGCCTGGATCCCTGCCTGGCTGGTGAAGGGCTGTAAGTGCTTTTATGAATGGCCTCGTTTCCTACTGTCCTTCCAAGGGGTCTCGCTGCACTGCTGGGTGCTCTGTGAATTATTTAATATCCCACTTAGGTTTTTAAAGCTGCTGCATCCTGCACAAGCTGAGCTTAAATAAGCCTCTCCCGTGAATAAATGCCTCTGCAGAGCCAGGGCTGACCGTCAGATTGGTTTAACCCCCCCCTCTACTGTCATGCAGTGTTGTCCTGCATTCTCCAGCACCCTGATGGATCTGACAGACATCAAATGTTTAACCTGCCTGTACCCATGTACCCCCAGGTCAGCAGAGCATGACAGGCTCCTCACTGAGAGTGTCCCCCCCTGGGGTCACCCTGTAGCAGTACCACACAGGCAGGGAGGAAATTTGGGGACAGATTACAGTTCAAGAGTCGTGGTGTTGCCTCTCCCCGTGCTGGCAGCAGCACCAGCCTGACCCATGTACGCATCTCCCAGGGCTAGAATCCAAGTGTTTGCACCGGTGGAGCAGCTGTGGTGATGTGCAGTGCAGCCTGTAACACAGAATAGACATTCCTGGCTCTTTCTAAGCCCCACAAGGCAAAAGAAAAGAAAAGAAAGAGAAATGGATGGAAATTAATGTTAAAATCTCAGCGTGTAGCATGTTGGAGATCTGTCTGAATACTGCTGCAAGGAAAATGAGACATGGTCAGAAGTCAGCATGAATGAAACCGGAATTACCTTAAAAATTTACCATATTTCAATGACTGTGATGCACGAGAAGTGTTTTTCACCTGCAGTTTGGCACTGCTGCCCTGCTCTGCAGGAGCAGCTCATCTCTGCTGCTGGTAGTCCTTGGGGCATCAGTCATTCCAGCAAGAAATTTCTGGGCAAATTATTAGTCAAAATTCTCTTTTTGTTGATAATACCATTTGATGTTAAGCAGAAGTGGTCTGCTCCAGCTTGGCCAGTGCTCCCTCAATGTAAAACAAACCTCATTCCTGCAGCATGGGCGTGAGGAATGTGCAGTGTCTCGGGTCTGTCTCTGGCAGAAGAGATGGGAGCGAGCCAGGCTGGGGACAGGAGGGAGATCCCTGGGTTGCTGAGGGAGATGCCAGGAAATCTGTGGATGTGCATGTTAATGACAGTGAAGATGATAGCAGAGGTGAGCCAAGGCAGAACAGACCCACTCATGTGTTCCTGAATCCCACATAAAGGCTTGGGGTATGGGAAACATCAGTAGCTAGGAACAGGCAGCAGTAACCGATAACAGCCCTGACTGCCGTATGTGTCAGCTGGGACTCAAAAAGCTGGAGTAATAAAAAATAGATAAAGGAACCATTCCAGCCTGCTGTAAACCCCCCAAATTGCACTCCTGACTTTTAACACCCATCTGCCTGGTACTAAAAAATCAATTTCGTGCAGGTGGTGACAGGACGTGAGTCTGGAGCTGGCGGGGGCTGGAGGAGCTGCCCCAGCCACCGCTCATGGCCCAGCTTCACCAGAACACCACGGTCTGGGAGGGCACAGCACTGCCAGCTCTGGGGGCACGGCCGGGCTGCTGAGGGGGCAGGTCAGAGCTGCCAAGCTGCTGGAGTCAGGCCAGCCCCACAGCTTGTTCCAGGTACTTTGGATGAGCAGGAGCAGGCTGATGAGCTCTGGAACAAAACCCATTCTTTGATGTGAGATTTAACCTCAGGTCAGCTGGAAGCTTTCCTGCACCTGGCTGGGGCTCTGCAGCATGAAAGATGCTCATCAGAAAGTATTTCACCTTGATGATATTCTCTTGTCTCTCTTCTGGCAACCAGCTAAGACACACCATTATGGTTATTTTGAGAAGTCAGTTTTACACAGGCTTTTCTCCCACTTGGTGCATCCCTCCCAGGAGATGCTCCCTTTCTCTCAGGGACCAGGCTCAGACTCTTCATGTATTAGTCATTACCCAGGAAGGAGCTATAAATCTAATGAACATGCCAATGCTTCCTAAAGGTACCACTAGGTACTTTCAGAAAAATTAATTTTCTGTAAAAATCAGATCAAATAAATAATGTTCACCTGGAATGTCTGATATAATTCATCATTTCGGAGTTTAAGACTAGGGAGGATCACCAGCTCTCACTTGTTTATAACGTGGGCCATCACACCCCATGTGTCAGCAAGGACGTGGCCCTTGTCTGGTTGACTAAAGCCAGACTGGGATTGAGTTGGGTTGGGCTGGGCTCCTTTCCCAGCCATGGAGAGCACACCCCTTCCCTGGCAGAACATTCACCTGGTGTAAGGACATCCATCTCTTTTCTGCCTGATGTGAACATTTCCTCTAATTCTCCTCCCATCTGTCCCCTTGTTTTGCAGGGGCTGCCCAGGAGTCACCATCCTCATCCGCAGGTGAGTGTTAAATCCAGAGAACATGTGGGAAAAGCCACTCAGTGGCTGGTGCTCACATTGGTCACTGCTCCAGAGTCTCACCTTTGGAGAAAGGGGAAAAAGGCCTCCCAGCTTTTGCCTTAATTAGTGTCTAGTCTCTCTGCAACTTGACATCTCCATTTAATTTTGTTTGCAATATACATGCAGAGGAGAATGATAATGTAATACAGTAATGATCGTTCCTGAGACAGTCACTTATTCAAAATATTACTCCTGTTTAATCAGTGCAGCCGAGTGATTTATTGACTTGCATAACCAATCTTGCTTGGCGTCTCTCTGTAATTAAAACAACGACATTCCCCGAGTCCATCACACAGTAAATTGTAAAGAACCATGTCAGGATGACATTAACGCTGGTAATTTGCACGGGGGGCAGTCAAGTCCCTCCGATCTGGGCTCATCTTCTTCCCGGTGGTGAGGGTGGGCTGTAGAGCAGGAGGTGGAGTTCAGGGAGTGTGGAGTCCTGTGAGGTGGCAGGGACAAACTGGACACTTTGGTCATGTCCAGCTGAGCCAGAGAAGCAGCATTAAGGACTTTTCCCATGAGTGCTCAGGGGGAATAAGTCTTTATTTTTATCAAGTGGAGATGTCTGATACTTCCTCGCTTTATGGAGGGAGGTCAGTGTGAGGAGCAGCTCAGTGATGCTCAGTCTGGACCAGAGGAGACCCCAAAGCTGGCGCAGAAACTGAGAACTCTGAATGAGCTGCTTGCTTCCTTCCAGGCCTTGGCAGGAGTCGACAAATTTGCAGCCTTGGAGGCAGAAGGCGATGGTGACACAAGTGTTTGAAATGCCATGAGTAAATCTGGTGCTCCTGGCTGTGAAGAACAGGAAGGTTATGCTCTGTCCCTCATTCCCCTTCCCTTGCCCAAGCTCTCCCAGCAACTCCCAGTGGCCCAATGCATCGGATCATCCTGACCACTGATAATTGCACTTTTATTACAGGAGTTCGTGAAAATCAGTTTCTTTTTTCCTTGAGTCAAATTCCAACAACCAAAACTCAGATATTCTAAAAAGAATATAGTGGAAGATGTCAGCTTGTCGTTGAGAAAAGAACAACTGTCAAAACCCAAAGATTTTCTGCCAAAACCCACTGAAAAATGTTGGCTGAAAACTGCAAAGCACAAGAAGCCAGTCCAAAAGAGTCAGTTTGGGTGTTGTCAGCCTTTTTTTGACAAAAACTCTAAATATTTTGAAGAAGGGGGCAGCTTCCAGGAATTTCTTTTTTCAACAGCTCCATATTCTGTGGGTTCTGACCCAGAATTCCCTGCTGGGAGCTGCATTGGTGCCCCTGACCTGCTACAGCACCGACACCTGGACCCACAGAAGCCACAGGGGAGAAAACCCTTCATGGTTTCAATGGAACTCAGTGGCTCCTCGCTGCCCCAGGACCCTCCCCAGAAAGGGACAGGTCAGGTGGGGAATTAGAGAAGAAAGAGTGCCTTCAGTCCTGACTCTGTTCCTGGTTTTTTATTGGTATGATAATGCCCTGCCTGGCAAGGATGCTCAGAGCTGTACCCAGCATCAGCCACACCAGCCCCTCATTCCTGGGCAGGGAGGAGAGGTCTGGGCGAGACAAAGGGGTTCCTGCTGTGGAAATGGAAAGCAGAGCAGCTGCCTGCAGTGAAACCATTAGCCCGAGGCAGTCAGCTTGGAGAGGGCTGGGGGTGAGGCAGGGAAAGGACACGAGGTGCTGCAGGGCAGAAAAAACCATCTCGATGACACTTGACTCTCACCCTAGGCTCTTAGCCATGTGCTGGAGTGCTGTGATGCTATTAAAATCCCAGAGAAGGACTGAACACTCTCATCTGCCTTGGCTGCTTCACACTGGGCTTGTCGAGCTGTAGCAGCCTGTTGTGTGGTGGGATCTCCACATCCAGCACAGATCAGCCCCATGCCATGGCACAGCCACGGGGTGTGGGTGTCCCACAGCCCGAGTGGTGCTGCTGCCCCTGGCAGGAGCTGTCACCAGCTACAGGTGTCCCCGGGACCGCCTCAGCACCTCGGCTCCTCACCAGGGAATTAAGAAGCTGCCCCAGGACACAGGTTTTCAGTGCCCAAATGCCTCTGTGGTCTGAGGTGGCTCCAGCTGGACGATCCTGCAGCTTTCCTATCCCTTCTCTCCTGAGCACCTGAGCACTGCAGTGCCGATGCTCACGGAACATTTTCCCTTGGAACATTTTCAAGCCAATGTTTTCCTTCGCAGCTTCCTCAGCTCAGAGATACAGGTTTGAGTGTTTGCTTTTCCCTTGGGGTTTGATGTCAGGTGTTCTCCAGGATAAGGGAAGTGGGATGAAAAATTCAGGGTCTTTGGCCACTCACTCTAAATAATTTTGGAGGAAATCCTTTCTCCCGTTAGGCATGGGACTGGGATCAGAACCAAAGCACTTGGCTGCTTACCTAGAGGCTAACCCGGCCTGGCCATCGCGGAGCCAGGTCTCGCTGCGGGTGGGAGGTGCCATCGGCTGTCAGCTCAAGCAGAGCCACATCCCACGGCACAGGGCCTGGCAGCCCTTGGAGCAGCTGAGAGGCTATTTCATGCTTGGGGAGCCTGACAAACAGGAGTGATTTATAGCTCCTGGGTCTGGTTTCCATCACTGCCCAGGGCTGCGTGTGCCACTCTAGCGTTGGGGTGACTCAGTGTAAGCCACGCTCAGAAACATCTGGGTTTTCCTTCTTTAAATTAAGGTGTAGCTGATGAACTGTGAGGGGAGGGGAAGGAACAGGAGCTTGAAGGGGAGGGAAGGTTGCCCCACACTGTCTGTCAGGAGCAGCACACGCGTGTCTGTGCCAGAGAAGAACAGCACAGATGCCACGTGTGCACTGGAGAGAATGCACAGAGGTGTGAGAGCAGACAGAAATCATCACCAATGGCTTTCCTTGTGTTGCTGTGCCAGCCAAGCGTGTGGCTGCTGGGAGGGATCATCCTGGGGAGGAGGCACTGGGGGCATACGGAGCCATCGCAGTCCCCGGGCAGGCAGGGTCAGAGGAAAGTGTCACTAAAAGCCTGTCACCAGGCTGCTGGCTCTCACAGCTGCCCTCAGCCCTCCCAAAGCTGTCACGGTGAGGGATGGAACATCACGTACCAGCCGTGGGTCACGGCAGCAGGAGCACTTAGGCAGGAAGCAGCCACGTGGCCGGCACGAACACCTGTGACCAGGTCGGGGACAGAGCTGGTGGCACCATGGCTGCGCTGGACCCCGTGCCAGGCACTGCCCCAGTTCAGGCACTGCCCGCACAATCCTGCCCTGCATGTGCCACTCAGAGGTGTCTTGGCTGACCCCAGCCCCTGTCCAGGCAGAGCGCTGTGGTGGCACCTGCTGGGAGGTGGCAGCGAGAGATGCTTCCAGCAGCGCCTGGTGACAGAACTGCTAAACAATCTGTCACCTCTTCGATGTTCTACCCCCCTCCCCGGTGTTGATGGCTTGTGTGTGCACGGCACGCAGAGGGGGGCTCCTGTCCGGGACCCGGCTGCCGCTGGAAAATAGAACCTGCAAAGGCTCAGCAGCCGGAGGGAATGATTTTGCTGTCCGGAAATTATCCCCGGCTGAGAAAGTAACATCGGCTCTTTGTCTGAGCGCAGCGAGCGTGTAACAGCCGCCTCAGGGGGGGCCCTCCCGGGGTGTGAGCAAGTGAATGGGGAGCTCTGGGGACTCCCCGGCTGTGCAGCCCTTCCCCAGCTCACTGTCCTCGGGCAGAGCCTGCGGACAGAGCTTTCGCCTCCCTCCCATCGCAAGATGCGATTGCCACCTACAGTCCCCGCTCCCGCAGTTCTGCTGGCACAGGGAGCTCCAGCAGCTCACCCGCCGGCCTGGGCGCCGCACGCTCCTGCTCTAGTGCAGCAGTTTGGGCAGCATTTGAGGTCCTCCCAAAAGAACTCCCTTCTCCCGGACACGGGAATTTTCCTCCTGGATGCGGGCATTTTCCTCCTGGCGCAATCCCCGGCTCCTGGCTCCGTACGCAGTGCCTGTTCTCCTCCTCCAGCCTGTGTACACTGCCTGACAGCACAGTCCCATCCCCATCTGTGATTACAAATTAGCAGCCTAATCCTAAATATCTTTTTTTTTGCCTGGAGATGCTTGTCTGAATCCGATTTTTAATCTGTCTTTACCAGCTGCTCCTGCTGCCGCCCTTTACAATTTATTTTGCATGTGACTTACGCTGGATGAAAAATATCTGCCTAATTTTCTCCGATGTCAAACATCCTTTTAGCTGGAGATGGTGCTTTATGTGTTCTACGGTACAAGGGGAGCACTGCCAGCATAGCGGTCTCTGCTTTTCCTTGGGATTTATTGACTACAGAGAGGTCCTGCTCTAATCTTCTCCTCTCACACCCTGCTTCTTTGCCTAAGAACTACTAAGCTCCTTGAGTCTCCCGTATCATCTCTGTGATGGGCAGAGCTCCTCGCTGGCTCATCCCCCGCTCAATCCCATTGAAGTGCAGGGCAGCGCTCCGCATCCCAATCAGCACGGATTTTTTTTTATTTTTTTTTTTTTTGCCTTGAATAGCCTGGTTTATGCACGCTCTGGGGGAGAGAACCAGCCTCCTAAAGACTAAAATCCTTTCAAAAGGGATTTTAAGTATTTCAGATAAATCTTACTAATGGTAAATGTAGCTATTCACTCCCAGCTCTTCATACGAGGGATTTGGCTCTTTTTTATGTTAATGCCGGTGCGCCGTGGATGCTGCTCGCGGTCCCGCTGCTTCTCCCTTTTCCTGCTGTCTGCCATCAGCCATCCCCGCCCCTGAGCTGCAGGTCCCCAAGCCCCCAGGACTGCCTTATATTGGGGATGGGCAGACCCCTCGCTTTTGCCTCCGGGAACTCCAGGGGTGGTGAGTGCCGGGGGGAGCGGGACTGTGACAGCCAGCACAGGGTGGGAGGTACCAGCAGCGCCCGCTTTTGGGGCACAGGCTTTGTTTGACCCACCGTGGATCAATTCCAGCTCAAGAGGAGAGCAGGGAGGAATCAGTTCCTTTGGGAATGGCCGCTGGTTTCCTCACTCTGCGTTTCTGTCACCCAGCTGTGGTGGGTGCCCAGGCTCACCGTGCACCCCGTGCCGTGCTGGCACACCGGGGGCTGTGCCCGGACTGCGTGTGCAGCCGCTCACACCTGAGCCCCGACAGCGAGAGCAGAGCGCTGTGCGTACACGTGACTGCTCCGAGTTGTTGTGCAGTGATATCCTGGGATCCAAGCTCAGAAATAAGCAAAAAATTACATCAGGGTCTTACTGAAGAAAGAAAAGAAGGACTATAAGAAGCTTCTGAAAATGTTCTGGATTAAATTCTTGGCATTCCTCCCTCCCGCCTGTCGGGAGCTCGTCAGCAGCTGACGAGCAGTAAATGGATCGGGCACCGCTGTCAGGTGCTGGCGGGAGTACTGGGCTCCTTCTCCCTCTGTCACTCAGCTCTGCCAGCCCGATGGAAGCTGCAAAGTGAAAATCTCCAAGCTGCTGCCTTGCCTTCCCTCCCCGCCCCGCCGCTGTAGGTGAGCCCCAGGGGAGCACCTGGACAGCAATTATCTCCTGTGCCTCGCTCTCTCCGGAGGCTGCTGCTGACAGTGTGAGCTCTCGCCCCAGGATAGTCCCAGAGACACAGCCTAGTGCAAATTCGCCCCCAGCAAAGCCCAGGGATTCTGCATGGCTCACGGGTTTCTAGGAGGAACTTTGGGGTACCAAACATTGAGGTTTCTGAGGCAATTCTGCCTCTCTTTGTAGGAAGCACGGTCCTGCTCCTGCTGGAGCTGTGCATGCTGTGTGCAAATGCTGCCCTGGGAGCATAGAGGCAGGCACTGCTGGGAGCAGGTCTGGACCCCAAATGAAACAAACGACCCCGTGGGAAGCAGCTACAGGAGGCTCAGCAGTGAGCCAGGTGTTTGCAGGTAAGTCCCTCAGAGCCCAAGGGAGCCCTTGCAATCCCAGCCCCAGCCATCCTCCAAGCTGGAGCAGCTCGCGCTGGAGCAGGGTTGCCTTCCCTGATTGCTAATTTAGATTTTCCTGCCATCCCACACAGTGGAATCAGGGGAAATAAAATTACAGACTTATTCACTCTTTTTGTACAGCTGATGTGCTGATTACCTGTCAATCAAAGAATTGCATTAACATCTGACAGTGTGTGCATAACAATTACCCCCATCAAATTAAGGAAACCTTTCACACTCAGAGACACAGAGAGGGAGGAAATTCAATCAGCGTAATTAGTTCAATCAGAAAAGATCTTCTTTTCATCAAGAAGGGGGAAAATGTACAGTGAGAGCAGGGTGGGAGCCAGATACGGCTCTGGGATGAGAGGGTGGCTCACCCACAGCAGCAGTGCCTGGCCTGGCGTGGCTGGGGGTTGGATTCCCAGCCGTAGGTGATGAGGGTTTGCCAGGCTCCATCTTTCTTCCCCACCCCAGTTTCTCCTCTCCTGGCTCCCAAAATCCTTTCCTGTGGTTTCTGGGTGAGTTCCTTCCCAAAGGCTCTGCCTCCCCAGTTTTCCTGCCCACCTGCAGGAAGGCAAGGCAGCAGGAGGTGGGTTCCCACTACCCCTCCAGCTATCCCTCCCCTCCACACCCTGAAACAGCAGCTGAAGGAGGGGGTGCAGAGATGGGGGATGCGGAGGCTGCTGGGGCTCTGTGGGACCGGAGCAGGGCCGAGTGCAGTGGAGGTGGCATGGGCTGGCGGGAGGTTTTGTTTCGTACTCCCCATGGAGGGAAGAGAGATTATTAATGCTAATTCCTAACAGCAAAAACACAAGAGAGGAAGAAAAGCTCCACTAGCAATGGTGCAAAGGCAGCTGGACTGGTGCTGCTGAGCAATGGCACTTCCAGACCTTCCCGGCTGAGGTGGAGGGTACCAGGGCTGGGCAGGGCATCGCCACCACCTTCCCCCACGGTGCTCAGAGAAGACCCCACTGGGAAGGACAGGGCAGGGGAAGCCCAGAGTGCTGGATCCATCCCTTCTGCCCTCTGTTAACCCAGTGACTAAAGGTTTCAGCTCACTGAGGGGGAGGATGGCTGAGCCTGAGATGAGACTTGAGGTGGTTTCATCCAGTGATCCACAAAATGTCATGCAGTGGAAGAAGGGAAGGGATGTGGAGCTCCACGATGTCTCAGCGTGGCCAGCAAAAGCTGGTGGAGTGACAAAAGGACACTGGCAGTAGTGCATGAGACAGGCACATGTGCCAAGTAACTCCTGAGCTTTTGTTGAGTTAATTATTTTGTAATTCAATTCAAGTTGAAAGGCAAAAGTGTTTGTGCCTCAGCCAGCAGCTCTGGGGGAGTGAGATGGAGGAAAGGCAGGTGCTTGGAGAGGTTTTCTCCAGCATCAGCTCTGTGTGCTATGGAGGTTTAACCCCAATGAGGCCCCTACTGTGTCAAATGACAAGTCTTTTTGACGCCCACCATGAGCTGTTTTGGGGTCACTGTCAGGGACAACTTCCCTGAGAGCCCCTGGGTTGCTCTGGGCTTGGTAAAGGAGCTGTTGTGCCTGGGCTCCCTTCTGTTTCAGGAATACTGCAGTATTGGAGGTGAGGTTTAAAGCACTTTGGGTGGGACAGGATTTCCTGTAACTGGGGACATTTTTGAGGCATAGAGGAGTTGTTGTGGCATGAGATTGTGGCATGAGGGCACAAGCAGAGAGGGATGTGAAGCTGGGAGAGAGCAGGATTGTAGCTGGTCCTCACTCTGAGCACTTGTATTGAAAGATTTTCAGCCAGGGACAGTGAGCAGAGAACAAGCTGCTGGAGAGGGTGTGGGATTCCTGATTCCTCAGAGGGGCAATAAACACCTCCAGGACTGGTGACATGGAGCTTCTCCTGCCTGAGGCTGGCAAGTGGCCCCTCTCAGTGTGTGCTGCTGTGGTTTTGATGTGCTCATTATTAGTTTTCACATCCCAGCTCTGCACTCAGGTCAAGCCCAGCTTTGCAGAAGTGTGCAGGAGACAAAGTACCTGATCCCCATTCACCAGCAGATAAACGTGGAGAGCAGGGAGGGAGGAGGGAGAGGCACGGGTAGCCGTGGTCTATGCCCGTGCCTCTTCTCTCTGAGTGCAGTTGTACAAAGTCACATTAATTTTCCTTTCCCAAAAGATGGTCTACAAATGAATAAGCAAGTAAATAAACCCATCCCCTCTCAGCAGTCTTCATACCATCTGCTTACCATTACCACCTGGCATCCACCCAGGACTTTCTATCTCCCTTTCGCTCCAGAGAATCCAAAGCATTCCGCACACCCGGGGTAGTGTTTGGCTCTCACTTGCACCTGTGTATGTGTAGAACAACCCAGAGATGACTTTGTCCTTTGAGAAGTTGATATTAAGGTTATTTAATGTCCACTGATATGAGCCAACCCTGGGCAGCCCCATAGCAGCTGCCACCATGGTGGCTCAGGGTAGGCATTGAGTGTTGGGCTGTTGAGGGACCTGTCATCCCATCCAACTGCCCTGGTCTCTCACAGGGAATTTGTGCTGCAGGATTCATCTTCCAAAATAATCCACTTGCCCCATGCTGGGCACAGGGCATGGAGTGGGAGTGTTCTCCAGTTCCTTGTGCCCCAGGTCTGTGCAAGAATTTAACTCTATGTCCAGAGTCAGGCAAGGAGGAGCAGAGTGAGGAATTAGAAACAAATTGTGAACAGATGTTGGGCAGAATAATAAGGAATGTATGGGAAGGTCCACCAGGATAGATGGATGAGGCAAAACAAGTACCAGGCTCACTCTAGGAGCAGCTGCTCTCCTAGAGGGAACAGCATGGGGAGGAGGAACCAACCTGGATAGAGAAACTTGTCCTGTGCAGGTTCTGCTCCCCAGGGCCACCCCTCGCAGCAGCTCCTGCTCTGCTCTGGTTGCACAGCAACGCCACATAAGGATGCAGGATTTCAGCATCTTGGCTCCCATGCTTTCATTTATCCTGTGAGCTGGGAAGATGGAAACAGATTTTACTCTCATTCCAACTTGTCTGTGGCTGCAGACAGAGGGAGAAGAGCAATGTCTCTGAGCAGGACAGGTCACAAAAGGGGCAAAAAATTCCTTGCATGGTGACAAAATCAGTGATTTGGTTCTCCTGCTTGGCTTGTGTCCCTGACGCTGGCTGGAGTGAAAACTTTATTGCATGAATAGCTTGGGTGAGTCCTGCTTGTTTCTGTGTAAAAACTTAAAGCCCTTTTGCAGAGCAGAACATAGGGGCCCCTTCGACATGGAATGGGAAGAGACAAAATCCTTTTCAAATACCCAAAGGGGAGTTTCTTTATTTACTCATAAGAGTAAAGATCAAAACATATTTTTTGTCATTAGCACATTCTAAAATAGCTTGTAAGGAGTGAGTCAGAGGAAATGCTGGGGAGAGAGCGAGGCCTGTCATTGAGTACATGAAAGGCTGGAAAAGCTCTTTGTCTATTTTACAGATTAAAGTATAAAGATTGGAGATTACTACAGGGTGCAGATAATGGTGGAGCAGCTACAGCCCTGGAGCAGTGGAAGGATGTGCTCTGGGCTGCTTCCCTTGTGGCTGGAACAATACTGGCAGAGGGGCCAAAGCCCTGACCCTGTCCGTCTGTCCTGGCTGCCATCTCTGCTCTGAAAATGCACTGTTTTTTTTTCTTTCTAGGAAGTATTTATTTTAAGTGCTAATATTGATATTTAAGAGTGTTTCTTTTTAAGGGCTCTTTAAGCAAAACGGAGCTTTTTCAACTACTCATCCCCACTTGCCAATCAGGCACAGAGATCTCTGCATGTACAAATCTGTGCACACCCAGCCACAGCCATGGAACTGGAAATCAATCAATGCTGGGATGTAGCGACTGCTCGTCGCACATGTTTGGTCACCAGGTTGGTTAATTGCTGCATCCCGTGTCAGAGACAAGCAGGCAAAAATAAAAAAAGCTTAAATTAAAATGGCAATAAATGCAAACTCCAGCTGAACATCTCAAGATGGTTTTTAAAACCAGCAGCTGAATTAGAGATGAGGAGACACTGAGACTCCTCTTGTTTCCAGTTCTGTTCTCTATTTGAGCAGGTCTGAAAACTCAGTGGTTTTTTGCCATTAAGAAATTTTCCCAACAGCAAGTGCCTGACATCCTGTGCTCACACCCTCAAGTGGCTCAGAGGCCCCTTTTCAGCAGAAAACAGGGCTTCATTTTTTTTTTATTGGGTCACAGGTAGGAAGGGACCAGGGATAGCACCAGGGAGGGGACCATGGGAAGGACATGCCCGAGGCCCTTCCCTGGGGCAATGGGGCATGGATGGCTCTGCCCAAGGTGGACAGTGACACATCTCAGAAAGGACTCAGGTCATGGTGTGGTTGACAGTAAAGGCTGGGGCTGCACATTTTGGCAACTGAGCACGTGCAGCAGGTGAGGAGAGAGCTCCTCTGCCCCCTCTCCACCCTTAAAGGGTTAATTTCTGCATCCTTGCCAAGAGGAGCAGGACCAGAAGTAGAACCAGGACCTGGCTCACTCCACCTGCCACAGAAAGGTCGGGGGTGCAGACCCGGGACTGCAAATCCTGGCGCTGCCAAAAGCGCGGGCAAAACCTATCAGAGCCCAGGTAATTTGATTAGAAATTAATTGGCCTACATCAGAGCCTGAAAAATCCAACAGATTTGCTGCTGATAAAATTAAAATTAGAAACTGAATTGATTAGCCTATGCCAGCAAAGGAACCAAAATGTCAGAGGCACCAGCTGCACATTTGCATTTGGTACTTAACAAAGTTCTCACCAAAGCGAGTGAGAGATGTTTGACATTTCCATGATTTCTGCAATTCTAATGTATCTTTTATTGATATTAATTTTAAAATGCAAAGGAATAATGAAGTGAGGAATGACAGGAGTAGCTTTGGCCATTCCAGCTCAGCTCAGTGTCTCGTACAGAGTGTGGTATGTGGCTCCTGCTCTGCTGTTATTGGGGGCAATTGGTGTTGGACTGGGTGTGTGTCATTTTTATGTTTATCATGCTGGAAAAAAAAAGAAAACTCGGGGAGTGTAAACTGTGGTGAAGTTTTAATTGGAAACAGTTGTTTTGAAACATTTTCTTGACTAATATATTTTACCTTGGGGACTTATTACTGTGGGAAAATCCTATCAGGTTTATGCAAAGGTTTCTGCCAGAGTCTATCGGGATATTTTAATTTCCATTTCACAATGAGATACTCAGGAATATTGTGAATAAATTGGAATGATTTTACAATTGGAAATGGTGAAAATTTTCACCAAAGGGGGAAATTTTTGGTTGTTTTTTTAAGCAGATGGTCCAAAAGTCAGTCTTCCCCTCCTCAAATCCATGGACATTTCCACTGCACTTTGTGAAACTGAGCCAATGATTGCTGGTATTCACCTGCTGCCCACTGCTGCCAGTGCCCATCACTGCTGGTGCCTGTCACTACCCACTGGCTTCTCCCCTCCCCTTCCCAGCTCTCTGCCATCCCTCACCATGCTTTGCTTCATTTCAGTCCCTGCAGACTAAAATTATAAATATGTCAGAGGGAAAGCTTTGTTCTCTTAGACTGAAGGTGAAGGAGGGCCTATAAATTTTGCAGCCTGCGTCTGAGAATCCGAAGGACAGCTGAAAATTCCCTTTTAAAGAAAAGTCCCTCCTGCTTTATAAATATTAATTGCAAGTCAGTGGTAATGAGATGAGGAGCCTCTGGCTCTGATCTGTGATTGTTTGACTAATACAAGCAACAGTTTAAGCACGACAGTTATTATTTGATATGACACTAAATTAGAAGTTTCACACTTCATATTAAAGGTTAGCTTACTGAGAGCAGGAGGAATGTGATCCTGCAGGTCAGGAGGATGCTCAGCAGATCTGGAGATTAAATTACTGCCATGTGGGCCAGGAAGGTGCCATCTGGGCGAGGTCCCTGGGCTGTCCCCAGGGACAGCATAGAAAGAGCGAGGCTGTGCCAGAGCACCCGCCCACTCCAGGAATGGAATTGCCTCTAAGCCTTATAACTAGACACTAAAAAATGTGGAAAAATGGAATGTTTCTTCCTGCCAGCAATGTTTCCTTAGGGACTGGGGTCTGCACAGTGAAGCCTCAGGAGGGGGTGGATGAGCTGCAGCCCCAGTGCAGCTGAGGGAAGGAGCAGGATCCTGGTCCCATGTTTCCCCCTCCCTGAGAATCCCGGGTCTGGCAAAGAGCTCCTGCGGCAGCACAGCCAAAACAATGGGTCAGGTGTCTGCGTAGGCAGCTGGGTGGCAGCTTACGGGGAAGACAATGTGTACCTCCAGGGGAGCTGGGAGTGGGCATGGAATCAATAGTCATTTGGATGACCCAGGCAGAGCTGGAATTCATCCTCTGGTACATCAACTGGGCATTACTTGTACCCAGCTGTATCACAAGCTTTGGGGAATATGGGGCATTATTCCTTTTTTTATGCTAATAATTAAATCAGCTGCTCTTCGCAAGGCTGGTTCAGGTGACAGGTGAGCTGACAACTTCCCGCAGAGTCACACCAACACCATGAACAGCACCAAAACCTGCCTGGGACTGAGCAGAGTCCTGTGGATCCTTTGAGAACAGGCGTACAAGGAACAAGCTAAGGATAACCAGAAAAACCTCCCCTGGACTCCAGGACCTGCTCACATCCACTCACAATTTAAAGCCCAAGCCAGAGAGACCGTGAGCAACTCTGACCATTTGAAGTCTGTGCTATAATGCTGCTAAAATTACCAAACCTCACAGTACTTAGGAAATAGCCATTATCAGAAGCTACTTTTATTGCCATGGAAACAGAAAGATAACAGAGCAAAGTCCAGCTACATTTTCCTGCTGAAGGTGGATGTGTGTGATGTTTATGGATGAGCTGCTGGCCTGGGTGGGACTGCCAGGGCCCAGGAGGTGGAAGGGTTCATGTGCACATGTATGTGTGGATATGTATGAGTGCATATATAAAGACGTACCTGGGAATCTAAGAAAAAAATATAGCTTTGTATCAAACCATCAGAATTCTCCATTTGTGGCCAAACACTAAATTTCATTTTTCTGGACTTGTAGAAGGTGTAAGACTGAATCAGGCAAAACCCAGAGCAGGAAAGCCAGTAAAGCACAAAGGAAGGTCACCTTGTTAGCCCCTGCCTTGTCTGCACCACAGGTTCCTCCTTGTCCATCAGATTTGGGCTGAAAAACTCCAAGGCAGGAGCGTGGAGCATAGCATGGAGATCTGTGGGGCCAGGGACACAGGAGCAGCTGCTCCTCCAAGGCTCTGGAGGCAGCGACAGTGCCAGCTGGCAGAGCAGCCTGCAGGGCCCCTCTGCTCTGCAGAAGAAAGAGGTGATGAAATTTTAACCAGAACTTCCCCAAAGTGCACAGAGCTGTGAATGAGGGCCTCAGTGTGCTGCTCCACCTCCATCTTCCTCCTTCTCTATCTCAGGCGCCATCATCTGCAGAGCCACCTCAGAGTGTTTTGTGCTCAGACTTTCCCCAGGATTTCAAGCCACCCAATTTGTGTTCCTTTGAAGCAGGAGGCCTGCTCAATCTCTAATTTATATTTTTTAATTAGGACATGAAAATGTGAGAGAGTTCAAGGGAAGCATGTCCATTTTAAAAACAAAGTTATTGCTTTAATAAACATGGGAGGAAGGCAGTAATGGACCAGGGAGCTTCCCCTGGTTAAAAATTTAGTAATCCAGCCCTGCTCTTAATGAGACTGAGGATTATTCCTAGGGAACAGGAACTTTTTTCTTGGCAGTGCAATAAGGATAGATAACATGACTATGGGGAATATGAATGGCATGGCAGAGTCCTTCTGGGAGCTTTGGAGCTTCCTCACCTGTCGAAGTAGTTTGGGTCTCTCCATGAGGGAATTCCTGGCCAGTGAAGTGATGATGGTGCCTGGCAGGGCACCCACACCTGGCACCCAGCGCTCCAGGGAGGGGTCACCCTCTGTGCACACAGCTGATTGATGAAGATGCTGTGCCTTGTCTAACTGTGATCTAGATAATGACTCTGAACTCCTGTTAAACCCCGTTTCATGTTGTGCCTTTCATGATTCCTGCCTTCTTCTTTATTATACGGCTCGCTTTGAAGTAGCCACCGCTTTGTACATGGCCCTTGCTGGCACTGAGCTGAAGTTTCATTATTTCTTAGGACAACATTTGCAGAATGACGGTAGCTCTGTCCTAGAACAAAGGAGCCCAAAACACCCGAAGAAGTGTCAGGGCAGTGGTGGGAGCTGGAGGGGAAGTGGAGCCTCAGTGCTGGTGCAGCCCCCCTGTGACAGTGCCAGCACGGGGGACGCTCGCAGCCTGTGGCACTCGGTGCAGGCCTGGTGACTGAGCTGTGGGAAGGCTGGTGCCTGGCAAGTGGGCTTTAAACAGCAATAACACCTTTCTGGAAGCAGAATCAGTGACACCAGCAGTCCTCCCAGCTCTCTCTGTGCTCAGGGTAACTGATAGAGCCATCAGGAACAGCCCAGTGTCCAGTGATAGCAGTGTGACTGCCCCTTTATTCTGCTTTTGAGCTTCTCCCTCCTCTGTTCTTAGTTAAAGGCATAATTCTCTGTCATATCTTGCTTGGCAGGATGTCAGGAGCCTGTGCCAGGCAAAGTGGGAAGTGAGACTTAAGGATTTCCTTTACACATTCACTCATTCACTCAATGTAAAATTTTCTCAGTACTCTCCAGATTGTTTTGCATTTGCCCTTGAAAATGCTTCTTGTGCAGAAAACTCTCACCCACCCCTGTTCACCTGTCCACCTCCTCGAGATTGGACCAATGTCTGGCTGTTCTGTGAACGGCTCCAGCTCTGTTCCAGTAGCAGGTGAAAACCTGAGGGCAGCATCCCATGGCGCACACACAGCACTGAGACAAATGAAGGAGGAAAATTTTTTGCAAGACAAGTCAGTATAAAAGGCATTTATGCCTTCTTTATAGTTCATTACAGCTGAAACGACGCTTTTCTGCTCTGAATTCAGATGCTTGGGATCCTTTCTAAAAGTGCTGTGAGCTCCTCCATCTAATTTTGGAATAGATATATTCATATTGCTCCTGATGCACCTTGTCATGTCCCAAAAGGCTGACAATCTGCCAGCAGAAATTGCAGGAAAACGCAAGTAAACCCAAATAAATGGTGGTTACAGTGTGGCAGTGCCTGCCACAGGCCCAGGCCAGGTGAGCAGTCACTAACCTGTCCCGTGGCTCCAAGCTGTGCCAGCACATGCTGAGAGCCAGATCAGCCCAGGGATGGAGATTCCCACTGCACCATGTCTCCCCTGCACTGTGACCCCCTGCTTGTCCCCAGGTGCCCTGCCCCATCAGTCCTGCCAAGGTTGGTGCACCCTCTCCCGCTGCAATCTCTCCTCCACTATTTAGGGGTGTTTACAGCCAGGCCATCCTTTTCCCCAGGTGTAGTGTGGAGTGTGACACTGCCCTTCCCTGCCAGGGGACAGGAGTTGCCCGATGCTGTCATTGGGGTCATTCTGGGGGGGCGACTGTGTGTCCATTTGACATCTGAATTGTGCAACATCCCCCTGATGCCTTGTGCTCCCTGCTCTGGGATTCTGATCCCTGTTCTGGAGTTCTGATGCCCCCTGCTCACTGCTTTGGGGTCCTGCCTTAATGCCTTTGCACAATATATATAAATATATATACGTATTAGTCCTGTGTTAAGCAGTTTAATGAATCCAGGCCTTTAGGGAGAATTAACAGTGAATTAACACTGAATCTGAAAAATTAAAGGAATAGTCAAGCAAATTTCTTTTTATTGACTTTTAGTGAGCCATTTAATCCAAACATCTCGTTAACCGCAGTATAACGATACTCCATAATGGGTTCTGCAGTAAGAACAATTAGCTTTGCAATTAGCAGAAGAGTGAGCGCTCTGCAACTGGCTTCACTTGGCACTGGGCCATCAGGAATATACCGTGGAGAGCGAACAACAGTGCTGCCACGGCTAGAGCAAAACCATTTCACTTTAAACCCCAATGTCCCCTGTGATCAAGGTGTGGGGGTGAAGGTGGGCTTAGTCAGTTTATTTCTGCCCTGTCATTGGCATGGCATTGATCACTTGATTTGCAGGGTGACCCTCAGAGCCCAAGGTGGGCTTCGAGTGTGGCTGTTGCGAGTGTGGCTGCTCCACTGCAGGCGTGCAGCACCCACTGTTGGAGCCCTGCCTGCCCTGGGCATGCTCCTGGGGAGCATGGGGCTGGGCAGGCTGTGTGTCTGAGGGCACAGGTAGATATTTCTGCTATGGGAATTTTCTCTGTCAAAGGATGAGTGTCTCTGTGGCTGCCCTTCAGCCTGTGTCTGGGAGAATATCCACCTGGGATTGTGCTGAAATGTGGGATTAAATGGCTATCCATCACTCCAGGCCTGCTCTGTCTGGAGCTTCTCTTCCTTGGAAAACTGAAGACAACAAGGTTTGACATCTAAGGCTATTGAATAAATAATAACCACCAAAATGTCAGCATTTAGGTTTTATTTAAATCTCCTCAGCAACAACACTAACTTAAACTTTATGATGCACCATTACAACCTCCGAGAGCATTCTGCCTGCCAAACAATATGTTCCATGAAAACTGATATAATCTGCTTGTTATCTGCAGCACTGCCTTGTAGTGGGGCTTTATTGATTTTCTGCACAATCACAGTAAAAAGCCTTTTTTCCCCCTCTGGTATATTTTTATGATTCTGGAGGATTTGTTTCCACTCATCTGTCATTTTTCACCCACTCGTATCTTGGCTGGCTTATAATGGTAAAAACCCACAACTCACTATTTATTTGCTGAACCACATTTATAAACAGAAGCTGGAGTGGAGATGAGGAGAACCCCCTCGAGCTGCATGGGCAGACAGACACACAGACAGATACCTCACAGGGGTGCCCAGAGCAGGAGACAGGAGCTCACAGCAGCTCTGTCACCCTGGGAGGTGTTGGTCATGTCCTGCCCATGCAGGTGTTACGTGCTGGGGGACAGAGCAGTGAGGAGGAGTGTGCTGGGGAGGTCCCTGAAGGAGGAATCAGGCTCTGCTGACACAGGTCTGTCACTGGTCTCTGCTGCAGGCACGTGTCCGGGGACAAGGCACAGCTCTTTCAGAGCCACCACTCTCAGGGACCAGGGAAGGGTCACTGTTCTCCCAGGGAGAAATGGGGTGGTTAGGGGAGCTAGGAAGTGACACAGAGGTGTCAGAGCAGTGGCTCTGATTCGGCCATCAATATCTGAAGCTATCCCTTCTGCAGGGTGAATGTCCCCCCTCTCACACTCACACCCTGCTCGGGGAGCTGCGGCCCTGTCCTCACTCTATCTCCAGCAATAATCTAAAGTCAATTTGCTATAACAATTGAGACTGTTCCCTTTGATGAATTCCTGTTTGCCTTTAATTTGTTACAAGATGATGAGACTTGGATGAAATGTTCAGCTGTCAGGAAAGTGTGCTCTCGGACACTTAAATTTGTGAACTTTGATATCACCAACTGAGTCATTTTCCAGGAGCTCTCTTCTAACTCCCAGCATTGTCAGTGCTGGGTTTTCTGTCTTTCTCACATTTTCTATGGCACTAGGCTGAATATTTTACATTAGGAAGCCTACCTGTTCCTTGGTGAGATTTAGATGCTTTGAAATGTCACTTGCCATATGCTGCCATGATTATTATGAATTACATTCAGATGAAGAGCAGCTTCTCCCAGGTCTGTAGCGCCAGACCTTTGCACTTCACAGGATGCCAAACAGTGCCTCATGAAATGTCAATAATAAATAAACTTCATCTCTGCCCAACCAGGCACTTGCTTCATTTTAAGCTTTTGAGTTGGTCTCCTTTGAACTGAGGCCTTGAACTTGCAAGGGCCATGGCAGGGCTCAGCACAGACATTCATCCCTAGTGGCACCAGGGTCCCAGGCCGGGGGCCTGGATAATGCCAGCAGAGCCATTACCTCAGTGGTGTAGGGCAACACTGCCTGGTCAGGCAGGGGATGCTGGACCTCAATACCAGAACCAAAACTGGGATGGTTTTCCTGCTCTTCCCCCACCATTTTTCAGCTGCTTCCCTTTAAAGCAGGCAGGGATGCAAAGGGGGAAAAAAATCTCTTTGCATTCCTAAGAGTTATGAAATAATCAGGTGGCGTTTCCCTTCATTGCTACTAATCACAAGAACAAGCTCTCACAAGGAATTAGTTTGCACTAGACCTTCTGTAAATCTTCGAAGCCACAGATGAGAGATTGCAGAACTGGAGATTTTGACTTTTAAGTTTAATTCATTACCTCAAATTAGCATCAAACTACACAGCCCTGTAAGCAGAGCTCATGGCACAGGCCCTGCCCTGAGCTGTGCTGCACAAACCCAGCGGCTTTGGTCGGGCGAGGCAGAGCAGAGGAGAGCAAGGCTGGAGAGGAGCAGTTCATGTCAGTGCATGTTCCAAACGGGATATTCTCTCTTGCCGGAAAAGATCATTGCATTGTCAGGCAAAATACATTTTAGCATTGATTTATTATCCCCTTTGGAGACACCTTTTGCTGTGCTGTTCTGTTTAAGCTGAGCTAACAGCCTGGACACAGGAACTGTGCCCCTGCAGCAGTGTGAGCTGGAGGGGAGGGAGGAGGAATCCTGCTCTTAGGCTCTGGTGGGATTACCTCCCATCTCCCTGGCTGGACAGAAAAGGGGCAGCAGGCTCTGGGGAGTGTTAGTGCTATTTGTACCTATCAGAAAAAAAAAGAAAAAGTCTGAAGACAGGAGATGAGGGAGATGCTGCTGGGGATGGTGGCTCTGCTCCCCTGCTCCTGGGGATAGGGATAAATTATTACAGTTCCAAAAGCAGTGGAAATTTCAGAAATAATTTCTGAAGCTGATGACTGTGAAATTTCAATAATATCACTGAAGGGTGCTGGAAGGATCTGGGCAGTGGGAAACCCAAAGCTGGGCCACCACATTCTCTGCAGGGGGGCTGCAAGGGGACACACTCATGAGAGTGGGGGAAGAGGAAGAGCTGAGCCACCCTGGTCCTGCCAGGAGCACCATGGTCATTCTGGCCCTTCTCGAGGGGTGAGAGAGGAGCATGCAGAGGACAGGTCTGGCTCCAGCATCCTGGGAACATGCCACAGAGTGCACCTGCCCCTCCCCGTGCCAAGAGCCATCTGTGGAGGCAGCTCATCACTCAACACACAATCCAGGTTTATTTATATGTGCACAACAGAGGGAAATGGTTTTGCTGCTGGGATCGATCCTTCAATCTAATGCCTCTCACTCCGTTGTAACTGTATTTCATTACCTGCTTGGGGATTTTCAGGTTTTTCACTTGACGAACAAGAGCTGTGGAGAGAAGGACGTAAGGATAAAGAGCTCTCTGGTTTCTATTCAATGCAGAATGACCTGGGCACGAAAGGAGAACTCACGAGCTATGATGATACACAGTTTATGTCTGCGCTGCACTCATGTTGGTCTGTGTTATGGCTTTGTGGGGTTTTAAAGCAGGGGTCATCACCTACTTGAACATATTCTGCTACTCATGAAATGCTCCTGCCAGCACATGGCTGTGCCTCTGCCTCTCTGTGAGGGGAGCAGGGCTGGCCACGCAGAGCCAGAGTGCCTTCACCAGCCCAGAGGGGATTTGGCAATGGCAGAGGGGGTTAATGAGGGTGTGTGGGGGCTGGGTGAGGGGTCCTGGTTCCTGCAGACCACATTCCCTGAAAGGCTTTTCCAAAGCAGCCTGCCTGGCAGCCCCTGCAGGCAGGGAGGCAGCCAGGCACTGCTCACACCTGAGTGCTCACTTAGCCTGAACCAAAGCCTGTGGCAGTGTGGGGATGGCCCAGCCCTTCCTCTGTACCTTCAATCAGGTGATGCTCCAGTGAGCCAGAAACTGAACTGCAAAAGCCATTAGATCCAGCAACAACATGGCCAGACTCATGCTCACAACCACAGACAGAGCTGTCTCCCTGGACCAACCCACCACTTCTCCTCCCAATCTTGTTTTCATTCATTTTTCATCACCCTGGCAGTGCTGGGCTGCAGCTGCATGGCAGTGTCCTGGGAGCAGGGCTGGGGTGCTCTTTCCCATCTTGATTTTGCAGCAGACTGATGTGGGAAGGGAGTGCATGACCTCCAGCCCTGGGCACAAGCCAGCAGGGCACACACACAGGCTCCTGGGCCATGTCCAAGGGGGCAACAACAACGGCTGGTCCCCAAGAGCCACCTTGACCCCAGAGCACGCTCCCACTGCAGTGGGGCTGAGCCTGGGTAGGTCCAGCAGCACCAACCCTGTACCAGGAGGGTAGCAGGGGGTCAGGACATGAATACCCTGTGCCCCACACCTGCCTGCACGAGGGCACACGTCCCCACAGCAGCAGTACAGTAACAGTCCATTAATTATGCCATTTAATTAGATGACAAATACTCATATTTCAGTAATGACTCCGCTCGTGCTGCATTTAGCTCCTCAAGCTGCAGTGACGAAGCCTCCACCCATTCGCTGACTCCTAATGAACAACCACTTAGAATTTTAAAAAGTGGAGAATATCTTTCTGAGTTAATTAGGCTGAAATTAGCTTAATCACAGCTCATTTAAACTTATCTAAACAACAGCATGAGGAACTCTAGGAAAACTTGGGCTCAGCCTTACTCAGCTTTCCACCCAGCGAGCAGGCCGGCTGGGGGTTTTACGCCTCTGTATCAGACTGATTTGAATATTAATTGTGTGTGACCTGTTGCATTCAGCTCATGCAGATCCAGCCCACAACTACTTTATTTACCTGCTTTGCCTCCTGCAATAACTGTCAAGAATAATTAATAAACCCCAAATTTGATCCTGAACAGAGAAACGTCATGCTGGAACAAGCTTATTATTTCATGTGCTTTTCAGGGTTCCCTAACACGATGTTAAGATCTGATCAATTGAACATCTGTGTTTTCCTGAAGGCTGAGGCAGGATCATGCAATATTTACATCAGTATTCTGAGATCAAAGAAGGCTGCAAGTCTTCGAAGAAACCTCCATGCAGAGGGATAAAATGGAGTGGAGGAAACCACAGCTGAAATCCAAATCAAGTCTGGTCCTGTCCAGATGGAACCTGACAGAGAATGACACAAGGAGGACCTTCAGTGCTATAGGAAACTGCTGGGACTTGGGTACCATGAGAAGGAAGGGATCCACATGATCCTGGGATCCACTTGGCCCAGTGCAGAGAGTGACAGCACACCTCAGGAGTTTGTTCTCTTGTGTTCCCACCCAAACTGCCACATTTTTAACCTGCTCTTAGCTTCAACTTCAAAGAGGGAGGCAGACCCTTTAATGCTGATTTTCAGCTTCCAGAGCAAGTTCCACAGCACATTTCCCCTGCAAGCAGCTGGGAGCTGCCTGGTAGCAGGAGATGCTGATGGCAGTGCCAGCCCTGCTGCTACTGCAAATATGGAGGAGAGCAGAGAAGGGTGAAACCCTCAGAGATCTCATTAGTGGGAAGCATCCTCCAACTGCTGCCGTATGGTTGTCAAATCCCAGCCTGCTCAGGGTTCAACCACAGCACAGAGAACCATGTCCTGGGCACAGAGGGGAGCATGGACAGGCTGGGCTGGGCTGATGCGGTTACCTCTGACCAGAGAGGTCTGGGCTGCAAGTTGCTCCTGAGCACCCACTGAGCTGTGTCACAGCCCACTGCCCATCTCCTAGCTACAGAGATGAAAAAATACCCATCCATCCCCACTAAAGAGCAGTGCTAATGGAATCAGGGGTGGAGCGTGGGAGGCCCCTGTTTCAGTTCCATTACACCAGGCTGAGGCATGTTCTGCCAAGGACGAGGAGCGGCTCACCCCAATATGTTCTGCTGAGGATGAGGAGCAGCTCAACCTGGCATGTTCTGCTGGGGATGACAGACAGTTCACCCAGGTACCTCTCTAATTGCAGGTTTGCTGCATGAGCAGATTATTTTCACTGTGTTGGTACTTCCCAGAAGGAGCTCCCTTCAGGGGCACTCTTATTTCCTATATCATGAAAAATGTAAGTAGTATTTATGGCCCGTTTCACCACTCTGGTATTTGTGCCACTCTCATTAGCTGTATGAGGCAGTGCTGTGCTGCGCCAGGAGTGGAAGCAACTCCTGCGTTTTTAAATCCAACACAATATCAAAATACTTCAGGACTCCTTCAGCAAAGAAAGAAACACCCTCTGCCCACTGCAGTGATACCTGGTCCCTCTGGCTTAGTCATTTACTCTGCAGTTAGCAACAAGGTGAATTTTAATTCCACACGATTTTTTCAGTCCTGCTGCTCCTTGTGTGTGCTGTGTCTAATAACAATGCGAGCCATATGGTGCCTCCAGCGCTGGGACTACAGCCATGGGGTAACAGATGCAAAACGGCCCAAGATAATAGATGGGAAAGTTTGTCTTCTCACTTTTGAGGAGTTTGAAGAGCTACCAAAAACAGCAAGATGAAACATGAAGCAAATTAAACATGGCTGGAGTACATAAAGGCCAGCCCAGCTGGAAATTATTTTTCTGGGGACCCTTTCTAGGACATTTTGGAGACACAGCTCCAGAATCATGTCTGCAGGATGTGCTGCCTGAGAGCTGCTAAAAAGTCTCCTTCACTGATCCTTTTAGGAACTACCCCATCAGAGCTGAATGGGCAGGACCAGGAGGAGGGAGAGGGATGAGATGGCGCCCTGAGGTCCTTCCCTTGCCTGGATTTGAAACTCCCAGACTCTTTTCCTACCCAGGTGCTGGCCTTGCCTACAACACACGACAGCGCAGAGTCCTGCCTTACCCAGACACACAGGTGCCATTGTCCAAGAATTCCCAAACTCATTGGCACAAAATAATTGAAGCAAAATGAAGATTAGATTCTAAGGGATAACTTTTCAAGCTCCTGCAAAGAGCAGAACTGGTAGAGGACAAGTCAAAGCAGTTCCCAGCCCATATCAATACTGGGCTGAGAGCACTAGGGCTTGACTTTGCTGCCAGCTCTTCCCAGTCCCTCGGCAGCTCTGACAACAGGGACAGGAGGGGACTGGAAGGCAGGAATGGATGGAACACCAAAGCTCCTGAGGATGGTGTGTTTGGGTTCATTGCTCTCAGTGCATGGCCTGAGTGGTGAGAAGCTGGTATTGCTCATTAAAAAGGCATTAAAACATGACTTAAAAAATTACTGCGGAGTTCCACAAATGCCACCACCCCATCAAACAGTTATTCAGTTATTGATTTGCATTAAACAAGTAGATAAATACTTAATCTGAGTAGCAGCAGCACTCTCATCATAAAGTCAATTAGTGCCTAAAATGTTTCTGGCTCATTAGCAGACTCAGAGCTGTGTCACTGCTCCCAGGTCTGCAGCCAGAGCTGCATTACCCACAGCCCCCAGACCCCATGGCTGAGCCCCCCGCACTGCAGAACACGGCAGGGTGGCAGCAGAGCCACAACCTGCTTTGTCCTGTCCCTCCAGCAGAGGATCCATGGGGAGCAGGAAAAGCTGTGGGGGACACAGCCTGCTCCCACTGCAGCAGAACTGGGGCACCCCCCGGCCTGCCTTCCCTCAGCACCCCAGCCCTGTGGCAGTAATTAGCTGTAAGGCATGGGATGCCAGAGTAAAGCAACAGCCAGAATCCATGTTCCTGCAGCTTCTCCTGCAGCACAGGCTGTCCAGGAAGGCTGTGCTGGGGCACAGGGGCCATCCTGCTCCACACCAGTGGTCCTGCAGAGGGATGCTCCAAGCTGCTCCCATGTTCCCTTCTCCCTGTGGGTAACATCCCTCTGTGGCACCAGGGCTGGCTCCAGGCTGCTGGCAGAGGCAGTGTGGTATCAAGGCTGGCAGAAAGGCCACAGATGGAGGCAGGAGAATTGAAAATATTTTTAAAAGGTAATTAAGACTTTCGACAACTTTCTTATTACAGGTGGGAACTAATATTGACAACGTTCTTCTTGAGCTATTCTCCTGTGGAAGAATTTGCTTCAGGAAAGCAACTGAGCAGCATATAAAAAAAATCCATTCTCATCATCCTTTTTCACATCCCATCTTGCTTCCCAGGGCGCCTCCTCTCCTCCCGTCACCTGTCAACAAACAGTTTGGCTCTAATTGCAAAGGACACACTTTAAAGTCGGGAGCTGTGAGCCCAGTGAGACGGATGGGTGGGATGGGATGTTCTCCACACTGACACCATGTCCTGGCATGGGGCGGGAACAGTCTGGGCTGATTTACTTTAGATTTGAGCTGGGACTAAATTGGAAGACATGAATCATCTTGACGGAGATGCTCCAGAGATGGATTACCTGGTTTGGCAGCTTGCTCCTCTCTTTCCACAGCCATGCTTTTCTGCTTTCAGTGAGGTTTCATTTCCAAGACACAGAAGCTTCCTGCTCCATGCCCACGCCCCAGGGAGTCCCATCCCACTCTCCAGGCGCTCCCACTGCCAGGCTGGGCCAGTAGCTGCCAGAGCCCCTGGGTGATTCCTGCTGGTTGGAAGCTGGTGTCCCCCTCCAGACCCAGGCCTAGGTCTCCCTCCTTTCATTTGGCATCTCCAGACTGTCAGCCGCAAATAGTGGTGGGCTGAAATAGTGCCATATTAACTCTGTCTCCTACATAATGGTGTGCAGAGGGCACAATCTCTTTCTGCCCAGGGTGCTATGGATGTTCAGCACATCCCTTCCCAACTTCTTCCCCTCAGTAATCGCCTCTTC
The DNA here is from genome assembly GCA_013400915.1 of Pardalotus punctatus. NCBI lineage: Eukaryota > Metazoa > Chordata > Aves > Passeriformes > Pardalotidae > Pardalotus > Pardalotus punctatus. The sequence continues at coordinate 9,325 of VZTX01017831.1, read as the reverse complement.
TTTTAAGACATGTAGCTGAGCAGCCACATGCAGGAACCAAGCTCCTGCCAGGGCTGGATGGCTATTGCCCCTCATTGGCAAGTTACTTTTGCGTCCTCCATCAGTCACTCTGTGGAAGCCAGAGCTGGAAGCAAAGGGAATGATGCTGCTCCACATTTCGCTTGCCAGGCAGAGGGACTCTCCCACTGTGATCTCTGTGGCTCCAGCAAAGGGCAGCACACCAAAGAGAAATTTTGACTCCTGTGATGAGGCAGGGCTTGGCCCTACTCTGGTCCAGCAGGCCTTAATTCCTGGTTAAATAAGGTCCCAACACTTTCTCACCTTAGAGAATTCAGCACATCACACCACAAATTATGAGCTAAACAGGCAAATAAGTCCCAGCCCCATTTTAAAGTGATTGCAGCAATCAGAGCCCAGCTCAGGTTGGCTCCCAAGGACTGTAAATCCTGAACTCTGCAGGCACAGCCCCAGTTGATGATTCATAGGAAGTGATTAGCCTTAATTCCACTCTTCCTCTCTTTTTAAGATGGTTCCTCTGGAGCCCCCACGGTGTCCCTCTGATCACAGCCCTGTGCAGGAGTGTGGCTATGCGCAGGTGGCAGAGGCTGCCTCTGCTCCTACTCAGCCACCTCCAGCCTCCCCTTCTTGGCTTCCTTCTTCCCTCCAGCTTAACTCCTGCTGGAACTGATTTTTTCCTTGGTTGGAGGGGGTTGGGAAGCAGAGGAAAATCTGGGGAAGGAAGCAGCCCTCTCCTGAACAGTCTTTAGAGGAGCCCTACACCTGACATGACATGAGCTGCTCCTCTGGGGCAGGTACATTTTGGGAGCCACCCTCTCCTGCTACTCACAGCATCCAAGCCCTGAACTGGGATGTCCCCAGCTCTCTCCCAAAACTGGTATTCCCAGATGATGCCATTCCCCAGTGTTTCCACCTGGCCTGTGGGGCTCTAGAGCCCATCTGAGGAATATGAGGTAAAGAGTAGGTTTGTCTGCATTTATTTTTAAGAGGTGGTGGATTTTTGATCACAGCCTTGCTTCCTCTCTCCTCTCCATCCCTTTCTCCATCTTTCTTTGAACAAATGATTCCATTTGCAGAGTCCTGTTGTTTAATTTTGCCGATTGCTGAGTCTCAACCTCCCGTTAATTGGTTTTGCCCGTCTTTGTGCATTCCGTTAAATGAGAAAATGCCACACATAAAATTTTAATTTTGAAAGCTGCCTTGTTTGTTTTATATTGAAATTACCCACGCCATGCCGGCCTGCAGAAACAGACGCTTTCTCATTTCATTAAAAACTCTTTGTGATGATAAAAAGCAGCAGAAATGAGATAAAAAGTGGTGTTTCCTTAAAGCCACATGAAAGTGAGAGAGATAAATCCCATGTATTGTAGGGATCAAATCCAGCACAGGGCTGTGAAGTGGCGATACCAGCGAGGAGGCAGTGCTGGCAGCAGCGCAGCAATAGCTCCTCTCCCAGGATGCTGCAGGCTCTGCCTGGCCTGGCCTCTGTCACCCTCCACTGCTTCTGTCCCTTCTGTCACCCACCAGTGCTTCTGTCCCCTCTGTCACCCACCACTGCTTGCCTCCGGGGACCTGCAGTGAAGCAAGCAGGAGCCCTCCAGCTGTGTGTGTCCCCAGATGTGTGTGTCCCCAGCCCTGCTGACGGCTGGCACAGTGAAGCCATCAGTGCTCAAAGCAAGAAGGGCAGAAGGGCTGTTTGCTTCCTGGCGGGTGGGTACAGGGAAGAGGGACCAGCTCCTTCCCACCAGACCTGATCTGTGAGCACACACAGGGGATTTAACCAGCTCCTTGGGAGGGATCCTCAGCAGGACTAAAGCCCAGCAGCTTCAACCACTCTCCAACAGCTGCTGGTCATGGCAAAGCAAAGCAAACTTTGTTTTGTCACCACTCTGCTATCCCTCGCTCTGGAGCAGATGTGACCACTGAGCACCAAGAGGGCTGGGGCCAGTGGAGGCTCCTGTGCACTGAGAGGTGTTCGCTGAGCCCTTGGATGCTCAGTGATCCCCTATTTATTCTGCCCAATGGGATCTGTAAATCAGCACAAATGAAGAACAAACTTCCAGCTTCAGACTTGATTGCTTCACTTCCCTTATAATCAAAGTGAGTTTTTTTCTACTTGATTTTCAGTGTTCTTCAGCAGTTGCTGAATTGCTATTCAGCTTTGCACAATTTTTCCACCCACTGCCATTTTAAAGGTCATTTAATTATTATTACAGAGAATTACAAAAAGACAGAGAATTGTTTAAGTGCTTTAAGCCACAACAGGTTATTAGCATGGATTTTTTATAGTCATGTTAAATGGATCAGTATTTACTGCTCAGCAGTCTTTCATTGCACTGTGTCACCCAGTGATGCTCAGAGCACTGAGCCAGCCCAGCAGCACTGCAGCGGGTGGTGCTCCCTTCAGGAGCAGCCAAAGACATTTCTTTGGAAATTTCAGACCCCCAATCCCTACAGTATTCCTCTCCGGGAAGCACCAGGCAGCTCTGCAGACACTCCCCCAGGACCACAGGGATCGCAGCTGTGTGGGAGCAGCCCAAAGCATGTGATAATAGCAACACCCAGAAACTGAGGCTGCTGGCGAGGCAAGGCACCTCCCGAGGAGTCAGAACAGGCTGCTGGGTCACTGCTGTTCATGGTTCTTAAGGAGCTCTTGCATGCACAGGTATTTCCCTTAATATCATCGGCACATTAATGTATGTTAAAGCAAAATGCAATTATTGCTGGTAAATGGGCAACTTGCCACTTTCACAGAAACACTGCATGGAGCAGGGAGGAAGAGAAGGATGTGCTGCTCTTCCAGGTTTGCAAAAAGGCAGGATCACAAACAGGGACGGGGTGAGGCACACCAGATCCACATCCTGCTCCAAGCAATTGGAATTTGTTGGTAGTTACTGTAGAGAGAATTTAAGATTATAAACCAAAGAACAAGTTTTCATTTCTGCACATCAGATTGGACAGACAAGCCCAGCAAAGAACAGGCATTTATCAGCAGGGCTGGAAGTGGCATTAACCAGCCTTGGCCTCTCATTCACCTGCTCTCTGCATCACATCATCCTTCTCATCCCGAATGCTCATTCCACAAAGCTGGGACAATCAATCAGAACATTTAGACTAAAGCGTAAAACCTTGCTTAGGCCTCTAGGTGGAAGGCTGAGAAAGCAAATCTGATTCTTAGGAAAGAGGCAGTTGTTCCAAAGAGCAAAACAAAAGTGCCAATCACTTCTTTGCCCACTTTCCTTGATGTCAGCTGTGAATCAGGTGTGTGGGCTTGAGAGGATGTTAAGACTGGCAAGGTCTTAACTGAAACTGTCTGACAAACAGACCTCAGATCCCACATGCTGAATGTTGTGTCTCTTGAGTCTCCACTCCAGAAGCTGTTTTGCAATAAATGCATCACTCCTGCACACGGTTGTGTAAAAGTGGAAAGACAGGCTGGGGCTGGGCTGGGCTCTCCCACCGTGGCACAGGCAGCAAGACCAGGATTAGGGCTGGGGGTGGCAGCGGCCCAAGCCGCCAGCCGCAGCATCCTGAGTACAGAGCTGTGCCAGGGGAGCTCCCCGTGCCCCCGACATCACACAAATCCACATCTCCCCAGTAGCAGGCAAAGCCCGGCTCTGCTCCAGCCCCACACCAGCACGACACGCCTCGCGATGGGGAAATCCCCAGCCGAAGGGAGCGAAAGCATAGTCTTGCCTCACTTTGCTGGGTTGTTCCCATAGCAGTGAAAGCGGAGGGAGAGGCCGGTCCTGTTTGCTCGGCTGCATCGTGAGCGTTGCACAACTGCTGCGAGTGCTGCTAACGCGGCGCTCCCCTCCGCTACCGCACAGCTCAGCCCTTTTCTGCGCTCGTGGCCATGCCAGCCATTGGGAACGACCTTTCCCCCGCTCCGTGGGCCAGTTAACACCTTCTCCAGGTGTGCCATGAGCAGGTAGGAAGCACCTCCTGGCCCCTGCCTGCCACCACGCTGACACCTCCTGAGTCATATCAGATCGGCAGCGGAGCGGCCGCCGCTGGCACTGACATCATGGGACCGCGAGCGGAGCTGCGGCTGTTTGTGCCGGTGACACACATCCGTCCCGTGGGACGGCCGGGGCGGCCGCCGCTGCCCCACATTGCGCAGGCAGGCGGGCAGCGGCACGGCCCCATGCTGACACGGCCCCGTGTCTGGAGTCCGCGCTGACCCCCCCGGCCCGGCCCGGCCCGGAGAAGGAGGAAATTAATTGCGTGACAGGCAATGTGTGATCAGAGCCAGGACCTCCGATTCCTAACAAAGGCATTGGGGAAACCCAGCCTATGTCCCGAGAGATTCATGATAAGCCCACTTAGCAGAGAAGGTCCCACGGTTGTCCAGGAGTTAACCACTGGGTTTGGGACTTCAGTGGGACTGACACGTCCCTCCCTGACTTCCTGGGTGCCCAGAGCAGACACTCCTGCTCTGCTTTCAGTTACTTAGAACAAAAACTGCTTCCCAGATGGATGTGACTTCTTAGGAGGTATTTGCTTAGCAATAGCCATAAATCTTCCGCTCTTCACATTGCTCTGGGTGGGATAAAATATGTCTATTTAAACATCTTATGTTAATACCATCAAATGTTTGTTCAACTTCTATTATTCTTTTAGTTCTGAAGTAGGGAATGCTCCCAGGCACATCAGAGTACAGTAAATCCAGAGCTGCAGACATTGCATCCAAACTAAACTAGGGCTGAGCAGGCAGGGACATTTCTGGATAAGAGGAACACTGACATTTTCTGCAGAGAGGCCGCAGCTAGGAAGAACTTAGCAAAACAGCAAATGCTGCTGTCACAGGCACTTGCACAGTTGCTCGGTTTTCCCCAGCATTATTTATTACTTGAATTTGTAGCTTTTCTCTGCTCTTGACTGAGCTGCTGGAAACCCGAGGTTGCCTGGTAAGCCAGGAGTGCTGCTTTTGAGTGGAGAGGGTGCTGCTGGAGTGCAGATGCTCTGGGTAGTGCTGCTAGACACAATGCTGGGATGAGGTGATCACAGAGGGGAGAAATCACCAGATATTGAATTCCTGATGCATCCTGGGCAGGGACAGTGGGACTGTTCCCTCTGGCTTTTGATGCAGGGGTATGGAGGAACTGCTTTCCCGGGCCCCACTGAGACCCTGCGCAGCCCTGGGGGAGAGCCCAGGCAATGGTGAGGCTTCTGCTGCCTCTGTCACTTCAGCCCCCAAGAATAACAGATTTATAGCCCAAAAGCCCTTCAAAGGATGGCTCTTTTCCTTGATGAAAGTGCCATGAGAAAAAAAATTCTCAGGGTGTGCACAGTCCATCTGTCATTGAGGAAATAAGTTCGTCCTATAACTTAATGCCATCTATCACTAAGACCAAAGGTAGAGATCAAGGCTGCTTACTCGGAGGAGTTCCTAAGGCTGTGTCTAGTCAGGCACACAGTGACAGCCAAATAGATTTCCCTGGTATGGTTCCTTGGGAGCATGTGCTCTCCTCCAGAGCTCAGAAACATGCCTGCCCTGCAAGGAGCCCTCAGGCTACTCAGGGAATAGTTACTCTGCAGAGTGCTTATGAGGATCTCCTTAAAAGCCATGGGATAAGTTCAAAATATAATGTTTCATAGAAAAATCCATCTACTTGTCTGCAGCTGCATAGGAATCCCATACTTGTGGGTGAAGGCAGTACTGGGGGGGACCACAAACAATGTCACAAGGACTGCAGGTATACAGGCTCCAAACATGAGTTCTGCACATCTTTGATAAGCTTCTCCTCTAGTCCTGCCTTACTACACTTACATTTTTTTCTGAGAAGACCTAAGCTCCATTTCTCCTCTGGAATCAGTACAGCACACAGCACCAGGGTTGGAAGGCCAGGAGCTCTTGCCACATGAGTGGGAGTAACCTTCCCCCAGTGCCTCCACTGGGCGTGTGTCCAAACCAGGGCTTAGCTCAGCTGGTGGGTTTTCACTCCAGCAACCCACCACGGTGCTGACTTCAGACACTTCTTTATCAAGGCTAGCCAGAGCAGCAGATGGTCTCTTAGGCAACATCTCCATGAACCTGAGTGGTTGCACTGTAAAAACAAACTACAATAAAGGGATGTTGCTCAGCTTTGCTTCCAGCATTACTGCTCTGCTTTCCTCATGAGGCATGGTGACTCTCTTCCAAAGAAAGGGCATAAATCATCATTTGTTTTTTCCTTTATTTCCTGAATGTGCTGAGTCCCGTGTAAGAAATTATACTGCTCAATGTAAAAGAAAATCCAGAAGCAGCTCTGTAAGCCTCTTGAGTCCCTGAGTTGCAGGTGATGGGAGAATTCATTTCATCACCAGAAGTACACACAGGTGGGTGCAGTGAGATGAGCCATCAGGTCACTCTACGGATGAGCAAGGCAATTAGGACACCAAAGCTGTCGGAAACACATGGATCCCAAGGCAGCCAGTCCCAGCTCTGTTGGCTCCCAGAGAAGCTGAGGAATAAGTTCAGCCCATAGCAGATACGATACCTGAGTAGGTACCTCATTGCTCAGGGTTTGTCTATACAAGATTCTTAAGAAAATTAAATTGAATTAACTAAATCTAAAGTAGAGCATTAAAATTCTGCATTAAATTCTCATTCAGAATTAAAGTGGCCATAATTTAGTTTAATTTACTCCCAAATGCTACTAAATAAGGCCATTTAAATTGTCTTTAATTAACATAATGGTCCCACATAGGCTTTTATAAGTGAGGTTTAATTAGCCCTTTTTTAGAAGTGAGTTAGCTGCCTTGAGCTTCCAGAGGTAGGCAGCTGGGTCCAGGGCAACTTTGCTGACAGGGCTCCTGGTTGTGGCTAGTTAGTGGGAGTTGCAAAGTGCTGGCATCTCTTCCCAAGGAGCTGGCACAAGGCCAGCTTCTTCCCCACCAGCAGATAATAGGATCCCTGAATATCACCTCTTTTGACTGTGTTAAATGTATGAGTGGGAGATGAAAGGCTCTGCCAGAGGATGAGCTCTTCCTTTAAAATGTGGGACATGGGGGCAGTAATCCCTAGAAAAATGTGACATCAGGATTTTACAAGACTTGTCTATGAACAAGGAACCAGGCTGGAGGAAAGCTTACACTGAGTCAGCAGAAAAGTGGATGGAGGTAGAAGACTGGGAGGGGCTGAGCCCATCCACGGTACAGGGTTCCTGTCATCACAGACCACCTTGGTGTCCTCACTGTCCCTGGATGCTTTAGTTCCTTTTTTGCGTATTAGATTAGAATTCCCAACTCAGCAGGATGAGATGCTGCTCACTGCTCTTAATGACCATCCTGAGGGCATCTGGCCTTGCCAGTCCCTGTCCTCCCCTTGGTCTCACAGGTTCCTCCCTGGAAGAGCCCAGTGCTCTCCTGTGCTACTGTTGGAAAATATACCTGTTTAAAAAATTTTGTATAACTTTGGTCAGAGGTTTTGTTTGTCCCTGCCCCAGGGAGGGGGAATTTTAAGTTTGTCTTCCAGGACATTGTTCTACCAGATGGAGTCTGATGAACTCAACATATCAACAGACTGGGAGTAACCCAAATATAAGGCGCCATCAACAAAACATCAGTGGCCATCAACAGAACATCAGCTCTGAACCTCACCCTTGGCTGATCAGAGACACCTGGTCCAGGAAAAGAAAGATAAGAAAGAAAACCTAATTAACATTGGGGGCTAAGAAATTCGGAACCAATGAGGAACTGAATACTGAGGGGTTGCACAACTTTAGACCAATGAACTTTGAGGCAGTACCTCCCTATGGGTTTTGATTGTATAAAGTTTGGGAAAAATCTTGTAAAATTCATGTGGTTCTGGAACACCTTCCTTGGCACATCCTGGCCAGAAAATAAAGCAATGTCTGAATCTCTATCACTTCAAATATAGAGGGTTTTCATTTTCTTCCCGATTTTCAGTGACACTACAGTGGGGACTTCCACCTCTTTCCTGTGGCCACGGATGTGTCACAGAGGGATGGAGGTACGAGCCCCACTCAGCAGCCTGGCAATGCCAGCTGACAGCCCGTCCCGCTGCAGAAAGGGATGATGCAGCCACCCAACTGTAGGCATGGCACGGCCAGAAGAAGCAGAGTCTCTTGCCTTGTACCTGGTGGTGAAGGGCCTCGGTGCATCTGTGACCCTGGCACTGAAAATCGGGAAGAAAATGAAAACCCTCTAGTACTATATTCGAAGTGATAGAGAATTTTGTTTATTTCCAACAACCCCAGCAGAGGCTTTGTTCTGTGAATCTCCCTACCCTCAGAAAACCCTCTAGTACTATATTCGAAGTGATAGAGAATTTTGTTTATTTCCAACAACCCCAGCAGAGGCTTTGTTCTGTGAATCTCCCTACCCTCAGAAGCTGCAGCCTTGACCATAGCCCTTGCAGTACCAAAAATAAGAAGTACTGTTCAAAGCAGTTTGCATATTGAAAAAAAAAAATTAGTCAAAATCACCTTTGAGCTTTGGAGTGTGACTGGCATGTCACTCCCTCTAACTTTTCAGGTGGAGAAACCAATAGCCTTCCTCTCTCCTGGCTTCTCTTTCACCGTGCAGCTGCTATCACTGCTTTGCATAAATCAGGAGATCTAGTTTTGTGCCTCTTCCTTGGGGTATTTCCTATAAGAAGTACATCTGTGGCCATATTTTCTGGTGCAATAGACTTTAGCCTGGAAGCAAAAGCACACAAACAATGCTAAATTCATGCTGACTGGAGTAGATTCCAAGGGAAAGAAGTGTTGGGAAAGCACCTACTTAAGAACTGAGTAAGGATTATCTCTGATCTGAATCTCGCTCTGTGTGTGTGTTACTGTTGAGCACACAGAGCGGTTTCAGACATGGCCAGAGACAAGGAAAAATGATCGTTTCGGGGTAACCACAAGGAAGATGAATGCAAATGCATTCCTGTAACTGGGAGAGTTCCGTGCTCCCGAGCTGGGCTCCAGTACATGGCCTCGGGGAAGCATATTTGCAACTACCTTCATTAAATTGTTTAGGTGTGATTAATCAGCAGTCAGAGATGTGAAGTTTTTGCACGTTTCACAATGTAGATGTTAACCCCTGCAGTTCCACACAGTCTGCAGCGGCGGTTTAGCGCTGGGCAAGGGACAAGTACTGGCGGGTGACAGATGTTTCCTGCCAGCGCTTATCTTCTCTGTACGCCCGTGTTGATAAACCACCACTGGCTGAATCACGGCCACCTGCATCACCGGGATCCAAGGGGTGCAAGGGACGTGTGTCACGGACTCCCTCCGCCCGCGGGGCCAGCGCCCCTGCCGCGGCCCGGCCTCGCTGGGCACTCGGCACCGGAGCGCCGAGGGCCGGGCCGGGG
>VZTX01017827.1:13458-25223 GCA_013400915.1 Pardalotus punctatus | reverse complement strand
GTCTTTGCAAGGAAATGTTCCTAAGTCTTTATTATCTATTTATGAATCTTTGTGAAAATTTGTGGCATATTTTTGGCTTTTTATTAGAAAAATGTGGCCATTTTATGTAAATAGCTTATTTAGCGCCCAGTGAAGTCAGTGAAGATAGAAATGCATAGAATCAGGTTTAGTTTCTGGGTTTTTTTTTTTGAGGTTTTTTTCCTAGGTGCTTTGGATTAGATGAGTTGAGTCTGCTCTCTGTTATAATACAGCAGCTCTTTCCAAGGTGAATTTTCATTGCCACCAGAATAGAAACTTATAAAATGTGGATAAATTTTTGTGCTCTCTGCCCCATCCCCTGATATGTTGGATTGCTGGTGTGCTTTGCTTTTCTGTTCAGCACCACGTGTGTATGAATTAGATCATCTTTGATACAAAAATGAGTCATTTTACAGCACAAAAAGCATCTTGAGCCAAACAAGTCTGTCCATTTATTTGAGCAGACATTAGAATATTCCCTCACACTCTGTTTTTAGCACAAGGTGAGCACAGTCTGTCACTCAAGGCCTTGTATCATTTGTCTCCAGCAGCATTAAAAAGAGATTTCCCATTAGACTCCAGGATGCTGCCTGGCACATACAAATCTTTTTCTTTTATTTATTTTTTTTTTAGCTTCAATGAAAATCCCTTACATTTCATTATTGGAAGATTAAGACATTCAGGATTTTTTTTTTGGTGGATTTCCTCTACCTTAAAACAAGCTCATATTTTGTTGGCACATCAATCAATTATATAAAAAATTATAAAGGTTAAAATTATCAAGCTTATATAAAGACTGAAAAGATGAAAGCTGAAAAATGTAAATTCAAAGCCATTTAAGCTCAGTGACATCAGTTGACTCTAAGTTATGTCTTTTATCCATAACTTATATATAACCTGCATCATACATATATCTAATACATATATCTCCAGTGATCTTCATCACTCCTCTCAGTTTTCCTGCTCCTAAATAAGAAGGATTTAGTTCCTTTATAAAAAAATTAGTAAATCTCTCCAGAAATAAGCAAGAGCTTAGTGTTTCATCATCTGTTTCAAAGTGAAATACTGCAGGAAAAAATAACCCCTTAAATTTTTCCTCATTTTTTTTTTCTCAAACCAGCATTTTTCAGTGGTTTTGTGCAGTGTTTTTGCATCAAATAGTTTATTTTGTGGTGAGTGATGCATTGGAAGGTGCCCCAAGGTAGGGATGGTTTTCCTCTCACCATTTTCTCTCTCTCATTTTGCATCCTCAAGTTCTGTTAAAAGTCAACCAAGCCACTCTCCATTTTTAAAGGTTTGGCTACAGAACTGAAACATCCATTCTTTTCCCACCTGTAGCAATGCTCACTCTGGAAAGCTAAGTTCGAGCTGCAGAAAAATAGGTTCATTAAATGCCATTTGCACAATAATGCACCATGAAAAACTTATTATTTTATATTTAAATTACTGTAAATTAGAGAAGAAGCGGGATTAAAATATTCAGAACAGCTGCCTGAGCTGGTTTCAGCTCTGCAGTGAGGATGGCAAGATGAGGTTGAGTCTGGAGCTGGAGGAAGCTCAGTGTGATACCAGTACCATCTTCAGGCAAGTCAGGGCATAACAGAGAATTTCTCAGAACTAAAGGCCAAAGTTTCAATCAGTCTGAGAATCATTCATTTCAGCTTGTTCAGGTGGCACACTGGGTTACAGTCAAAAATGTTATATTTTGCCTACTCTTGAACCAACAAATGCTTGCACAGCAGCAGCAGATTTTTAAATACATACACAGTTGGGTAACCTCAATTTCGGGAAAAAAAAAAGTGGATTTAGTTTCTTTTTTCCAAGTACAGAGTGAATGCAGACTGACTGAGGGGACAGAGCTGAACGCTCCTAGTCAGTACTCATTTATTAATTTAAAATATATTAAAATTTAACATTTACCTTGTTAAGCACTGAAATTCCTTGCTACAGGATGCGTAGCAGCTAATAATTTATTTGGATTTTGATGTGATTGAATTGCAGAGAATAAATTCATCAAGAGCTGTGAAAGTAAAACCACTCCTGGCTGAGGGAATACCGGAGTGTACATTGTTGTAGGAGAACTTTTCAACTATTTACTCTTTTTTTTTAACACTCTTCCCTAAACACCCAGTTGGAATTCGGATAGTTGAGCAATTAAAATAAATGGGGCTTTGACCTCCCATGTGGGAGTGTTGCTGATAACCAGACTTCTGGAAAACATTTGGGTAAAATGGTGATTTATGCATTTTTAGAAGGATAATTGGGCAATACACTAATATTGGAAACCTCTCCTACATAATTTTCCTGAGGACACACTAGGTTTAATTCCATCAATTCAAATATCTCGGGTCAATTGCAGGATCAATTTTGTTTTCATGCTCCCTGGGAGGAAAGCCTTTGTCTATTTAAGTATTTTTTAATTTCTTAATACTCTGTTGTCCCTTGTCTTAACAACTTTTTCAAGTTTCAGCAAAACCAGCATTTAAATGCAGCTTCTGCAAACAGCCCGACCTTGCCAATCACTTTTTTACTGTTGGATAATGTTGGCACCTCCCAACTCCTGCTTATGACTTGTCTTTGAAACGGTCAGGGGGAGGGTTACTTCAAATTTTTATCCTTCAGCCCTCAAATTCAATATTTACTATCAATGTGCTGTGTGCTTTAGGACATTTAGTACTCTGAAAGGAATAAGGTCATTTTTAAATATAATTTTTTTGCAGATTACAGTAAGAAAGGTTGCACATAAAACATATTCCATCTTATATGGCTAAGGCCATATTCTAATTAAGAATTATGGGTATGATGGCTGTTATTGCTGTATAAAACTGCACTGTGATTCCCGGGAGATTTAGGGAAGCTTTTCAACAGTTGGATCTTGAAGTTTTATTTTCTGTTTCAGAAAGGGAAAACTCATTTGAGGCTTTCAGGCTTCAGCGATTTTGAAATTAAGCTGCTATAGAGAACTATCACAGCACTTCTTATCCATGTGGAAGCCCAGGCCAGATGATCCAAGCTGGAATTGAGGTCTCATTTCTCAGTTGCTGGTGTGTGGATTAACATGTCACAGAGATGCTGTAGCATCAATATGAGCTGCCTTTGTAGAAGCGTTTGCCAGCCCTTCACCCTGCCCTCCGCAGAGGCTTTCCTGAAATCCCGATTCATTTCTGCTGCACACCTGAGAACTCCTGGGCTCTGAGGCAGCTCCATGCAGGCAGACTTGGAGCTTCTTAAAAGCTTGAAGGTGCCAGACCTCTGTTGAGGGGACATTCTGCTTCTGTTTGCTCCGAGCTTTGTGCTTTGTGAGGAGCAGGAGGAAGCGTGTGCTCGATGTGACCGTGTCACCTCTGGTGGCTTTGGCAGCCTGCTGACCTGCTCTCCCTCCAGGGCTGCTTCTCCTGCAGCAGCAATTGGATGCAGATTGTTCAGATCTCACCAGGCTGTTGTGGATAGCCCTGAGTTTACTCCTGTGCCTAAAAAACGTAGATTGCATGGGGCAAGTGGCAGAGAAATCGTCAGTAGTGCCACGTCTTCAGCTGGCTTAGGGGAGCGTGGGGATGGGGAAGGGTCTGCAGGGGAACCTGAAGGAGGAGTGGCTCAGGGCACTTGGTCTGCTCAGCTGGAGGAGAGGACACTGAGGGGACACTCATGGGGGTCTGCAGCTTCCTTGGGAGGGGACAAGGATGGGCAGGCACGGAGCTCTGCTCTGGGACAGGGACAGCAGCAGGGAACGGCTGGAGCTGGGCCAGGGCAGCTCAGGCTGGAGATCAGGGCAAGGTTCTGCTTCCCCCAGACGGTGCTGGGCACTGCCCAGGCTCCCCAGGGAATGGTGACATTCCCAAATCTGCCAGGGCTCCAGGAGCCTTTGGACAGCGCTGCCAGGGGTGCCCAGGCTGGGGTTGTTGGGGGGTCTGTGCAGGGACAGGGGCTGGATCCGTGATCCTGGTGGGTCCTGCCAGGTTATTCTGATACCCAGCTCATGTTATTCTGTGCTTCGGAAGATACTGAAAACAAGGACAATGTAATTTCATTGGATCTAGGCTGGACTTTGAGATTTTCATCCATATACCNCCAGCTCATGTTATTCTGTGCTTCTGTAAAATCCTACAGGAAGATACTGAAAACAAGGATAATGTAATTTCATTTGATCTAGGCTGGACTCTGAGATTTTCATCCATATACACTCACTCTAATTTAAAATTCCCTTCAAACTCAGAATGAATCTGGCTAATGTGTGCCAGCCATGCCCGGGACACAGCTTTCGGTATCACGTGCTGGATTCTGCTGTGTGCTAACAAGAGTTTCTTGTCCTCCCTTCTGGATAAAGGCAGACAGGGAGCAGGTCGGGGCCAGGCTCCCCAGGGATTTGTCTGGGCACTGCCATGTGTGAACTGTGCCATTCCCTGCTCTGCTGGAAGAGAGGGAAAGGCAGGAGCAGCTGTCAGATGCAGGAAGTGGCAGCAGAACAGATATTTAGCATCAGCCAGCACTGACCGACACCGAGGCACAGCTCAGGCTGTGATTTTTTTTATTTTGTTGTTGCACCAAGATTAAATTATTTGAGGATCAGGACATCTGAGACCCTGCCATGGGAATCCTGGGGCTGAGCTGGTGAGGAAAGCTGGTGTGAGCGTGGGTGGGAGTGTGGAGGGGCCTCGGTCCCAGCTCAGGTGCTGCCAGTGGGACTCACACAGAGGGTCCTGCATGACTGGAATGAGAAATTTCTTTAATGTTCATCAGTGGGAGCTTTTGGGTCAGTCATGAGAGCTTTCTGCCAAAATCTGGGTGTCTCATGCCTTTGTGAGAGCAAAACACCCTGCCATTAGCAGAAAGGTCCCCCTCTGGTTTTTCAGTGCCATCCGTTTCAAGCTCCTTAGATATTTACCTCTAGCTAAAAGGGACTGAAAGTAATAGAGAAATATGTCACAATTTGCCACTGCATAGAGAAGGGATCAGTGAATTTAAGATTTACAATGAGTACATTGGGCAAAATAAAGTACACAGTTATTTCCAGCGCTATTCTATGGGGGGAGGCTAGGAGAGGGGAAAAGCCACTGTTATACTGGTGTATAATGACTGAATAAAAAATAAGCTAAGCAACAGTCTTCCTCCAAGTCAACCAAGAAAGCCAAAGGGAAGTGGATAGGAGTTTGAGTGGGGAGCAGTCTCTCTCCATCTTTTCACAGTGGTCTTTAAGATGAGAGATGGGTGAATATTTCCCTCTGACCAAAGGTGAATTCTTTCACATTGAGGACACTCCACCTAAGGCACTCAAAGGTGAATTGCAGTGGCTAAAAAGAAGGTCTTTGGAATAAAAATATGAAGCAAGATTCACACCCAAGTCTTTGATGTTACTTACCATTTTAGGTGACTAACACCATAATTTGTCTTAGAATGTTGATAGTTTCCTGATTTTAGAAGATGCCATAGCTAAACTAAAACAAAGATGCCCTGAAGCCAAAACTAATTTTTTCCTTTTCTGTTTTGATTGCATTTCCCTTCTTCTGTAGAGAGGAGAGCTAATGGATGAAGCTGCAGGTTTATTTTAATACAGATCATTAACTGGGAAAATATTAAGCATGACTGTGTTCTATTCATAGTCCAAATGCAGCTCCTCAGCCACACTGAGCAGTGCAATTACATGGAGAGCAGGGCAATTCTTCCTAAAAAGAGAAGCACTTGAATGAAGTAGAATTGCACAGTTCTGTGACCTGAACCTGTGTAAGTATTAGAAAGAGTAAGAAAAGGCTGTCCTTTGCTCTGGGCCAGTAAAAATGGGTGCCCAGTGCTGGCTGTACTCCAGGGCTTGTGGGAATGTCAGGTTTATTTGCCAGTGACATCTCATATTGCGCTGCATCACTGAGACAGCAAAGGACACATCACAGCCCTGAACAGTTCTCTGGTTTCAACAGGGTTAAAACATGTCCTGTTACTACAGATTCACAAAAGGGTTGTCTTTGGTCTAATGAAGAACTTTAATTTGGGGTGTGACACCTTTGTAGATGGAAACTAATGCAAAGAATTAAGAATTAAGACCGATGCAAACCAGGAGGTTTTCTTTGCCAGTGTATATTTAAATTTATCAGAAGCACCCTAATTCTGGGGAATGTTTATTCCTTCAACAAGGTGTGTTTCTTGCCCATGGGAACAGGCTGTGGCTTCATTCCTGGTGTCCCTATCTGCCACCAGTGCTGCAGGGCTGTCCTGGATCTCCTGTTCTGAGCAGGCAGAGACCATCGGCACTCCTGGAAAGAGTCAGGTGTCCAACTCAGTTCATGATCAGATCTGCTTTCTGCATAAACCCTGGTTTGAAGGACAATAGTTGGAGCCTGAATTAGCAGATCTGATGCTGAATATCTTTTTGCATGGGAGGTTTGTCTCACAGAGGATGTAAAATCTTCTGAACGGCTCTTTGAAGTCACTCCAGTTTTCTGCAGATGTCAAGAATCTTTGGTCCAAGCCTTTAGAGTCAAACCCACTTGCACTCATTTGTGTAAAGGCACAATAAATCTGTGCTAATGGGTAAGGAGAAGAACAGATTGTGTGAAAACTGGGTGGCTTTTATATTAACATATTCTCTCATAACTTTACATGTTGTTTCATTAATCTAAATCTTCCTTAACACCGCTTCTAATCTAGTCAGGAGGAGCTGCAATAATGTCTAAACACAGAGAAAAAGCAGGCAAATATTTGGTTATTAAATGCCTATTGCAGTCCTTGATCATGGAGGTATCTTAGTTAAAACTGGTCTTAATTTAAATAAATATTCTGTGGAAATATTATGAATGCTCAGATTAATCCAGCAATGGAATGTTTGTTTAATCAAGGTGTTGCAGAGATACTTTTACAAAGCCTGATAAATTACAAAGAAATCCAAGGTGGTAGCAGCTATAGATGATAGCTACCTAAATATTCAAATCCTTTTACAAGAGCTGTGTACACAGAAAATAAGTAGAGTTGTTTCCTTTTTAAAGTCACTAAAACTGTTATTTAATGCAAATGAATTATACAAAGTTCCCAAATGTGAAACTAAATTATTTTATGAATAAACATTTTTTAATCATGAGAAAAAAAACCGTCTAGACTAAAATTCATTGTGATGAATTTTGTGATGATACAGAGAACAGAAGTGATGATTCTTGCTATAAATGCTCACTAAATATGCACAGAATTATTTCCTGTTATATATATGAATGCCTTTGAAGAAATGCTGAAATTCAAAGTTTTAGTGTCATGTGCCAAAGCAGGGATTTTTTTTTCAGGCTTTTAAAATGCAGACTTGCACTAGAACTTTAATTCATTCTGTAGAATTTTCAGGGTTTCAGATACAGACACTGTCCTTCCTTTGCAGCCTGTACAATACAGCTGTGAGGAGAATCCTGCTCCTGCTCTGCTTCTCCTAACAGCCCTGAGCTGCTACACTTCTGCAAAACAAACTTGTGATAAGGAACAACTTCTCAGAAGAGCAAACGAAAATACTTCTGTTAAGTAGCTCAGGGTTCTCTAAATCACCCAGCTTGGCTGGGCTGCCTTTGTCACAAGAGGTGAATATTCCTTTTTTCATCCACCAAGATCCTTCCTGTTCTTGCAAAACACATGGAGCTGCTGGAGAGAGCCCAGAGGAGGCTCCAGGATGAGCAGAGGATGGAGCAGCTCTGCTGGGAGGAAAGGCTGGGAGAGCTGGGATTGCTCAGACAGGAGAGGAGAGTTTGTGGGGTAAGAGTTTGGTTTGCTCTCAGCACTACTTGATAAGTGATTTCCTTGTCTTTATTTTGACCCACAAGTTTTCCCGCTCTAGTTCTTCCTATTTCTCCCTCATCCCACTGTGGGAGTGGAGGGCAGTGAGCAAGTGGCTAAAATATCTGAAGTTCCCTCTCTATTCCTTCTTTTCTGGTACCAAACCTTTCTTAGCCTTTTTGCTGTTTTAACTAGTTTATAAATTGAATTAAATATATTACTCAGACAGAAAATTTGAAAACTCATGGAAGAAGACATTATTTTGTTGTCAAAATCTTCCTTGTGCAGAGGGGAAATTGTGGCTGCTGCCTCCTCTTATTTGTGTACTCTGTCAGCCCGGTGAGAAGGAGCCCAGGAACTCCTCATTCCCATCAAAGGAGGAACTCTGCCTCTCTTTTCAGTGGTTAATTCAGTCTGTGCTCCAACTCCATTTATTCCAGGCAATAGAAGAAGAAGAATTGTGATTCACCTCCGGCCCAGAGGAGCCTCCAGCCTGTTTCAGGCCTGCAGCCAGTGCTGCTGTGTAGAATTTTTCAGTAAGAAGTAGAACAAATCAATGGAGCAGGAAGAGGGTAAAGCAACTGAAATTCCAGGTATCTTTTTTGTTCCTTCCAGTTTATCCCTTGCTGCTGGTAATTGTGAACATTGCAGGAGTGGGGGTGGGAAGGGAGATGGAGCCAAGCCCTTCTCAGTGGTTCAGAGTGAAAGGACAGGACGTAGTCTCAACAATCTGAAACGCAGGAAAGTCCATTCAAACATAAGAAAACCCCTTTTCACTGTGAGGACAGTCCAACCTGGAACAGGCGGTCCAAAGGGGTAGTGGGCTGTCCATCCTCAGAGATACCAAATCCCTGAGTTGGGTGCAGCTGGGAGCAGCCTGCTCTGTGTGACCCTGGGCTGGGCAGGAGGGGGATTAGGAGCTCTCCAGAGATCCCTTCAGCCTCATCCAGGGTGGGATCCTGTGGTGACCCCTCCAGGTACCTCCCTACCTGGGAACAGCAGCACAGAAATGAAAGAAGTAGATATAGAACCTGCAATTAACGCAGGGCAATGCCACTAATGTCTATAGAAAGCCATCTGAACCTGCCTGAAATAAGGGGTGGTGAAAATAAATTGCGCTCCAATCTGCTGCAGACAATTTCAGTAAAAACATGGCTGAGCTGCTGTGTGGGTTGATGGCGTCTCCATCGGCCATGGTTTGCAAACCTCCTGTTAATTTCCCCACTGAGGCTGTGTAATCATTCATCTTTTGGAAAGCTATTGCAAAGATTTATAGATGTTTAATACGAAAATAAGATGAACAGATTACCTGGAAAGGGCATTAATGTTGCTGTTCCTCACAGCATGAATCAGAGGTCAAATGGCCATTCACCTCAGCATGGCGAAGGCTCCCTCAATCCCTCGTGCAACTTCTGTCACCTGCTTTAAGGAATGAGCCAAAGCACAAATTCCTGTGGCCTGAACATGAGAATATTATCAAAACAACACCTCACAGAAAGACTGGAATAGAGGAAGGCAAATATACTGAAGAGAATACCTCATGTCTTCCCATGGCTTTGATCGTCTGGAGGTAAATGCTTTTCTTGTACCCAACAGAGTTTCGTAAAAATACTTTTTGTTGTGAGACAGTGGAGCAGCAAGAGTTTCTATACAGCAGCTGCTAAGAATGGTTTGCATTCCTGGGAGGCAACTAAAATAGAGAACAGAGCTGACAGGAGTGCCAGGGTTGTAGAAATGGGATTAAGCACTCCAAATCCCAACAGGGTGAATCACAAGCAATTCCAGGTCTGCTGTACCTTAAACAGTTGTAATTGTGCTGGCTTTGTGCTTCGTAGAATGACAAGAAGGAAAATACTTTGAGTATGTATTTTACAGAGATGAAAAACTGCCTTCCAGTTTTATGTGTGTTTTGTTTTGATGATTTTGAGCGGGAAGGGAATTTTATAAATTTCTTTCAAGGTCAGGCTGGACACTGGGGCTTGGAGCAGCCTGGGACAGTGGAAGGTGTCCATTCTTCTCATGGAATGAGATGAGCTTTAAGGTCCCTTCCAACCCAAACCATCCTGTGATTCTATAATGCAAGATGAAGGAATCTAACCTTTTCTGGGGGGAGATTATTTTAATTTCAGATCAAATTTTAAAATAATACTTGCAAAATATGGAATGAAAGCTTTCAACATGTAAAATTACACATCAATGCCAACCTGCATGGATGCCATAGGAAGCTAAATATGAAAATATTTAGAGAGGGGGTCTAGCTGTGTGAGTACACCCAGGGAAGACTGGTCCCAGCATTACAGAAATCCAGCCACC
The DNA here is from genome assembly GCA_013400915.1 of Pardalotus punctatus. Taxonomy (NCBI): domain Eukaryota; kingdom Metazoa; phylum Chordata; class Aves; order Passeriformes; family Pardalotidae; genus Pardalotus; species Pardalotus punctatus. The sequence continues at coordinate 15,158 of VZTX01017827.1, read as the reverse complement.
TCTAAGGCGAAATGCAGCCAGTAGAACAGTGATTAGCAAAGCTACAAAATGATTGTTGATAGGGACATTATCATTATCAAATGGTAGGTGTGAAATGGTCGTTGCCTCAATTGCATTGAGATCCAAGCTATCACAGAAGGCAAGGAGCTTACTGAGCGGGTTTCAGTTTTCAGGCTTCCTGTGAGAAAAAATGCCTTTATAAAGAATCTTTCAGCTCTGAGACATCCAGGGGAAGAAGTGGTGAGTTAACCTGGACTCTGTGTGGTGTAATCTTGCCTGTGTACCAGGGTCACCGCCTTGCCATGGAAAATGCTGTGTGTCCTTTCGTGCCTGCAGAGAGCTCTCCTCCCCTCTCCAGGTCAGGAATTATCTCTCTTGACAACAGCTTGTCAAGCAACTCTTCATGGCCCTTTTATTTAAACTGAGCTGTTGGTTTGCTTCTTGGAAAAGAAGTAGCTCAGTGAATAAATATTGGTTGCTTCTATTTCTGGAAATTTCCTTGGAGATCTCGTCTTAATGTTCTGGGACCTTCCAAGTCACTTTCTCCATTGGATATAAACACTCTCCCTACTCACCTCCAAGGCTGGCCTAACTTCAGGAGTTCTTTGTTCTAACAACAGGACCATTTCTTGGCCAAATTAAACCTCATTGATTATTCTTTTGACAAGCACATATAGATTTCCAAATGCTCTTGCCACTTCTGCAGCTGTGGCTTATCCAAAAGGTCCTTTCTTAAACAGACTTGAAAAGATTAAAAATGTAATTCTGCAGAGGACTATGGCATTCATGCAGCTGGGCATGGATCTGTAATTTTACACATTGAAAGATTTCATTCTATATTTTTCAAGCATTTTTTAAAAATTTGACCTGAAATTAAAATAATCTCCCCCCAGAAAAGGTTAGATTCCTTCATCTTGCATTATAGAATTACATACTGGTTCATGTTGGAAGGGACTTTAAAGCTCATCTCATTCCACCCCTACCCTGGGCAGGGACACCTTCCACTGTCCCAGGTTGCTCCAAGCCCTGTCCAACCTGGCCTTGAAAGAAATTTATAAAATTTATGCAGAAAACTTTAAAATTTATTTGGAAAAAATTTTTCAAATATTGACTAGGCAGCAGCCTCAACAAGGAAGAAAAGTCTTTCTGTATCCAGTTTTCAACGCATTTCTCCCGATCTTCAAAGGCACAGGAAATACAAAGCGTTTTTTAGGAAGTCTTTTCTCTAACAAGCCTTTAAATGAGGAAAATTCCTGGTATTTTGGAACTGGAAGGGGAGTGAAAAATGTGACAGAGTGAAGTTTTGTGTCTGTCTAGAGCAGGTTTTGATAACAGCCAGTCTCAGGTGCTCCTCAAATGGAGCTAAGTGTCCTCAGCAGCTTGCCCTGACCTCAGGGAACATTTCCCTTTAGCTTCAAAGGCTGACACATGCATCTTCCACTGTCTGCATCACACAGAATTTGGCATATTTAAAAACAACAAACTTCTATGATACTGTACAGTGAACACAGGCTAGATCTATGTTTGTATGTGCTTACCCTGCTGCTTTCTTGGGGTCAGTTCTGCTCTTCTCTTTGGGCTGCTCCATTCCCAGCCAGCCCAGGCTGTGGGACACCAGCAGTCCCAGCAGTCCCAGCAATCCCAGGCTGTGGGACACCAGCAGTCCCAGCATCCCCGCCATCCGCGGCAGCGGGAGAGCG
>VZTX01017824.1:0-50781 GCA_013400915.1 Pardalotus punctatus | reverse complement strand
CCTGGGTGCCCCCCACACATCCAGTAACTGCTGTCAAACTGCTCACGTTTGGCTCTCCAGCTGCAGCCCTTTGATGACCTGCTGGATCTTCACCCATCTCCCCAGGATTTACGTGCCTTGTGTCCAGCTTGGTCCTGGCTGGGAGCTGATGGACCAGCTGCAGGCACGGGGCTCCCAGGGGTCTGGGGAACCACTGCCACTGCAGCTGCTGAGCATCTCAGCACAACCAGAGCCCACAGATGTGTGATTGCACCTGAACCATCTTCAGCAGCTTTGTGAATACCACATTAGCTCCTTCCTCACCCTGGTTTTCCTCAGTGAGCTGCCTCATCCTCTCCAGGGTTCTCCCTTCTCTTGTCCCTTCAGCTCTCGGCTCCTCACAGGCTGCATTTCATTTCCCCCAGTGCAGCCTGTCCACAGGACCCACAGGCACACCATGCCCAGGACGATGGGAAATGGCCTGGGACACCCAGAGAGTGAGGTCGGGGAGCAGCATGGAGAGAGGCTGAGAAGCTCAGGAGAACCACATCCCACCCTGTGACCATGGCACAAGGAGAGTGGCCCAGCAGGGACCACGGGCACGGCTGAGCACAGCAATCTCAGCTTTTGCTTTTTGCTCAGCATAGCAATTGGAGTGGAGAGGTCCATTCCTGTCACGGTGGTGTCCTCCACCAGGACACAGGGGCTTTTCCCCTGGCCAGACCCTCAGCTTTAAACCTGACCTCTTGATCAAGAGCTTTGGTAGGCTTGCACCCAAAATTATGCTCCTGTGAGGCTTGTTGAACCTGCAAATCTGAACTCAGCAGGGAAACTGCTCCTGGAGCATCCCCCTGTGGAGCTTGGCCACGGGCCTCAGGGGGTGCTCTGTAGCAGTTTAGTGATTCCCAGGGTGTGTGGGGCAGTCTGGCCTGCACTCGCCATCCACCTGCCCAGGTGTCTCCCTGGGGAAGGTCTTTGTGCTTCTGTGTGACCACAAAGAAATGCTTGTCCTGGGCATCACAAAAGCTGACAAATGGGGAAAGCCCTTTTTCGTGCCTCCTGAAACCCCCCTGGCAAGGCAAGGAGGAGAAGCCAGCTGTCCTGCCCTGGTGGTGCCCCACAGAGGGGTCACCTCGAGCCCTTCCCATCTCCCCTGCTATCCCCACCCCAGGATCAGCCCGGCTCTGCTGCTGCCTGTGCCCTGCAGCTGATAGCCAGCCCAAGATGGGTTTCTGCCTTCCCTGCCCACCTTGCCTGCCCCCCTGGCCCCGAGCAGGTGGGCAGAGCCAGTGTGGAGATAAAACCAGAACCACAGAATCATTAGGTTGGAAAAGCCCTCCCAAAGATCATCAATTCCAACCTGGGCCCAAATCCCCCCCGTGCCCACTAAACCATACTACAAAGTGCTATGTCCACTTGTTTTTTGAACACTTCCAGGGCTGGTGGCTCCAGCACTGCCCTGGGGATGTGGCAGTGCTGTGCTGAGCCTGGGCTGTGCCTGCCCACAGCCTGTCCAGCTTTTGCTTTGCCCTGTGCCAACACAGACTAGTGCTGCTTCTATTTCTCACCTGCTCTGGCATTGCTCTGGGGTTTTTCATCAGAGCAGCTCTTCTCAGTGGCTTCCTCTCCCCTGCTTGTTGAACAAGTATTGTAGGAGCCCAGCAGCAGCTGCCCAGGCATCAGGGGCAGCAGGGGAATAGTGGGTGGTGGGTGCAAGACCTCGATGTGGCACCGTTCCCACCACCTCTCAGTCCTCTGCTGCTCCACAGCCCTCTCCCCCTTGCCAGGGGGCTTTTCGCTTCTTGGGCCTATTCCCTGCTGCAGCCAGAGGCACTTTTGTCATCACCAGTGCCCATCTGCTCTTCCTGGCTGCTGCTTCCAAAACCTGAGGAAGAAATGTGGGTGAGCAGCAGGAGGGAGAGGGCCAGCAGAGCTCGGGCCAGCGATGCATCCACAGTGCCAGGGATGGGGGGGTTCTGGGATGGACCAGGCTTTGATCCACAGCTCCTGCAACACCAGCCCTCTCCAGGTGCTTGCAGGGAAGGTGTAAAAGCCCACAGTGGGCAGGGCAGAAGGATTTACCCTTGAGTGTGTCTTTGGTAGTCAGAAATGAGCCTAAGCTGGTCACAGGTGGAATGCCCCAGCTGGTTATGGCTGTTAGCTGCTATTAGGCTGCATGTTCCTTGGTATTTGTCTCATCTCCTGCTCTTGCTACAGCCTGGACCAGGGCTAGGCAGGGGAGTTGCTGCAGTTTGCAATGTGTGCCTGAGAGGCTCATCCGTGTTGTGCTGTGCCCTGGGGAAGCAGGGAGATGGGGACAGGCCTTGTGAGTGAGGGGTATCCCAGGAAGACCCTCAGCATCACCAGCTTGCAATTTCTAAGCCACAGATGTGGAGGAGCACATGGCTCGTTTGGGCCCCAGCAGGGTTTGCCCACAGCCCCTCAGCATGGCCAGAGCCCGGTCTGTCACAGCAAGAGACCGGCCCCTGGCTCAGACCTCTGCTCCTGCCGGCCCTTGCTCCTGCTCTGGAGCCTGCAGGACTCATGGCAAAGGCTGGTGCTGCCAGGGTGGTTGTAAACTGCACCAACACCTCATCATCCCCATGGTGTGGGTTTGTTCCCTGCCCACTGCTGACCCCAGGGCAGAGCCTGGCGCTTGGCTGGTGTCTCACAGTGATGCTCCCAGATGGTGTCTCATGCTCTAGCAATGACATCAAACACTTGCTGGTGGATAACACAGCCATGGGTCCACTCCAGGCCACTGCAGAGCCCTCACAGGCATTGCAAAGGGGCATTTCCCTGCTCTGCATTCAGTTCCTCCAGCATGGTCCCACCGGGGGTCTGCCCATCCCCTCCTGTGGCTGCCAACACCCCCATCCATGGCTGCTGTCTGATGTCCCAGTAAGGTTGTCCTGCATGCCACACGCCTGACCCATATCTCCTCCTGCACCCCTCAGCCTGGCTGGCTTCCCCTCCTTTCTGCACAGGAGGGCATGGCTGTCACTGGTGGGGTGAGGGTCTCCACAGCCCAGATCCCCACGGTGGCTCCAGACAGCCCCGAAGGGCTGGGGTGGGAGTTCAGGACCTGTGGTGGGGATGGGGGCCAGGGCTCAAGGGGTGCCTTGTGCAGGGAGCTGTTCCCACGTGCAGAGGGAAGCCTGAAGGTGCCCGGTGGTGCTGGGAGCTGCTGCACACGCAGCTGCTGCAGTGCCCATATGTCTGTGTCACCGTGCGTGTGACAATGCCTGCGTCGCTCGTGTCCTTGCGTGCGGCGTGCGCGTCCTGCCCTCGGCGTGCCAGGCTGCAGCCACCGGCACAGCCCCGCTGTGGGCACGGCGTGGGTGTCTGCCTGCGTGTGAGGTACTGCAGAAAGGGGGAAATGGCTGGAAAAGCTCTCCCCACTCCCATTTTAATCAGAGAAATGAAGCAGCTGTTGGAGTGAATAGACCCTGCACTAAAGCAGACGTCTTAATATCTTTTGCAGAGGAGGTGCATTGTGATTCATTCTGTGCATCTCTATTACTCAGCTTTTGATAGGGGCTTACTTGTCTCAAGTGCTTTTCATTATTGCCCTAATGCTATCTATTAACATACTGGATGGAGGCTCTTTTCTCATCTGGAGCATGCATCACTGTGCTTTTAAAGATTATGGGGCTTGCAAATACATAACACTTTACTGCCTCCCTGACATAATTCACTGGGAAAAGAAATACATGTAAATAGATAGGTAAATAGATAACCGAGTCAGAGGGCTGAGGGAGACAGGGAGGCAGACAGACAGACAGACAGAGCCCAGCACAGGGCTTGGCACATGACTGGTTCCTTCGTAATAAATGAGAAAAGAGCTGCTCTCTGGGTTTATTTAAAAATTCTTGGCCATGTTTGATGTCACTTGGAAAATCCTTGTTTCCTATTTCCCAGACCCAGACCTTCTGGCTGCAGGGTGGGGGTCTGTCCCTGCAAACAGGGGCATCCTGGGGCGCTGGGGAAAGGGAGAGGGCTGTGATGGACAGTGGAGCACATTGTGGAGACCTGACCTGTGGGAGGAGACCCCAGAGCCACAGGTGACCGGGTACCACGGGTGGGGCAGAGCCACGGCTCTGCTCTGACCCACGCCTCCCCAGCGCTCTCAGCGACACCATCTCATCTCAGCTGGGTCAATTGACTGCTTTAAAGCCCAGCGAGGCATTTGAACCCTCGGTCGGATGGGACTGGTGCAGGCAGAGCTCATCAGGGGAAGATTACAGGTGTGGTTTTCTGGGTCAGGGTTATTACACACTTATCAATCACGGTGCTATTGCATGGCAGGTGATGCTGCATTTCCTGATGCACAATATCGGCACAGACCTGGGGAGGTGAAGAGCTGGGACAAGGCAGAGGGGTTTTTCTATCCTCTTTTTTTTCATTCTGCAAATGGTGGTACCTCAAAAAGAAAACTTTTTGCAAGAAAGGAATAAATGGGAATTATAATGTAACAGCAGCACAAGTGCTTCATTCCTCAGCTCAGAATGACTTTTTCCCTCACATTCTGTTGAACTGTGGTAAGCAATGCAATGGCACAAAAGCAAAATTAAACAGCCAGAGCTTGGCAGGACTGCAGGGCTCAGCTCAGACTGTGCATTTGCTTTCTTTCTTGATTTCTAATTTTTTGGAAACCCATTTCCCTGCCCTCTTCCTGTGTTACAGACACCCCCAGGCCTGCAGAGAGCACAGATCCCACACTGTCTGGACTGTTCCCCAAAACCTGGGGTCTTGGTTGGCAGGTGGCAATCACACTGACCTTCCCCACCCAGCCCGTCAGGACAGGGCACGTTGCAGTGCTGGCGTATTTAGGGCAGGATACTCTGGGGCACCGTTTTCCTGTGCTGTGGATGGGGCATCCTGGGGACAGCTCAGCAGCTTCCCCAGCTCACAGCTGGCTCACCCAGCAGCATCAGGGCTCCCAGTTCGAGCAGCAGCTCAGCCACGGGGGTGCTGAGCAGCAAGGGAGCACAGGCAGCTCTTCTGCTGGCCAGAGGGATCCAGAGCAGCCGCCAAACTCGGATCCATGGGAGCCCCCAAGCCAGGGTCTCTCATAGCCCCACAGATCCAGGAGGGTGAGCAGGAGCCCACTGAGGTGCAGGTAGGAGGTGCCAGGAGGACAGGAGACACTGTGTCCCCACAGAGCAGGGCTGCAGCTTTGGGAAGCGTTTATCCCTCCTGGAGTTCAGGGCCTGGGCTGTCACATCAAACCAAGGCAGAGGAGGCACAGAATCACAGAGTGCTTTAGGTTGGAAGGGACATTAAAGCCCATTCAGTTCCACCCCATGCCATGGGCAGGGACACCTTCCATTGTCCCAGGGTGCTTCAAGCCTCAGTGTCCAGCCTGGCCTTGGACAGTGCCAGGGATCCAGGGGCAGCCACAGCTGCTCTGGGCACCCTGTGCCAGGGCCTCTCCACCATCACAGGAAAGAATTTCTTCCTGATATCTCATCTAAACCTGGCCTCTTTCTGTTCCCTGGGTTTGTCATCCTCCAGTCTAAACAAACTGGGGAGGGGGGCACTGCCCTGGCACTAAGGTACGAGATGGGGACCGAGGGTATCCTGAGCTCACACAGGTCCCACTCTGTGAGGTTCCCAATTCCTGTATGGTTCAGGCAGAGGGTTAGAGAGACCAAACCTGTGCCACCACCATCCCCTGCTCTGCAGCATCATAACTTCTGCCTCCTCCCAGCCTCAGGGCTGCCAGAATCCCCTCAGGAAGCTGTGTCAGCATCCCCCAAAGGTGTGTTTCCCTGGGTTCTCCAAGGTGTGAGCACAGCTTTGCTCTCCCCGATAAATAACCTACCGGATACATTACAGCCTCTTATAAACTGAGACCGATGCTGGCTCCCAGCTATGGTTAATCATATAAACTTGCCTAATTTTATTCTATCAGCCATCTTGTTGCTACATGCCAGATGCTTGCCCTAAATGAATAGTGTTGGAACAGCCAAGCATCAAGTTAACAGAATACCAGCAAACATTCCCGACAGCATGAGCAGTCTATAAAACCTGGCACTAAACTGTATTAGAGGAAGAGATAAGCTCTCAGAGAGGAGCTGGGAAGTCCGTAGGCTTGTTTTTTTTCCAAATGGCTCCATGTAGCATGTGGTGCAGGTGTCGTAGGAGAAATCCATCCAGCTATGGAAGTATCTCTCTATCTGAAGCTGGCTATGCTATGAATCTTCTAATGGGATTAAGGCTTAATGCCCTAAATGGAATATGAAATAGTGCTTCCTCTCGCAGAGCTGCCAGCTGTCTTGCAAACAGGGCACAGAAACTTCCACTTTTTGCAGATCAAATCAGTCACTCTCTGAATTGATGGCAAGAGCCTCATCAACAAGATATAATGTTTTAATGATGTTGTGACATGACCTGACACGCAGTGTCATTTGATGGATTCTCTCGTGTCACGGCATATTTCTGACACAGAAAAATGTAACCTCTTTCCCCTTCCAAAAAAAAAAAAAAGAAAAAAGAAAAAAAGAAAAAGGATGAAAAAATGTTCATTTCTCCAGTGCTCAGATCTCTGCTGGCTTGTGGTGCTCAGCAGTGCCCCAGCTCAGCCCCGCAATTGCCTCGTGCTGGAGGAGATGAATTTCCACCGTGCATTTCTGTATCTGCTTTTCACCTCTGCATGACACGTTATCGCCTGCTAATAACATGGAACAAATAGCACGGCATTAATAACCAGCAGAAACCATTTCACCCCTATTTTCAGCTGTGAATCCTCTTCAAGTCACTTTGGACATTTTGAATTGTTTTTTTCTCTGCCATGATTCCCTGTCAGCCTCCCTGAAAGCTCCCGGGTCTGCATCTGCTTCTCCCCTAAATCAGTGCAAGGCCTCAGTGTTGGGAATTCAGACAGGATGGGCTCTGCACAGGGACCATTCACCTGGGAGATCAGGGGATTGGAGAATCCCAGAACGGCTTGGGTTGGAAGGGACCCTAAATCTCATTCAGTTCCAGCCCCCTGCATGGGCAGGGGCAGGAGATGCAGCTCTCCTTATCCAGCAGCAACACCAGCCGTGGTCTTCTGGGGTATCTGCTTCTCTGTGTCCCAAAAGGAAGTGGGAAACACACCCAGCACCCAGAGGGATGAAAAGAGCAGGGATCTGAGAGGGTGCTGAGCTGGCAGAGGTTCCTGCACGCCCTAGGGCTGGGGGCACTGAAGGTGCTGCTTGGCAGAAGCAGAGATGTTGATGTCTCCTGAGGGTGAGGGACACCTGGGAAGCAGGTGATGATGATTCCACATCCGTGCTGGGAGGAGCACTGTGGAGCTGCCAGCACGGAGGAGCTGGCCAGGCACTAAAGAAAAGTCACAGTGCATGGAAGAGAGGGGCCCCTGGCTCCCCTTTGGTGACCCCAGCCTGGCAGAAGGTTCCCATGGGTTGTTTGGTGCTTTGGCTTGGGCAGAACTGCGCCCTGGCACCTCGGGCACCTCGGGCACCTCGTGCCCAGAGGAGAAGCACGTTCCTGCCTGGGTTCATTCCCAGGGACTGGTGGGGATGTGGGGCTGGTGGTCCCTCAGCAGAATGGCCAGTGACTCCCCAGGACACCTGCAGGAAACTTGCTGGCTTGTGAATCCTCTGGGGTGTCCGGGGGCACCCAAAGCTGCCAGCAAAAACTCTGCTGCGTATTTGAGCCTCGGAGTGCTGGGGGACCCCTGTGTTGTGTGACACTAGGGTCACAGGAGGCTGCATGGACACTCCTGTCACAGCCAGGACCTGGGGGGATCAATCTGGGGACCCCATCCAGGGTCCAGCCAGACCCCACAGCTCCCCAGGGCAGCCATCGCAACCCCAGGAGCTGGGGCAGGCATTTCAGCACCTGCATCCATCCTCAGGTGCTTGGGCCAGCAGCGTGAATTTGCAAGGGGAAGAAGATGGCAGGGGACCCATGTCCCCAGGGCCATGTGGGTGGGTGTTCTCCACCCATCCACGCTCCCCCAGCAGTCTCTGGGATGCCCCTCTGCTCTCCCTTCCCAATCCCCAGAGCTGGCAATAGCAGTTTGGGCAGTAAATCTGAACCATCCAATCCTGTTAAATTATTTTCCAAACGACATGATTTCCCTGGTGCACATAAATGATCAATTTCATGTTTTATTCCTAGCGCTATTTTAGTAAGGGAAAAAAAAAATCTCATTAAACTATCTTGATTAGAGAAAAGGGGCTGTCATCACAGGGTGGACAAATGGTGTGAGGGCACTCAGCTATTTCCCCGAACGCACTGACACCTGCAGAAGAGGCCTTCGAAGACCTGAAGGTTATTTGCCCATATTACAAATGAGGTGAAGGTTAAAAAAGGTGATTAAAAGCATCTGGAAACCCAAATGTGACAGAGTCTTGCAGTAACCTCCAAGCAGGTTGATTTATGACAGGCCGGTCCCACCCGTAACAAGATTATAGCTTCTCCCCATCAGCCATTGTGATAAATACCAATTACCTACTTGAGGATTGCCATTCAAATTTGCCTAAGTAAGGAGCAGAATCATACATCTCTGTTGATTACATATCAATGATGCGGTGGAAGCCTTTGCAACTTTTAGATCTGCTTAAGATATGCCGCCCTGATTTAGACAGCGATTTGCATACAATTTACCCATAAAGCTTTACTTTGAAAAGTATAATTACTTTTTTAATATTCTTCCTTCTGATTTGAATGTTAGAGAGGCCATATAATGAATTACTGCACTAATGAAGACAAACATGCTCTCGGGGTGTACAATGGGAGCATTGTTAAATAAACTTCCTGCATGCAACACATTTGTTGTGGTTAATCTTTAAATGGAGGCTCCGATTAATACCAGCACTTTTCTTCCCATAATTATTTTCCGAGGGATGTAAATCCCTGCCAGGGCTGCTCCAACGGTCCCATGCACAGCAGCAGGTGCTGCAGGGAGGCAGGAGGGCTCCGGGCCCACCGTGCCAGGGGTCTGGGTGCTCGGTGACCGGGCTCCAGCAGGCTCTGAGTGAAGCTCAGGTCCTGGCCAGGAGCAATCTCTGCCCAGAGCCTGCCAGGCTTTCCCTGGTGCACAGGGCTGGCTTCTGTCACAAGGAATGGGGACAGCACGAGTGACACCCGCACAGGAGCTCGGCATCAGCACAGCTCTGCTGCCCTGTCACATTTAACGCAGCCCAGCAGCTCCTTGGAGTTCGTTCTCCTCTGCTTTTCTACTTCTTCCCTCTTTCCTCGAATCTGAGGATTGTCCCCAAAAGCCTCTGTTGATATCCAGCGTTCCCAGGATTTCAGATGGCTGGACCCTCTGGGATGGGCAGAGGGAGTCTTGGTAGACCAAGCAGCCAGATTTGGACAAAATGTCAGTCACGTCCTGGGCTGCATCAAATTCAGCTTGACCAACAGGTCAAGGGAAATTATTCTGTCCCTCTGCCCTGCTCAGGTGATTCCCCACCTGCAGAGCTGCCTCCAGCCCTGGGGTCCAACAGCAGGAGGATGTGGAGCTGCTGGAGTGAGTCCAGAGGAATCCACGGAGCTGCTCCAGGGCTGGAGACCCCCTGCTCTGCAGCCAGGCTGGGAGAGCTGGGGGTGCTCACCTGGAGAAGAGAACGATCTGGGGAGACCCCAGGGCCTAAAGGGGCTTATAAAAAAGATGGGGACAGACATTTTTGTAGGGCAGGACAATGAGTGATGTTTTTCAAATAGAAGGGAGTGGATTTGGACTAGAGGCAGGAAGAAATTTTTTATTCAGAGGGTGTTGGGACACCAGCACAGGGTTCCCAGAGAAGCTGTGGCTGCCCCTGGATCCCTGGAAGTGTCCAAGGCCAGATTAGATGGGCCTTGGAACAACCTGGATTAGTGGAAGGTGTCCCTGCCCATTGCAGGGGGTGGAATGAGGTGGAACTGGGTGACCTAAAAAGGTCCCTTCCAACACAAACCATTCCAGGATTGTGTGATTCTGTGACAGAAGATCCTGGAGTTTTTTGTTTCTTGGGAAACAGAGAGTTCCCCTATGAGCTCTGGGAAAAGGGCTTGCTGGGAGTAATGGGGGGACCTGGTGATGGGAAGGGAGGTCCTTCCTCCCAATAAAGGATTCTTTGGCACTGGGACCAGTATCCTGACTCAGTGACGTGCTCTGGGGTTCCTTTTCTAAAATCAAACCCCCATTTCCCTTGCCATTCACACGTCTGTGCTGATGCTGAGTGAACTGATAGGGCTGGCTCCAGGCTGTGGGGTGGGGGCATGAGGGACCCTTGGGCCAGCAGGGTTTGAGCACAGGGGCTTGGCCAGGGACCTTTGACATCCCTGTCCTGACCCTGACCTGGCATCCTCAGACACCCTGGCCAGTTGTTTTACCCCTCCTTTGGTGCCATCCTCACAAAAAGGGCTGAGCATTAGGAGCTCCATGGAGTTTAGAGGAAGGTTTTCCCTGCCTACAGAGCAGGAAGAGAAAAGGATTTGGGATTCCCATTCAGGACTGTTGAAGCAGCCACACATCCCCAGGCTCAGTGGTCTCAAGCCTGACTCGCTGTGCCTCAGTTTGAGGGTTCATTTGTCCCAGCACTCCCACCCTCCACAGGAGGTGGAGGTGACACTCACCTTCACCACCTCCAGAACCTCCCACGGGCCCTCCCCTGCTGCCAGCACTGGCCCAGCCTCCAGCCCAGCCCCTGCACTGCTTTGCATCCGAGGCTATTAAAACCTACTTTGTTGGAATGGGCCCAGCGAGGGAAGCGATCCAGCTCCATGTGACAGCCTCATTATTCACCACTCTGCCAATCTTTATGTCATCGACAAATTCTATCCGGAGAGATTTGGTATTGACTGCCAACTTATTGATGGGCTGGTGAACAGCATCTGGCCCAAGGCTGACACCCCCCAGCACTCAGATGGCGTGGCCAGCCTGGGATCATTTCCTGGCTTGCAGTCCCACTGATCTCCTCACTGACCTTCAGGATGTCACTTAGCCCCGTGTCTCCAAAGGTATTTAACCACATGAAGCTGCACACGAGTGACAGTAAGTGCTAAGCTTTTGGTCTACCTGATTTCCTGGCATCATGTGTGTCCTGGGCACTGCTGCAAAGTCCACTGGGAAACACTGGGACCTCCACAGGAGCAGCTTAAGTGCCGTCAGATCTCATTTTTCTTCTCTCAGATGAGACGCAGACCTCTCTGAACACAAGTTTCTGCCTCGAGAGGAAGAAAGGGGCTGGTTCCTGCCTCAATGGAGCTGCCAGGGGAGCCCTGTGAAAGGGGGAAGGTGGGCAGTGTGCTGGCCTTGGGGACCAGCAGCATGACCCAGGAGGGTGGACAGACCCTGGGGGACGTTGCCGCAGTGTGAGCACAGCAGTGGCTCCCAGCCAGCTCTGCGCTGTGGGAGAGCATTCCCTGAACCCCGAGATGTCACCTTTCCCCAGCCCACCTCAGTCTGTCCACCATGTGGGGTCTTCCTCAGCTCCCTTCAGAGGCAGCAGGGCACTCCCTGAGGATCTCAGTGCCCACTGCAGAGCCATGCTGACCCTGGTCACTACCTGCATTGTCACATGCTCCAGCACATCTAATTCCCTGGTACTGGAGCGGTGCCCAGAGCCCCACCAGCAACTCCCAGTGCCCTCTGCCTGTTCTGGGCAGCATCCTGGGCAGGGTAAGGGGGTCGGGCTGGGTGTGGGGGTCCCTGGCCTGGAAGCTCCTGCCTGTATGGGCCGGTTTATGAGGGATGGGAAAGCATTGGGACAGCACAGCCCTGCCCAGTCCCATCCGGGCAGAGGAGGGGCAGGGGAGGAGCAGATCAGATAATGACCTTGCCAAGCTTGTTAACCTCCAGCTCTCCCTCTAACATACCTGACTGCTCGGCTCTCTTTCTTAATTAAAGCCCAGTGTTGTTTAACAATTAACAGGTCTGAAGGAAGTGCTTTCCAGCATGGACTCACCGGGAGCTGCGGGAACTGTCCAAGGCTTGTTGAAGCAGGAGCTGCCCTTGAGAAGGAGAGCCAGGTCATGCCACCCCCCTGCACTCCCTGCCAGCTCCTCCTGCATCACCGGTGGTTGTGGGCACTTGGTTGGAGGGGCTGGAGCTGGAGGGCAGCAGGAAACCCTCCAGGCTCCACAAAATGTCCCTGCTGCTCATGCCTCTGTTCGACCATAAAGATCTGGTGTAAATGGAACAGCTCTGGTCTGCCAGCGAGGGACACAGTGAGATGGAGATGGCTCCAGCCTCTTCTTAAGGACACTGAAACCAGGCACAGACCAGCAGGAGAAAGACCCAAATATTTCATGGTGTGGGGACAGAGCAGCTGAGCACGCTGCCCTGGCAGCACTGCATCCCCATCCCCAGCAAGGCCCGAGGGGGCCTGGGGATCCCATCGGCCACCAGAGGTGCCGGGGTCAGCTCATGGCTGAGGGCTCACACCTGCTGCTTCCATGGCCACTTCCATGGTTGCAGGGCTCGGTGCCTTCGGAGCAAAGATCCGTGGAGAACAGTAGCCCGTGGCTGCCCCAGTGGCCTGGTGGGTGTGACATCTCCAGCAGTTTGTGGTGGACTGTGTCACCTCCTGGTCTACTCGTGACAGGAGAGCCCTGAGAAAGCACGGCGGGTGTCTACAGTTTGAAGAACCTCTGGGGCTTGCAGAGCCCATAATCCCTGAGCCTGTTGGTGTCTGCCCCGCGGGTGACCAATTCAGATGGCATCTGTGTCACTGGGGTGATGGACTCTGCTGGGGCGGACAGCCAGGCTGACCCTGATGGAGATGCCAATGGACAGGTGCCACCTTCAGCCAGGCAGATCGCTCCTGCAGACCCCGTGGGCTGTTCCCAGCTGAGGCCTCCTGAGCAGGGGGATATCCCAGTGCCCGGGGGCTGCACCAGGAGCCAGCCTTTGCTGGCACATCTGAAGGAGAGCTGGGGAAGGCTGGCTCTCTGCTTAGAGGGCCCCTGGCGTCTGGAGGGCAGAGACATGGACGTGACAATGACACAGGGGCTTCCTGCCTCTCTGCCCAGCAGCAGGACAGCCTCAGGACCGGGCTGTCTGTGGTTTGTGACACGCCATGTGTGCAGGGATTGTGCAGAGAGCCTGAGGGAGCAGCTCCGTGAGGGTTAACCTGGGAATCAGCCAGGCAGCTGCCAAGGCACTATAGATTTTGGAGCAGTAACTCTTCAGCTGGAGAGTGAAAAGAGGACAGCTAATGAGGCTCATGAGATCTGTTAATACTTAACCCAATGCAACACCTACCAGCCCTGCCAATAAATCAGCAGTGAGCACCAGCACCTTGCTCTGGTGTGCCAGCAAAGCCCCAGCATCCACGGGGGATCCCTCCCTCCCACCATCGTGGGGCCTGAACCTCCCTCTCCCTCTCCCCTTCTCCTGTCACAGGAGTCTAGCGAAGGATGGCATGTTCAAAGCCCTGTGGTTTGAACACAACACTTTGGAGATCTCTGGAGGCTGACCAGAACCTCCATCTCAGAGGGACCAGGGGCTCAGCCCCAAAAAGCCAACGAGCCTGTGAAAGTTCAGCCTCATGGTCTGAGGGTGGGGGGCATGGAGGGAATGCAGCTTGCAATTGAGGTTTTCAAAGCCTCCCAAGGAAAATCCAGCCTTGATTTAATCAGCACTGATTAACCTCTGCTGCAGTGAGGAGAGGTGGCTGCCCGCAGCCCTGCACGCCCAGGGCTTGATTTCCAGCCCTTGCTCTGATTCTTGAGCCACTCAGAAATGTACTTGCTCCTGCACAGCACCAGCATTTGTTTCTCATGCAGAAATCATGATCAAACAAGCGTGGCAGAGCCCCCTCAGTGGAACCACGTTATAAGAATGTGGTTAAAGAGGTGCCTCCAGCACCATTGAAAGTGGTTAAATGAGAAATATCGAGTGTTCCTCCCTGGGAGGTGTAAGACATTTCAGCTGCAAGGTTACCCCCTGCCCAAATTTCCTACTGTCCCTCTAACAGCACAACACAAACTGGGCTTGTTAAACCACACCGGAGAACCCCGAGTGGCAAAGGAAAGGAAGAAAATCACCTGCCATCCTGTTGTGGACACATTCCTGGCCTCATGGTCTGATGGCAGGGCTGGGGAGAGATCTGTCTCTATTTCCTGGTACTGCTGCCAGCACAGACATCACTGTCACAGAAGGGCACCTAAAAACAGGTCCCAGGAAATGCCAGAGCTTCAAACATGCCTGTGCTGGGTGCTGAGTGAAGAGGGCACAGCTGGATTCCCGGCACAGCTGGATTCCCGGTCAGAAGATGTGGTGCCACCTTGGCAGGATGGTTCCCTGCTCAGGGCCTGGCTGTGCCTGCCCCTTGTCCTGTGTCTGCATCTGGCATCTCTGCTCATTTTCTTGCTCATGGGACAAGTTTGATGAGCTGGCGTGACCCAAAATACTCATGGGTTCTGGGATCTTGTCTAGACACATTCAGGTATCAGAGAAGGTGTCTCCAGTGGGAGAGCTCTGAAATCTGCTGTCATTAGAGATGACTGAAACATTACACATAGACCAGCAAAAACGGTATTAAATTCCTCTCCTTTAAAAGAAAAGTAGCCGTTTTAATGACCTAAAAATTTCCATTGATTTCATCTCCTCCTTCAACAAGAACAAAAAAGAGATAGGATGGAAAGAAGAGAAGAAAATAAAAAAAAATGGAAGAGAGGAGCACCTAGGTCTGAAAACTGCTGAGTTTCGGGAGGAGCAAGAGGACACTGGGAATAAACTAGAAGAAAATATTTCAGGGAAAAGTCTATGATGGGCTCATTTCTGCTGGTCCTGGTAACGTCACTGCAGTGTGAATTTGTCACACAGCAATGCATGGAGGATGTGATGAGACCCAGGGCAGGGGGCTCCAGAGGAGCCTTGTGGGCAGCACTCACCTTTGGTGGCAGCTGCTGGTCGGGGTTTTCCTGGGATCTGGCACTTTCCTTCTACCCCACTTGATGGTTCATCACCTGGGTGTGAGCCTGAGCTGATACACCAAGAAGGAATTACTGACCTGAGCCTCCAAAATCGTGGATGCTGCCCTGCTGTCCTCAGCATCTCTGGAAATCCTGTGAGGAAACTCCAAGAGAGAACTGC
This sequence comes from Pardalotus punctatus, assembly GCA_013400915.1. Classification (NCBI taxonomy): domain Eukaryota; kingdom Metazoa; phylum Chordata; class Aves; order Passeriformes; family Pardalotidae; genus Pardalotus; species Pardalotus punctatus. The sequence goes on along the minus strand of VZTX01017824.1, from coordinate 35,759 downwards.
ACTTCTACTTGATGTGACAAGCCCCACCATTCCATGCAATCTGAGTCACGTTCCTCTAACGAGACGCAATTTTTTGGTGAAATCCAGCAACTCTGCTTTCACCTTGGGCCAAAGATGCTCTGAGACTTTGTAGGTTTCCCTGGGGGGTCTGTCCTCTGCCCCTGACTTTGGTGCAGTGGTCCCACGTGGTGGGGTGTGTCTGTGCTGTCGATAATCTTGGCTGGCCAAGGTGGGACAGCAGAGCTGACCCCAGGTAGTGCATGCACATCTGGGCATGGAGTGGAGCAGCTCCAGTGCCATGAGGTAAATTTTCACAGGATCATTAAGGTTGGAAAAGACCTTTAAGATCAACCTAGCAACACCACAGACATCACTAAACCACATTTTGAAGCATGAAGTCTTGGAATTCCTTTCACCTGGCGCAGTTGCGTGATCTTCTGTGCTTGGTCTTTGCTCGACTTGGGAGATGTTTTGCAAAGAGCATTTTCTTCAAAATGATCAAATTTTCCTTTGGCATGTTGTCATGTGTACCCCACACACCTCTGCCTGCTGTTCCACTTGGTCAGCCTCTTCAGGCTCTTGAAAGCTGGTGCTGGAGCAGCTCTCCAGTAGCCACTATTTCATGTTAAACCAGTGTTTTTTCCTTATCACGACTGTTGGATGCTTCCTCTCAAGTGCTCTGGACAGTGGTTTGGTTTATGGTTTCCAAAAGAGGGAAAACACAAATTGGCCTCACACAGAATTGTAAGTCAAGCTCAAAAATCTGAAGATTTCAGCACAATTGATAGAGCATGTCCTGCCTTCTTGGGCTGCTTTCATCCATCGTGGTTGCCCAGAGAAGCTGTGGTTGCCCCTGGATCTCTGGAAGTGTCCAAGGCTGGGATGGACAGGGCTTGGAGCACCTTGGGATAGTGAAGGTGTCCCTGCCATGGCAGGGGTGGAATGGGATGATTTTTAAGGCTCAACCCGAGCCTTTCTGTGAGTCTATGATTCTGTGATCATCCCACTCCCAAGCAGTCCCCAAATCACGTGCCTTGGAAACTTGCACTCTTGAAGGAGCACCAGGGCTCACGTGATGCCGGGGGCTGCGTGAGCGCAGCGTCAGACATCACGAGATGCTCAGTGAGATCACGAGATCTCATCACTCTGCGAGGACTCAGGGTTTGGCTTTGTCCTCCCCAGCCCTCAGCAGGGCATCCCCACGGGCTGGGCTCTGCCTCCCACCAGGTCCCTGCCTTGAGCTCCCCTCTGCTCCTGGGACAGCGGCAGTGCGGGGTGGCTGTGGGCAGGACCCTGCTGGCTCCCAGCCACCTGGGACGGGTGATCCTTTCCTAATCACCCAGGCACGAGCTGACACAGGTTTCATTTCACACTTGTCAGGTGCTGACCCTCCTCCTGGGACTGCAGTGGCCTCCTGGCCTGGCAGGGAGGCAGAGCTAACCAGGCTCAGGGGAGATGGCCTGGAAGAGCGAGGCACCGTGACCAAGGGCCTGCCAGTACATTTCCCTGGTGGCTTTCTCTCTGTGACAAGTTAAAAAACAAAATAAAAAGAAGGCAAGCAGTCAGCCAACCCACTTAACTGCAGTTTTCCTCCATCAGGATCTATTTAGTTTTATGCAACCTGACATCTCTCAGAGAGAAGAAGAAATTCTGGGAGCCTAAAGCCAGAGGGAGACCACACAGTGTGTGCTGGCCGCGCTGGGGGAGCTCATCTCCCTTATTGCATCTGACACCAGGCAGGAGGAGCCAGGGTCTGCAGCTGTGGGTGTGAGGAGGCTCTCCAGGGCTGGAGGCAGCCTCCCCCCACGCACTGCCTGCACACAGCGGGATCCTGATCTCCCCAGCCTGCAGGAGCAGCTCCCCAGAGCCTGGCAGACCCTGCACTGCCCTAGACCCCGAGCCCCTGGGGCTCCAGCATGCAAGAGGAGGTGGCTTTAGGCAAAGCCCTGCTCCAGGATGCTCCAGCTGTCAGCTGGCGAGGGTGAGGTTCAGCTGATGGCACTGGAATCCGCAGCTGGATGTTGTGAGCAGCACATCTGTATCGCTGCTTTCCAGGAAACCTGGAAACTTTTTCAGCCCAAATGGGGAGGATTTGGCAGTCTGGAACATGGAGAAGGGGAAGGAGCAGAACCAGTGGGAGCCCCTTTTCCCTACAGCACTGCCCTTAGCTGTGGGTTTGTCCCACGCCAGCGCATGGGGGACGTGGTTAATGCCGAGGGGTGAGGAGGGGTGGAACAAGGCTCTGCATTCACCCAAAGTGTCTCTATGGCTTTGAGAGATCACTGCAGCCAGCACTGCTCTGGTGCTGTACAGAAAGGCTTTTCTCACACCCGTGCCGGTGTCAGGCACAGTTCTCACTCACCCACTGAGCCGGATTAGCCCTGGCATTCCCAGAGACAAAGAATCCAGAGGCCCTCTCTGCTGGATATTCCAGACGTTTATTTCTGAAGGGATCCATGGCAGAAAGAGGGCAAGATGGCCCCGAGAGCCCCCAGTTCTAGGGACGATCTGGGGCCAGATAACAGGAGGCGGGGAGAAACCCCCTTAACCAACGGGGAGTAGGGAAGGGTAGGATTAGGGGTAGGTTACAACCATAGGGGATTACACAGTTTTGGGGAGAGACCATTGTGTTTTCCAGGGGTTCTTAGATCAGGAGGTTTTCCACCAGCGAGGTCCTGTTGTATCAGGACCCGCAGTGGTAGAATTGGCACGGTCCCACTGCCACATGTGGTGAGACACAGGGCAGGGGGAAGCAGCGAAGGCTGCCAGGCCATGGCAGGCAGACCCTCCCAGCCTGTGGGCAGCACTGCACAGGTTGCAATGTTCCCATCAGATCCCAGCATTTGGGGTACAGCTCCTGCCAAGGCTGGCTCAAACCATCCCAAGGACACAGTGCTGATCCAGGAGACAGTGCCCAGTGGCGGGGGGGACGTGATAGCCGTGCCCAAGGGATGTTGTGGAGGTCAATTTGGAACTCCATAATGAGATACCGAGGCATCAGCCCATCCTGCCCCGCTCCCAGCCAGGTCTGGTCAGGCTCCAGGGCTGGAGCAGGCCCTGTGAAAGAGGCACTGCATCACCCAAGCAGCTGGCTGAAGAGATGTCTGCACCACTGGTGCCAAGTTGTCCCAGACAGGACAGTCCTGGAGGAGCTCATCACACCTCTGGCAGCAACACAGGCCCATAATATCAGAGATTTCCCAGCTTGGCTTCTCCAGGTATTCCAGCCATCACTCAGGTGAAGCCTCTGCCTTTTCCCACTGCACCTGCTGAGAGGGGCACAGATGACCCTGAACCTGAGCTGACCATCTTTGAGAGCTGGCAGAGCCCCCAGACCCACCTGTATGGGAGATTCAGAGCTCCTTCCCTGCTGCCTGCACAGATGCACTTGCCCAGCTCTCCTTGCCGAGTGATTTATGCAAGAGCATCACCCCCGATGAATTTGCACTGTGATCCTGCAGCTCCTGACCCCCAAAATGCTGCTGCACTCACCCCCTGCCCAGCTGATGTTCTCCCTGCATCACACCTCTCTTCTCCTGGTGTCCTTCTTACCAGCATGTCCATCCTCAAATCCTGGACTCAGTTTTGTGCCCCTCATGACAAGACAGACATTGAAATGCTGGAGGGTGTGCAGGGAAGGGAACAGAGCTGGGGAAGGATCTGGAGTGGCTGAGGGAACGGGGGGGGCTCAGCCTGGAGAAAAGGAGGCTCAGGGAGGACCTTCTGGCTCTGCACAAGTCCCTGACAGGAGGGGGCAGCCAGGGGGGGTCAGGCTTTGCGCCCAGGGAACAAATGGGCAAGAGGAAATGGCCTCAAGAGGCACCTCAGGAGGTTCAGGGTGGATATCAGGAAAAGTTTGTTCACTGAGAGAGTGGTCAGGCACTGGAAGAGGCTGCCCAGGGCAGAGTGGGGTCACTATCCCTGGAAGTGCTCAAAACCCAAGTAACCGTGGCACTTCGGGATGTGGTTCAGTGGGCACAGTGGGATTCAATTGAAGGTTGGACTTGATGTTCCTGGAGGTCTTTTCAGCCCTAATGACTTTGTGATTCCTCAGTACTTATCTCTGTTCCTGTCCCTCTCTGTGTTCCCTGCAGGATCTCCTCTGTGCTGGCACCACCCTGAGCACGGAGCACATCTTACCCACACTTTGAGCAGCACCGTGGCACAACCAGCCTCCCTCGTCCCTCCCTGCTCCTCTGTCACATGTCACACCCCACGACATCACCTCCTCACCTGCCCTGATGTTGCCTTTTTCAGCCTGGAAATGAAACTCAGGATCATTTTAGTGTAGGAGGTAATAGAAAAGTGGATCTTTCTTAGAGGCCCAGGGGCAGTTCTGGAAGAAAATCCACAACAGCCCAGCCCCACAGGGGTGAGTACAGTTTGACAGGTCTGAGGAAATGAGCATAGTTGATAAAAAGCACCAGTTAGGAAGACAAGTGGTGATGCAATTCTCTCTGGGTCAAGCTCTTTCTCTGGAGCATCCCACCCTCCATACTCACTGTACTTGTTTGTGAAAATGTGTCTTGAAGATTTTGTTCCCAGGAAGAACCAGGACAGGAGAGGGGCCTTGTGCCCCCCAGGGCTTGGAGCTCTGCAATGGCTTTGGTCTTTTTAGCTGGGGAAAGGGTGGGGAAAAGTGCTGGGAAGGTTACAAATATATGTTAAAAAAAAAAAAGGCAAAAATCATCTGGCATCACTGATCCAGGGACTTGGTTGAGGATGATGCAGGCACAGGGAAGGCTCAGGAAAGAGCAGTGGGAATGGGTGGAGGTGTGCAAGGCCTGACTGGCTGGGAGAGACAGAGTGGCTCAGCCAATTTACTTTATCAAGGGGAGGTTAAGAGGCAACTTGATCATAGTCTATAAATACTTATGGAGGGAGGAGATTTCTGATAATGGAGGGGTTTTTAATCTAGCAGATAAAAAATGTAATGAGATTCATTGGCTGGAAGCTGAAGCTAGAAAAACCTAAATTGGAAATAAGATGCATCTTTTAAGCAGGGAGTATAATTAACTATTGGAGCAATTTGCTAAGAGATGTGGCGGATTCTCCATCATTCGCGGTCTTTAAATCAAGACTTTCTAAAAGAGATGCTCTCTCTCAGCCAGGTGTCACTGGGTCCCATGGTGCCATATCTGGGGGAGAACAGTGTCCTGCACTGCAGAGGTCACTGTGGGTGCCCTGTGGTGACACCCGAAATCCCTGCTGCCCTCCCAGGCCGGGCTCTCCATCACTCACATCCCACGTGCAGAATTCCTGTGTGAGAATGAGAGTGTGTCCCCTCTGGGAACTTGGGGACAGACACAGCAGGAGCCACCCCTTGTGCATGCCCTGCACATCGCCTGCTGGCCCAGCTGTGAACCCAGGCTGTGCCCATGCCAGGCAGGAGGGCAGGAGGGCAGGATCCCTGCTCAGTCCCATGCAGCAGGCTGTGTGCACCAACCCATTTCATCACAGCCCCCTTCCTGACCCACAGACACCCCATGGGCTCTCCAGGCCACAGCACTGAGTTCTGCCCTCAGTCCTGGTGTTTGGGCTGGCTGTTCCCAGAAGCCTGGCAGCCTCACACACTCCCTCACTGGTGCTGTTACTTCCCTGCCTCTTTTTTCCCCTTGGTTTCTTTCTTGGTATTTCTTTCTTGCTGCCCTAATTTTTTTTTCCCCCCTATAATTTTCTCCATTGACTTTAATTAAGCTCTCCCCAGGCTCGCTCTGTAGGCAGGCTTCCCCGGGTCTAATTAGACTCTCATCATAAGTAATCTACATGGAAAGCAAACATGTGTGTGTGTGAGAGAGCCAGTGAGATTTATAGAGAGCATGCAGGGAGCAGATGGGTGCATAAAACACTACAAATAATTCTGGTACAGATGCAGAAAAGGCAGGCGCTATGGTGAGGACTGGAGCCTTCCCCACATGCTCACATAAGTCAAATCTCTGTCTCACTCTCTCTCTAGGTATCACCACATTTCCCACAATAAAATCAATAGTGCAGATCAGAGTAAATCATCTTTGACTGGGGAAGCAGGGCTCGGTGATAGCAGCGATTCCCAGATGAGACTTAAGGAGATGTCTCACACTGATCTGTTTCTAACCATGTACTTAAGACCCAAGGTGTGTGCTGAGGTAATTACCAGGGTAGGCTGCCCGTGGTGGGAGCTCTGTGCTGTTTGCTCGGGGATGGAGGATGGTTTACGGTGTGGGGCCGGGAGCTGCTGCCCTCACAGCTCCCTGACACTGCCAGGAGAGGAAATTGCCCTGAGGGGAAAGAGCTGGGAAACAGGCAGGTTGGAGACAGGAAAACGAGATAAAAATACCCACCAGAGGAGGAGCTGGGAATTGCTCTGATCCTGCCCCAGGCTGCTTGCTGCCCTGGAGCCTGTCCTGCCCTGGGATGGGGCAGTGCTCGGGGGCAGGAGGGGTCTTGGGGTCCCCTGGGCAGCTGGTGGGAGAGGGAAGCCAGGGTCCAGCTCCATCCCTGACCCTTCAGTTCTCCCTGCCCTGCTGAGGGCACCTGCCGTGTCCAAGGTGGGGAGGGGCACCCAGCACCCCCCATGGGGCTCTGAGCCCCTCGCCTTGGAGCTCCTGGTGCTCCTCTGGCCAGGAGAAGGGGTCTGTCCTCTGCCCATTCCACAGCCTCAGGGGTTTTGTGCCCCTTACCCTCCCCTGGATCAGCACAGGCGACCGTGTGGTGCAGAGAGGAAGCCACCAGAGCTGCCTGAGGTGCTCCTCTGTTGGCTGAGTTTGCCAGGGGCTGGCCCTGCCCTGGGATGTGTTCTGAGCCCCATGGGCTGGACTCACCTTTTCCCCACTCTCACTGTGACCCTCATCTCTTTCTTGGCATCCTCATCCTCTTCGTCACTGCTATGGGACAGGACTGGCAGCTGATCGTTCCCAGGGGAGTCCCATCACTTTGTCTACATCCCAGAGGCTGACTGGGAATTCTCTGGTGCCTCTGTCCTACACAGTGGCTGTCCCAGGGGAACACATATGGCCCTGCACAGGGTGAGGCCCAGTGTCACACACCAGGTTCTGGCTGCCCTGCTGAGCTCTGCCTGGATGTGGGGTCACCTCTGCCCTTAGAGGAGGAAGGACAAAGTTCCTCAGGTGTGGTGTGCTGGGTAAAACTGTCCAGAAAGATGTGGACAATGCTCTCAGGCACAGGGTGCGATTGTTGGGATGGAGATGGACCCAATGATTCTTGTGAGTCCCTTCCAACTCAGGATATTCTGTTATTCTCTAATGGCCTGAGTGTTTCCAAATGGCAGATGATGGGAGAGGTTGAGATGGGCCAGCACAGGAGTCACACGTGGCTCCACATGTGGAGCAGACGGTGTCTGCTCACCGGTGGTCTCACAGGGTTTGGATGTGTCCCACGTTGACCTTGCCCCAGGACGTTTCTGGCAGGAGTCCCAGGCCTGGTGTGTGGGTACAGGAGGGTGCTGGTGGCTGCTCCCTGCCCTCTGGCCCTGCGGTGTCCCTCTGTCTCTCCCTAGCACCCTGCGTGGGAAGATGATGTGGGAATGGTTGGGACAGAGATGGAGGGGCAGAGAAGGGTCTGTTCTGCCCCACCACAGGGACAGATTCCCCTCTTGGGTGGTCTCTGCTCACCACTGGTGTGGGACACCCACTCACAGGGTGCAGGGTCAGCCAGCACCAGCCCCTGGGGTGGGTGTCCAGGACGAGGTTGCAGACAAGTCCCACTGACCACTGGAGCAGAGGTCTGGGCTGAGCCTGGCACTTGGATCTTGACCACAATGGCACAATAATGGCCTCAGCTCCTGGGGACAATGACAGCCTGGGCCCAAGGTGGAAGCATGTGGCTCTTGGGAAGTTGGACTGACGGGACAGCGCTGAGAGAGGAAGAAAATTCTGCTGGCCATGGGGCAGGGCCTGTGATTCACTGTTTGAAGACAGAAGAAACCTCTGGGCCGTTGAGATCTGGTGGTTTTGGCTTTGCCTGGTGGGAGCTGTCACTGGGCAGGTCCTTGGACAGGCATTTTGGGCAGATTTACAGCTTGAACCTAAAGGCTGTAGCTGAAACATCTTTGGAATGGACTTTCCCCCCTCTGTAGCCAAACTCCCTTGCACTGGGAACGACTGCCTTTTTTCCAGCAAAACTACTTCTAGCTGGGTGTCCAGGCTGCTCTGGGTTCTGCCCCTGGGGATCAAAGATCTCTGCCAGCCATGGGATTTAATCCCTTTTCAATTTATCCTTCCTGTTGAGCTGTGCTTCCTGAATACCACCCCACAATGCATTTTTTTCCAGCTCTTGTATAATTTCTGTGGCTCTTTCCTCAGCACCTGCAAACTTTCCACATCCTCTAGAAAATCCAGACACCAAAGCCACATCCAGCATTCCAGTACCTGCCTCAGCAACGCTTTTCCATGTGGTGTGTAATTAGACCGTGGAACTCATCCCCACACAACGTCACAGAGGTCAAAAATGTCAATGTCTGGAAAGGCAGGTTAAACAAATTCCTGGACAATAGGGCCACCAGTGACTGCCACAGGACCTGCTGGACTGACCCAAATGCTATGTGCAGCTCCTGCATCATTCCTGAAGCCAGGAAAAATATTGTGGGAAAGGATGGCTCAGTGCTGGCCTTGCATCTCTGAGCATCTGCTGCCGGTTGGAGGTGGCCCAGGGCTTGGATGGAGCTTGGGTCTGGCCCTGTCCAGCCACTCCAATGTCCCTGAGTGGTTTGACTCGATGTTCTTAGAGCTCTTTTCCAACCTAAATAATTCTCTGAGTCTGGTTCTGTGTGTGTGTAGAGAAAGAGACTTCAAATGCTCACCCCAGGCTCCCCTGCAGATATTGGAGACAAAAGGGCTTTTCCAGGATGTGAATTAGCTTGTCCTAAGCTACTCATGTGCAATGGGGTTGGGAAAAAAGAGTCCCCAGCAAACTGGAACTGTGTCTGCAGAGCTCCTCTGGACCCCCATGGCGTGGGCATTCCCCAGAGAGCTCCTCCAGCTGTCTGAAAGCACCAAACCCAGCACCAAGCCCCAGTTTGAAGGTACCCAGTGGAGGAATGGTGGGTAACTGGAGGACACAGACATCCCCTCAGGCAGCTCAGCCTCACACACACCAATCTCAGTAACTGAGCACTCCTGCAGCTCACGAACCTCATCTGTGCTCTTGTGGTGCTTGTGGGGTCTGAGCTCTGGACCTGCCCAATATAATGCACCTCATTTCTCTGGCCACAAAATCATTTAGCACTAACTGTGGAGGGCTGCAGAAACCCTCAAGCAGCTCTTTTCAGACTCTTGACATGTGAAACTAGACTGATTATTGAGATTACTATTATTTTTAGGATGATTTGAAAATATTTGTCCCATATAGATGTTGTTTGACATTCTCCTTAGGTACCAAGACCCTGAAGAGCACTTCATTGTCCTTGCTTTTGGAAGTGCTTCCTCCCAAATCTACAGAGCAGAAGTGTTCCCTGGTCACGTCTGCCTCTCCTGCCTTGTTAGGAGCAATTTTACCAGCTCTGTGTAGCTGCACCCTTTGCCATCACTGGGATTTGTGTTATTCCTAACAGACTTCTAAAACCTCTTCACTTTGCCAGCCCAGGAGCTTGTCCCAGTTCTTTTGCCACTTGTGGTTTGAGGACTGTCACTCTCTGGCCAGGGGAGCAGGCATGGAGAGGTGTGAGAGGATGGAGAGGGATGGGAGGATGGGGTGGATGCCAGGAGGGTCTGGGAAGGAGCAGAGCTGTGACCACAGGTCTGAGCTCCTCCCGGGGGGCAGCAGGAGGCAGCTGAGGTGAGGGTGGCACAAACCCCACAGCTGGCCCTGGTGGCATCGGCAGACTGAGCACAGAGAGGGGTGAGGCTGGGGACGGGCGGTTTTGGGGGACCTGGGGCTGTGCTGGGGTGGTCACACCCCCAGGTTGTGCTGAGGATGTCTCAGAGCAGCAGAGTGCTGCAGGGCAGGGCACAGCTGGAGCAGCCCCACATCACTGTCCCTGTCACCCTTTTCCTTCTCTCTTGGTGGCTCCTGCAGGCTGGCAATTCACAGCTGCCTGCCAGGGCAGGCACACACCATCCCTCTGCAGCGCACACTCCGTGCCCTCTTTGGGGTAAATGCACTCCCTCCTACAAACCTCCTCCACTCTGGGGGATCGAGAGAGTTGGAGTCCAGAGAATTGGGACTGGGGAAGGTTCTGGGCTGTGTTTATTGTGACCTTTCAGTAGAACCACAGAATCAGAGAATGGCTTGGGTTGAAAGGGACCTTCAAATGTCATCTCACCCTTGCTGCCATGGCAGGGACAGCTTCCACTGTCCCAGGCTGCTCCAAGCCCTGTCCAGCCTGGCCTTGGACAATTCCAGGGATCCAGGGGCAGCCACAGCTGCTCTGGGCACCCTGTGCCAGGGCGTCCCCACCTCACTGTAGAAAACTTCTTCCTTATATCGAATCCAACCTGACCTTTCTGCAGTTGAAGACCATTCCACGTTGTCCTATCATAACAGGCTCCAATAAAAAGTAAAGGAAGTTTCTCATTTGATTTAGGACTAATCATCTATTTTCAGTTTTGCCTTTTAGCCACCAAATAAAAAGTCACAGGGGCTCTGCCTGACCCTGGGATGACTTTCCTCAGGGGCCTGGGAATTCCCAAACTGCTGACATTGCCTGGAGACACCAGTGAGAGGAGGAACATTCTCATTTGCAGCATCTCTTGGCTCTCAGCCTTTGCTGCCTCCATTCCCTTGTGTGGGACCGTCCCTCCCTGGTCCACACAGAGATGGGGAAGGACACAGAGGGGAGGACACAATCCCAAGCCAGTGCATTGTTGGTCCCCTCGTCCTGCAGCAGGGTCCCTCCATCCCACCCAGCCCCCACTGCCTGGGTCTGACAAACCACACACTGAGTATTTGTTTCAGATATTTAAATACATCTCAGGGTTCAGATCGCAGCTTCTCAACAGCAGTTAAATAAGTAACACATTCATATTTTGTAAACTGTTTCTCACAGCTTGTTTATTTAGGGTTATAACTCGATTTGGGCTCCTTATGGAAGTGTGACTCATTGTTTAATGTGTCAGCTCATTAGCAATACTTGTTTTTGCCTTATATTTCTGTGCTACCACTAATTGCTGAGCCCACTGTGAGCTTCAGCTTCCAATGACACTGTGGAAAATGCAAGAAAATAGATCAGTTACTAGATAAAAGGCAACAGAAATAAACAAACTCATGAACCTGCAGAGGAAGCTTTTTAGCTGCTGTGATTTTACTTCACAAGGAGACCTCCCTCGTTTGGGAAATTGATACCACCAGCTCCTGGGATCTTGTGTCAGGAGGATTTGAGCAAGAACGAGCTAAGGAAAACCACAGGCAAAGCAAATGCATCAGGGTCACTTCTTCACAAGAGCACAGGTGGGTGGAACACCTGCAGCTCGAGAGCCACCAGCCTGCCCTCTCTGAGGAGCTCGTGCCCTGGAAGAGGAGAAATCTGGATTTCAGTATCTTCGTAGTGCAAGGTATTTCTTTGACACATAGTCCCTGAGGGCTGGGACAGAGGTGCTCAAACCCTTTGGTGAGAAGGCACATCCCAAGCAATGTCCATCAAGGACTGGCTAACGATCAAACCTGACCAAAGCATCCTCTCTGGACAGGATGCAGGTGGGGCTGGGAGCAGCTTCAGCCTCCTGCCACCCAACTGCTGCAAAAGGCACCGTGCCAGCAGGGTGGCTGCCCCAGGGCTGCAGGTATGGGGTCAGCACCTCCTCCTCCCCCCTGGTCCCTCAGCCTGAAGCAGTTGTTAGGAGAAGTGTCCTGGCCACAGCAGAGGTGGTTTCCACCCAATGTTTTTCCGCTCGGAGCATGCCACATCTTTAGGAATTGACAGCTGGAGATGGAAGAGCCCATTTTTGTCATTTAGATTTCAATGGCTCTCTGGAACAAGCCTTGAAAATGCTGATGTTCATGGTCACAGCCTTTGGCAAAGCGATTGTTCTGGACATGTGAAAATCCACCTTCTCTGCTTGCATCCCTGCTCGCTTCCTGGCTTCCTTTATTCCTTCCTCTCCTCTGCATCACTCGAGCAAGGTTTTTTTTTCTGCTTTGTTGGCACAAGCTCCTTTCTAAGAAGAAAACGGCTGCTTGTTTCCATATAGTTTTATGAGTTTTCTTAAGTATTTAAAGGAACAACAGCCACCAAATGAAAAGCTTTTTATGGGAGAGAGAATGAAGGAGAAACCCACAAAACTGGAGGGGTCGGTGATGATGACAAAGAAAAGGGAAAAGAGCCAGACGTGCCTGATTAATATGCTTAACTTTTTCCTCCTTACAGAGCCCCCAGGGAGCACTACTGGGAAAGGGTTGCTGGAAGAGGCTGCCGGGTCCATGAAGGAGTCAGGTTGGGAATAATATTTTCTGCTCCATCCTCCCACTCCATCCTCTGGCCCCAGCACCTCTGCTCCCTGCCAGGAGGACAGAGCCCCTGCAGGCAGCTCCTTCCCCGTGCCCACAGCACAGCACTGCTGGTCCCTTCCCTGCCAGGCACTGCCAGACCTCAGTGAGTGACACTGGGACACGTTGGGTCCTGGTTTGTCCTGGATCCCTGTAAAGTAGGAGCAGACAGAGGAGACACCAGCACAACGTGACTGACCTCTGGAGCAGCATTTCAATGAGGAACAGGAAGGCCAGGGAAGGCTAAGCAAACTCAGGCTTTCCAAAGGAGGCTGCAGGAGCCAAAACTCTGGGGTTGCGTTTCTGGCCAAAAGTGCTGCAGGTTTGGAAAAGTTCTCCGCTGGAGCTGGGGAACATCCAGCCTGGGTATGAAACTATTAGAGAGTGTCCAAAGGAGGGTCATGAATGGTGAAGGGTCAGGAGGGGTCACGGGAGGAGCAGCTGAGGGCACTTGGTGTGTCCAGCTGGAGCAGAGGACACTGAGGACAGAGCTCAGGGATCTGCAGCTCCTCCCGAGGGGCAGCTCCGATCTCTGCTCCTGGGACAGGGACAGGAGCCAGGGAACGGCTGGAGCTGGGCCAGGGCAGGGCAGGCTGGAGATCAGGGCAAGGTTCTTCCCCCAGAGGGTGCTGGGCACTGCCCAGGCTCCCCAGGGAATGGGGACATTCCCAAATCTGCCAGAGCTCCAGGAGCGTTTGGACAGCGCTGCCAGGGATGGACAGGGTGGGGTTGTTGGGGGGTCTGGGCAGGGCCAGGAGTGGGACTGGATGATCCTGGGGGTCTCCACCAGCTCAGGTTATTTGGTGATTCCATGACTGAGAAGAGGTGCTCCTGGTGGAATCAGATAAAACAGAGCCTCTCCTCTCCAAGAGCCGTGCCCTGCTGTGGGGCTCACCCTCCAGCATTCCTTATCTCCTCGCTTTTGCAAGGCAACCTTTGGGATATGCCAGGGCTGCATGGGATTTCTCAACACCACTGAAAACTGGTCTTTTCAATACAAAGGTAAAGCTCTCTGTGACCCTCCCACAGCGAGATCCAGCACAGGGAAATCCATCCCACTGGATGCCTGGTCTAAAATCTGGCTGACCCTCTGAGGGGAGGCACTGCAGCAGCTCCAGTGCTCCTCGAATTCTGCAGAGAGACACTCACCACACCTGCCCCAGCCCAGTTACAGCCCAAGACACTCTGCCTCCATCCCTGCTCAGCATTGCAGAGAGAAAGCAAAATTCATTGTCTGGGAGATGTACCAGGGCAGAATTGCGTTTTCCAGCGCTGAGGAGGGCCCTGCAAACAATGGAGATTAAAAAATAAATAAAAGCTATAAAAACTGCTCAGCAATGTCCTTTTAAATTATATTTTTTTTCTGAAAATATGCAATAAATCCCATGCAAGAGTCATAAAAGTACCTGAAATGCTCCTAGAAAGATTTATGGGCACCTTACCACTATTCTCAATAAAGTGAATATGCTGGTTCCAAAATAATTTCTCATCACCCATACTTCAAATTCCTGAACTCCTTTCAGTCAGCCTATCCCAAGAATTACTGTAACATCAGGATGGCTGTATTACATCCCCTCAGAAATAACCCTTCTCTCTGATTTATACACGTTGGGATCTTTCTGCTTTGTCCACGTTGCTGAATTCAGAGCCTCTCAGCTTTGACCCCGTGCCAAAGATCTGTCCCTGTAACTTTTCCAGGGAGGTTTGTCATCCCAAAATAATCTCATCATTGCCTTGAAGGAGTTTGGAAACTTGGCTTTTGAGATGAACACTCCTGATAGGGAGAAGGAGGGGGGTCCTGACACCTGCAAATGAGATAATGATGGTCAAGGGATGTGCCCAGGAGGAGGTGGGGATGACCTCCATCTCATGATGGAAATGGAGACAAATGTCCTTACCAGAAGGGTCCAATCCCCGGTAGAAAAAGGGGTTTTTTCTCAGGGTCACCTCCTGAGATGCCTTGGAGCCAAGCAGCCCCTGTGGAGGACAGGGAAGGGCGTGCATAGCTGGATTTTGTGCTGGCCACAGCCACCGCTGCCCTTCCCTCTGCAGGTGAGTGTGTGCTTGGTTTGCTGTTCCTGGACTCCACCAGCAGAGCTTTTCCTGGCTTGGCATCGCTCACGGGCCTGTTCCTACCTGGTGTGTGTGGCTGGTGGCTGGGGCCGTGGCTCTGCCCCACAAACCCTGCTGTCAGCACAGGGACGGGCTGTGGGATGCCCTCCTGACCCCTCTGTGCCTTCCCAGAACCGCAAAACACTTTGGGCTGGAAGGGCCTTTAAAGGTCAGCTGGTCCAGCCCTCATTCTTCTCCATGACTTGCAGCTTTCCTCCCCAAATCACCGCCCTGGGCAAAGCAGCAGCCCCTGGGATGTTCAGAGACAGCTGCCAGAACCTGGCAGCACCGAGCTCACTCAGGGGTGAAATTTATTGAGGAGAAAGCAATAGCATTGGGGAAGAAATGCCCCAAATGTCTGTGGTTTATGTTCTTTCCCCAGCAGGAAGAATGTCTTTTAATTATTTGATTAAACCAGCCATGACGTGGAAGAGATTTGGGCTGTCCATCCTCTTCCCCACCTTCCCCATTTCTTTCATTTCACCACTGATAACCCCAAAATTGTGATGCCCAGATTTACCGAGGACTCTGGGTTTATTTTAGTTTTTCATCTTCATTCCTTACAGTCCTTTTTACCACTTTTCTAATGTGGAGAAGTTTGCAAAATTGGACATTAGCAAGGGGAAAATTACAAAAA
The DNA here is from genome assembly GCA_013400915.1 of Pardalotus punctatus. Lineage (NCBI taxonomy): Eukaryota > Metazoa > Chordata > Aves > Passeriformes > Pardalotidae > Pardalotus > Pardalotus punctatus. The sequence goes on along the minus strand of VZTX01017824.1, from coordinate 20,593 downwards.
AACCCTGGGGACCAAGGCTGATGCCCTTCATCCTGCGGTAACCAGGGTCTGACAAAAGGATGTGGAAAACAACAATCTGCTAAAACACCCTGAAAATGGGGAAAGAAAAAAGGAAAATTATCATTTCAACGACAACAACTGGAAAATTAAACAAAATCACATCCAAGGGGGTTTTGGTGAAATGATGGATTTTTGATAAGGGGAAATTGTTGTAAATTTCTTGGGATAAAAGTGTGGTTCTCAGAAGCACCTGGGGAAAGCACTAGCACAGTGTCCCAGGTGAGTTGTGCTGGGAAGATCAGCACCCACCAAGAGGATGAATTTCCAAGAAATTTAAAAAAAAACCCCAAACAACAAAACAAAACAACCCAAAAAAACCTTATTGTGCTTTCAGATGTATCAGTGCCATTCTCTTATTTTTTTAAATGGCAACTGCAATGTTGGAAACTTTGGTCTGGAGCCAGGGAAGGGTCTCAGGGCTGGGGAAGGGAGAAGGTCCCAGCTGGGACAGAATCTGAACCTGTGTCCCAGCAGGGCCTGAGCAGGGGGTGAGGGACACTTGGGACACAGGGTTGAGTGGCACAAGGGACACAGATTCATCACCCAGCCGCCCCAGGCACAAAGATCCTCCTTGCCCAAAAAGCTGATGACAACCTCAGAAATCAGCCTTTTCAGCCCTAACCAAATACCTCTGTGTTGTGAGCACTGAGAAATGTAGCATCCAGTTTGGGGCCATTCTCAGACGTCCAGTCATGCATTTCAGTGGTGGGATTTGGGCGTTTGCTTTTTTGCATTGGCAAATAAACCCTTCCCTACAAACATCCATTTTCGTCTCCAGTGGTGCCTTTGGGAGAGTCCCAGATCTGTCTCTCAGACACTGCAGGAACCCCCTCGAGTGCCCTGGGCTGTCCAGTCCTGGCCACGGCGGTCTGCTCTGGTCCAGCATGTGCACCAGTCCATCCTGCGTGCCCCAGACGTGTCCTGAGGGCATGGAGCCACCCCAGAGCCAGAGCCTGACATGGACGGGGCTGCCTTGACCTTGAAGCAGCCGTGCCTAATCCGGGGAGCGATTTTCCAGCTGGTCGCCCTTGGCTGCTCCAGTCAGTGCTGGAGCTGACTGCCCTGCTGCAGGAGGTGCCAGGCTCATGCCTGGCTGGTGCTTGGAGCGCATAAACACAGGAATAATCAGGGAGGGAAAAATCCAGCGTGGAGATGAGAGGAAGGACAGCAGCACGTGGCCTCTGTGCTGGCGAGATGGAGAGAAAACCCAGCATTCAAATACTTCAGCAATTAATTGGTGGTGTGACAGGAAACATGCACTGACTGTAAAACGTTCCTGCGCTGGATGGGGTGTCTGGAAGCACAGATATGTGAGCGTGTGCGCAGCACCGGGGTGTGGTGCTTTCCTGGGATTCCTTGACACGCTGCTTTTATTTCCTGCAACACTGATGGGCCTTAAGGGAACCCAGCTGCCCCTCCTGGTCCTCCCAGACCTTTGCTCCAAGAGCATCCTGTGAGCCCTGTCCAGCTCTCAGGGGCCTGGCATCCCAGCCCTCTGAAGGGCAAGGTCTGCAGGGTGGAGGCACACGGCATGGAAAGAGCAAGTGAAGTTATTTGGGATGTGTGAGGCCGATCAAACTGGTGGGGTGAGGGTTCATTGCCTCTTTTCCCTGCATCCCTGCCTCAGTGCCCCGCTGAGGGGACACGGGGCCGCTGCAGCACCAGGACAGGGAGGATGTGAGCGCTGCAGAGAGGCTCCTGTGTCCGCCGAGCTCCCTCTGGGACCCGTGTCTCTAAGAATAAGTGTCTGTGTCTCCATGGCCTCCGGAAAGCCAATCAACAACACTCGTTAGCTGCCATTTGGGCTCCCAGTGTCTCCAGCCTATAATTCAGTGGCTTGCATGCATTAATTGTCAAGCTTGGAGTGCTACAAAGAAGCCCAGCCCGGCTTTCTTGTGGTTTGCGCTGGCGCCTCGCAGCGCAGCTCTCCATCCGTCAGCTCGGGGACTTGGCGCAGCCGCCTGGGCGCAGGGCTTTGCTCTCTGAGCTGCATCCCCGCTCCAAGCTCTGTGCCCAGACAGCTGGGCTGCCCCTGGGCTGCCCCGGGGCTGTTCTCGCCCTCCTCACCCCTTTCTCACCCCCCTCACCCCTTTCTCACCCTTCCAAGGAAATCTGCAGGGATTCATCCGTGAGCAGGTCCCCACTCAGGCCCGTCTGAGAGCCCCAACAGCCTTCACCCTCCCACTGTCCCCAGGGCTGGGCACTCCTGGCGGTGCCTCTGCCCTGGGCACCACAAGCTGCCCTCAGCCCGGTGCCATCTCCGGGGTTTTACTGCAAGTTGCACCATTTTCAGGAACACGGAATCATGGAATCGTTTAGGTGAGAAGAAACATCCAAGATCATCAAATCCAAATATTTGCCTAATGCTGACAACTTCACCACTAAATCATGTCCCCAAGCGCCACATCTCCACATCTTTCAAATCCCTCCAGGGATGGAGGCTCCACCACTGCCTTGGGCAGCTGTGCCAGGGATTGACAGCCTTTCAGTGAAGAAATCGTTTCCTAGTATCAAACCTGAACCTCCCCTGGCACAGCTTGAGGCTGTTTCTTCTTGTCCTGTCCCTTGTTCCCTGGGAGCAGAGCCCGACCCCACCTGGCAATCCCCTTCTTTTAGTTGTAGGGAACAGCAATGTGCCCCTGAGCCTCCTTTTCTCCAGGCTTGTCTCTTCTCAAGGCCACAGATACTGGAGTCAGATGATCGTGAGAAGGGAAGGGATTGCACTGCCAGACTTGCAGGGGTGAGTACAAACACAGCCCTGTGCTGGATCCAAACCCACTGGGTGTTCCCAGAGCTCAGCCCATGCCTGTGGAATTCCCCACCTATGGAACTGTGTGGCTGCTGTTGGGACACCACAAATGGGTCACAAACCCACCCTCAGTGCCCAGAGCACAGGGCTCTGCTCCAGGCTGCACCCAAGCTCTTAGGGCAGGGCTTGAATGTCTCAGAGCCCTTTGAAAAGGCTAAAGAACAAAGAATTCCAGTGGTTTGTTAAATCACTCCTCAGCCTCTGTGTCTCCAGAGTGACCAGTGTGACAGGAGACTCTGGACATCCCCCACAGCTGCAGACCCTCACTCTGTGGGCAGATGTTTCATCTCTCTTTATTTCACGTGAGCTGTGACCTGCGAAAGCACAGCTGTGGGTGGGTGCCTGGGGAAGGACTTGGACTGTGCAGACTTTTTCTGTTGCGCCCTTGGAGCAGCAGCTTCTGGAGTGTCCGAGCCTGTGGTCACATCTGGGCCACTCTGTGGCACGGACCTGTCGTCCCCAGTGTGTCACTGCAGTGGTGAAGGCTGAGGTTACGTTGGGCTGCACCAGCAGGAGCAAAGCCAGAGCACTGGGGTGAGCTGCTGTTCCCATCTGGCCCTGGGGGCGACATTTCTGCAGTCTTGTTTCGGACCCTCGGGACAGGAGAGGTGGAGAGAGCGATCAGGATGCTCAGGAGGCTTCAGCACAGGATGGGGTACCAGGCTGGGCCAAGTGGCAGAAGACAGAACTTGAGAAGGAGTGACCCCTCTTCCACTGCTGGAAAAGGTCAGTTTAGAGAAGATGGAGCCAGGCTCCCATCCGAGGTGTGCAGGGCCAGGGCCAGAGGCAAGGGACACGTTTTGCAAAAAGGGAAATCCCACGTGGATGTGAGGAACATGTTCCCCACCACAAGGGCAGCACAGACCTGCAGCAGAGGCCCCAGGGAGACGGTGTCTCTGTTTCAGAGATTTTTAAAAACTGAGTGGACCAGGCCCCAATGAACCTGCTGTAGCTCTGAAGCTGTCACTGGAGATTGTGGCCAGACCAGAGACCTCCAAATACCCCTTCCAGCTGAAATCTGCCTGTCATCCTGGTTTCTATGGTTCCTAGTGCCAGTCTGAGCCCAAAGACCATTTTCAATTCCATGCCATGGGTGGCCATGAATCCCACAGGACGATTACAGGTGGCTTGGTTTGACCCCATCTGTCCATGAGCAATCTCAGCTACTGCAGTGTGAGAAACACCAATGCTCCCCTCCTGGGGCTGCTGATGGGTTATGGGCTGCTGTCAAACCTCTTGTTCACACCTTCCCCAGCCACTGGGAACTTGATTTTTTTCATCTGGGTGGAGGTAGTCCATCCTCCAATTCCCAGGTCTGTGTTTTGGTGCCCCCCCCATCTGTGTTTCCCTTTCTGAGGGCAGGGCTTGCTGTGTGTATCAGGTGCAGGAAGATGTGTTGGGTTTTGTTCTCTGGTCTTTTTCTTCCATTTGCCTTCTGGATCATCGCTGGTTTTTACACTGATGGTTTTGTTGCATGCTCTGCCTGCTTCCTTCAGAAACAGGAGTCAATTTAGAGTCATCACACTATCATAGAATGGTTTGGGTTGGAAAGGACCTTAAAGCTCATGTTCCAATTCCCTGCCAAGGATTCCAAGGATTCCACCTTCCACTATCCCAGGTTGCTCCAAACCCCATCCAACCTGACCTTGGGCACTTCCAGGCATGGGGGGCCAGAGCAAACCCCATCCTTGCACATGTTTGTATCCTTCTTCCTTCCCACGTGCATTCCTTGTATTCATTGGTGCAGAATCTAACCCGCAGTTTGATTTCCCAGCAGCCCATTGTGGGGTTCATCCTACAAACCCCAGCAGCTCTGTGGTCTCTGCCCAGCCAGGTTTCCCACGAGGAGTGGGAGAGCAGCACATCCAAGGCACAGCTCATCCAGAGGCAAGGGCCTGGGGCAGGGCAGCTGTGCCGCCCCAGGGGCTGAAGGGTCGTGACCAGCTCGGGCAGGGGCTGCTCTGGCTGAGGAACTGGGCAGGGGCTGGCAGCACATTCTCCTCTGTGAGCAAGGCACAAGGCTCAGGATGGGTGTGATGGGAGCTCGAGAGCTGCAGGGCTGAGCGCAGATTTCCAGGTTTGTGTGCTGAAATCTCACCTTAAAAACCTGATACTGCATCTCCCCCAAACCTTGCATCCCTCACCAGCACAGAGCAGGCCCCGCTCTGCCAGCCTGGGTCACTTCCCTGGCCCTTTCAGGAGGTGCCACCTCTGCCCTCCCGACTCCTGTGGTACCAAGGGCAATCACGGCTCAGTAGTTCAGCGGTTTCACCACTGGGTTCCTCAGATCTCCAGAGCTGAATCCACCTGGTTCTGGTGATTTGCTCTGCTTCTGACTGATGTTTCAGTTTGAAATGTTTCCCAGATCCCCATCCCCAAAGAACTGCTCTGGCACTGAGACCTCATGCAGCTCTCCCTGCGAACGATGATGCAGATAATTCATCTGTGTGACCTTTTCCTCACCGAGTGTTTCTCTTACATCTTCACCATCTCTTGGCCCTGCAGACTTTTTGGCAGGCTCTTTGCTTCTGATGTATTTGAAAAAGCTTTTATTACCAGCTTTTACACCATTAGCAAGCTGCTCCTCCAAGTCATTCCTGGCAGGATCTGCCAGGCTTTAATTTTTAGCTCACTTGCCTTCGTGCCATCCCATTACGTGCACATGGAGGGGGAGCTGGTCCCAGCTAAGCTGCCTCCTGGGCCTGCTCTCTCCCCACATCCCCCCACCACTGGTGTTCCTGGAGCGAAAATGTGGATGAAACCTTTTTATTCTGTTGCAACATTTGGTGCCTTTCTTAAAGTTTCCATTTCTGGAATCAGGTAACTCCCTGGAAAATTCAGCTTTCGCTGTCACTTTTCCCCAGCCCAGAAATAAGGAAACAGGGAGAGCTGAAACGTGAGTGTACCAGGAGCTGCCTGGAAGCTGATGTGGGGACCTGGTGGCTGGGAGCAGGGGAGACAGGGATGCTGGTGTGTCCTGGGCTGGGATCAGAGATCAGCAAGATTCAGCAGTGGAGGTCCCTGATCGGGGAGCTGGGATGTGCTATGGGGTCACAGGTATTGTGGGACCAACTGCAGCTTCACCACAGCAAAATCCAACTGCCGTGGGATCCCTTCTTCTCTCCAGGCAGGTCATCCCTGCTGTGTGTGTGATTTTTTGTGATAAATCCCCTATTTTGTGCAGCTTTCCTTGTTCACAGGTCCAGGGTGGAGTCCTGGTAGCTTTGCCCTGCACACACAGCTTTGGGAAGCAGCTCATGGTGGTGGTTCCCAAAGGATGTTTCCCTTCCCAGGCCACAGGTGGTGAGCACGGGGTGCCCATGTCCCCTGTTCTCACCGTGCCCGGGCTGCCTGGAGAACATCACGCTGCCTTTAAACCCCTCAGCCCACCTCAGAGGAGACCCCCAGCCCCAGACAGCACCACTGGATGAAGCCCTGCAGTGTTCCAGCCCTGGGGCTGAGCAGGTGGCCATGGGAGGGACCAGTTCACGTCACCTACAGCACTGGGAATCGGTCCTGGTTTACTGTGCCACTGACATCCTCCCTGCTCTGCATCCTCAGTCTCTGTGGAAGGAGGAGAAAGGCTCGGGAGGGAGGGGGCTGGGTGCAGGGTTTTGTCTGGATGGCTGTGGGATGCAGATGGCTGGTGACAAGATGCTCGAGGCGGGCGCTGGCAGGAGCTGCCACCGGCGTTTGGCAGCACTTGTGTGACACTGCACAGAGCCACTGATTACCTGAGTCCTTCGGGGCTCTGGGGGGCACGTTGCAGTCAACGAGCAGCTCTGGAGATTATTTAAGAAGTCAACAGCAGAGGTTTCAGTACCTCAGGACTCTCTGATCGGATACCTGGAGGGCTGGGGGAAGTGCAGATAATAGCAGGGGGACAAGAAGGTGACAAGGCTCCCAGCAGCACAGCCCCTGTGTTATCTGCTGAGCTGCTGCCAGGTATCACCATCAGGGTCTGAAGATTTTAATGACACAGCTTGTGAATGAAAATAACCCCTTTTAACCCAAAATTTGCTGCCCTTTACAATCTTAGAATCAAACTTTCTGGTATCGGTGAGGCACTGATCAATTTTTCATACAAATGTAAAAATCTAGGCTGGCCTGTGCTGGGATGTGATTGAACACTCGGGGCTGCCAGGGTCTTTATGTAACATTCAGCCTTGGGCTGGCAGCAGAAGAGATGTCTTGGGGACAGCTGGCATTGGATCCATCGGATGTGGTGGACGCTTCTGGCAGCTTCTTACAGAAGCCCCCTGCTCCTTGTACACAAACCCACGGAGCAGGGAAGAGCCAGGGGCGCTGCTTGAGCTGGTGGCATGGGATGGTGCTGTGGGATTGTGTTCTCTGAAGCTGTCCAGAGCTGGGGCAGCCCTGGTTTGCTCACAGACACCGGGCAAGCTGCTGAGAGAGCAGGTGGAAGCCTCAAAACACATCTCAAACTGGCCTCCTCCAGCCAGTCCTTGCCTTTGCTCTGCCCCCCTTGCCACTGCTTTGCATCCCTGTCTGTGCCTCTGCCTTTCCCATCTCCCCCTCCTCATCCCTTCCATCATTTGGGACACCCCAGACTTGTTTCTGGACTGCCTTACACCTTGCACTGGCTCCTTGCTGCTCAAGCACACCCTCCAGAACTGCTTCCCAGACCCCCAGCACCCACTGCAGGAGGAGCACAGAGACTTCTTGGCTCTTCAGATCCCTCACAGGCAACCTGGGAGCTCCCACCCAGCTGGGACAAGTGATGGGATCCGCTGCCCAAGTCTGCTTGCACGGTGCCTCCATGCCCAGCTCTGATTTACCTCCTGCTCCCTCTTGCCTCGCCTGCCTTTTCCTGAGCTCCCTTTAGGCTGATGAGGAGGCCACAACCCACAGCCACTTGCCAGTCAAGTGGCATCTTCTCCTCTCCATCCCGACCCTGGCCTTGGCCTTACCCCATCCTTGACAGGGGAGGGTTTTTTCCTGCAGCAGACTGGACCCAGTGCCCCGGGCTCTGGGTGACTGTACAATCATCCTCTGAAGCAGCTTGTGCAGAGCCCTCCCTCCTCTGCCCGCAGCTCTGATGTGCTTAACTCTTCCCTCGCACAGCGTGTGCAAACCTCACTCTTTTTCCTGGGTGATTCCTGCATGGAGGGTGCTTTTTTAGGGGAGTTTTAGGATGGAAACGTGCCATGTGCTCGGAGCCACTTGTTCCTGACTGTGCCAACTCCTGGTGCTTGTGGTGAGTTCAGTGCTCGGAAATCCCTGGGGTTGTGATTAATCCTCCATGGTGCTATTTAACTCCATGTCAGGGGTTCACAGGGATGTGTCCAGGAGGGTGAAGACTTTACCTCAGTGCTCACCAATGGGAGCTGCTGACTTTGGGCAGTGCTGTGAGCAACAGCTTCCCATCTGGACAGCTGAAATAAGGGATGTTAAATTCCAGAGCTCCTGATCCATGTGAGGTCATGTGAGTAACCACACACATATGTAATTGATCCTTCTTGGGCCTTTTAGGCAAATTTCCTCTAGAAAACACCAACTTTTGGCCCCAGGCTGATGCAGACTCTGATGCCACCTGGTTTGCAATCTCTGGTGAACTTTTAACTGTGTCCTTGGTCCTAGAGAAGGTGGTGAATCCCCACACACCCACTTTGTCCATCCCAATTACCCGTTCACGCTGCTTCTTCCCTTGTACCCTCCTCCGCACTGTCAGGTCTCTGTCACCCCCAGGGTTGAGGTGACCAGTTCTGGAGCTGCTCTCTGGAGTCTGGTGGTCTGTGCTCTTTGAACCTGAACATTATGCTCCAGCTTTGGTCCCAGGGGGCAGTAAATGAATGGATGAACGGGATATTCCCAGGAGAAGATGAGCCTTCAGCATCGCCTGTCTTTTCCCAGCTTGCTTCCCTACCTCCTGCTGCTCAGCAGCTTTGGGTGAGATCCCAGAGCCCGAATCTCCTCCCACCAGCTGTCCCCTCCCTGGCCCAGGGGAGCCACCACGTGCAGGACTGGGAGAGGAGGGTTTGGGATGGGGGGATTTGGGACAGGACAGCACTGTCTGGCTGGGGGACCCCCGGCCACAGCAGGACACCCCCTCTAGTTTCACCCAGGCTGAGCCCTGCTTGGCCCAGGCAGCAGGGAGAGCCATGATCTGCAGGGCTGGAGTGTCCAGGCTCTCCCAGATGTGCTCGGCTCCATGAGCCCTCCAAGGAGGGAGCAGGGGAGCTGTGCAGCCCCCACTGCCCGGCAGCGGCAGGAAAGGTTGGGTTCAGCCCCATCACTGAGAACAGCTCGAAAATCCGTGGTTTAGATCTCCCTGGGAAAGAACACATGACCTTGAAGATTTCAGTTTGATCTGGGGAAGGAGGAAGGTAAGAAGCAGCATCTGAGCCAGCAGCAGGGTGAGCCTCCCCTGGGAAGGCAGGTGTGGAATTAACTCTCACCTTGCTGTGGATCCCCTGCCAGGTGTTCGTGCCTGCTCAGGGTCTGGGGGGTGACAGAGCCCTCAGTTCAGAAAGGAGAACAATTAATAAGAAATAAAATACCAGCGAGCCCTGAAAATCACCTGCCAGATAATAAAGAGAAAACAAATCTACCCTTTTTCTTTGAGAGCTCTTCTTAGCTCAGCAGATTTATTGTTGCCTTTTTAAATTTTAACAACTTGCAAGGCCACTGCGCTGGCTTCCATTACATTAAAACTTTTGCTTTTTATTCCCTAATTCGGAGCAGAAGGGAAGCTAAATCACCAGGCAGTGAAAGGTTTGCAGTTGACAGGCGCTGCTGTGAGAGGAAATAGGTTTCTCTCGCAAGGTGCCCCGCTGGGCAGCAGGTGAGGAGAGGGGGGCTGCCTTCCTCTGGTCCTCGTGGGGAGTGGGAGAACCAGGTTCCTGCAGTCTGTGGGGTGCCTGGAGTGAGCCCTTGCTCTGAGGATCAGCTCCAGCATTCCCATGTCAGACAATGTGTATTTTCCAGGCACAGGCTGGTTTTGGGATGCAGCTGCCGAGCCCTTTGGCTCAGTACCCCTGTGTGTGTGTGGTGAGGTGGTTCTGCATGAGACAGGAGTATTGCTCTGTGCTCCCATGGCTGTGGGCTCTGATCCCTCCCAGTGATGATGAAGCCTTGGTCAAGTTCATGGAAGATGTTCTTGGCCGCTCACCTGCTGCATGACACTTCTGTCAAGCTTCATCTGCAAGATGGACCAGCAAAAATCCTTTTCTTTGAGAATCTTGCAAGCTTTCCCCACATGCCACTGTCTGGGAAGGGCCTGGGTGGCCTCAGAGGGATGCTCGTGGCAGTTCCCACAGCCTGCACCAAGCACAGGGACATCACACTCCATCCCCTGTGTGTGACACCGCAGTCACTCGCATTGTCACTCACACAGCAGTGACCCAGGGCCCCGTGGGCACGTGCAGCATCTCCCATGGCCTTCAGAACACCTAGACCATGGGAATGCCCAGAGATCTGTGGGCTGCTGGAGCAGGGTGAGCTTTATGGTCCCTTCCAAACCAATCCATGCTGTGATTCTGGGGTTCAGTGCTCCAGGGGGCACGGCCATGCTTGGGGCAGCCAGAGCCCAGTCCCCCCACACTGGGGGCTGTGAGCCCTGTGCCCCTGTGCACTGGTTTTCTGTGGGTGTCAGACGTCCCAGGGGTAACTAATGCAATTTGCTGATCCTGGTGGCAATACAGGGACTTCTTCATTGAGGGAAAAAGGACCTGTCAGTCTGTGCCAGTCTAACAAGCAGGAGGCATCAGATCAGCAGCCTGGGGCTGGCAGCTGTCTCTGCACATGGCCAGGGGGCTGGCAGTGCTCTGCTGTGCCCCTCAGCCCATCCTCGGGCTGCCTCTCCCCACTGCCCATCTGTCCTGGACACCTTGATCCTGCCAGGGCTTTGCTTTGCAGGAGAGCCAGAGGTGTCCCAAGCAAGCAGAGATGTTCGCACCTCTGGCACCAATGAGGCTAATTCTTGTGGGATTTTATTTGGCCAGGATTCAGGGGAAACTCCCAACGGGGCAGGTTCTCCATCCTCCTACACCCCCCACACTTTTTTCCATGTGCCAGACACCAAAGTGCATCCCAACACTGCCTCGTCCTCCTCCAGGCTCTCCTACCCTTCCCCATAACCAACGTGCAGCCAAACAGCTCCAGGGCTCAGCTGTGGGCTCTGCTGAGGAGTGTTCAGAGTCAGGTCCTCTTTCTTTACAAAGGTATTTCACCTGGAAAACAGGTTTTCCTCACCTGGGAAAACGAGTGGCCCCAGTCCTGCAGGTGTCTTCAGCCTGGCATTACCCACATGCCACGGGGACCTGCCAGCACCAGCCGAGGGTGATGCCCAGGCTTCGGGTTTCGTCAGGATGGAGACGGAAGCGAGATGGCACAGGCAGGGGTTGTGCAACCATGTGGAGTTACTCATGGTCAGATGCAGCATCGAGAACCTGCTTTTCACGAGGAACTTGACTTGCTAATGAGGCCTGAATCTGGGTCAGGCATTTCCCACACTGGGGATGGGTGGACGCAGGCACTGGCAGCGCACCTGGGCACCTGGAGACACGGGCAGAGCACCCGGGTTGTGTCTGGCTGCCACAGCCAGGGTGAATTTCTGCAAAGAGCCTCTTGGCTTCTGCCTCCTGCCAGTTTCAGCAGGCTGGGGTGTGTGTCTCTGCTGCCGCTGTGAATCTGGCCCTGAGATCATCACAGAAACTTGGCTTGCGGATGGAGGTGTCTGCTGGGGACAAGTCCCTTCAGGCCCTGGCTCCTCCTGACAGCCACAGCTGCCTTGCTCCTGGGAGCAAAGCAAAGTTGCTTTGGAGATGATATATTATTTTCTTTAACACAGATCAGCTAGACTGGGTGCTGCCCTTCCTGAGGTCATCCTGGGGTGGGGAAGAGCTTGACACCAACCAGAACATGGTCCATGCCCCAGAAGTCCTGCCAAGAGCAGGTCCTGCCCCAGGTGAACAGAGCAGACACCTCTGAGGTGGCCGCCTGGGTCACCATAGCACCTGTCCAGTGCCGCCAGGGTGAGAAATCTTTCCCTGACACCTACAGATGACTGCTTTCTCCATGTTCCAGAGGCTCCTGCCATCCTGGGGGAATGCTGCAGCACCCGGCAGATTTGCTGACTCCCCAGTGCTGCAGCACGGGGGAAACACCCCCATGGAGGTTCCTGTGCAGGATATGCTTTCGGTGTTTTATTCCAGCGTCGCTCTGTTTTTGGACCAAAATTCCCAAGACTGGGCCCAGCAGCCTGTTTCATTTGTATGTGTGCCTGGGCTCTGGATGTGAATATGAGAATGGTGCAGCAAACAGGGGTTAAAGCCCAGGCAAGTGGTAATCAGATCCTCCATCCCGTGTGCCAAGTGGGATGCCCTCACCTGATTTGCAGGTTATCCTCGCCTCATAGTCCTTAAATTCCTTGATCCAAGCAGCATGTTCCATGAAAATCAATGTAAATAAGACTCCTGTGGCTCTGCATCTCACCATCAGAGCCTAGTACTTGAGTCAGATGGTCCAAAAACTGCTCTCAGCCACTTATTTATTTTTTAAAATGAATCCAGCCTAGAGCCGGATTACGTGGATTAGCAGCTGAGCATTCCCCTGCCTACAGAACATGCCCAGCCAGACGGATACACGCTGATGGGAATCCTGTCCTCCAACTGTGACATGTATTTCCATGGCCTCTTGGCTGCTGGCATCTGAGCCCATCTGCTTGGCTGATCCGGGGTCTGCCCAGCCCCTTTGGCCCATGGATCTGGGCAGGGGTGCCAGGCTGGGGCAGGGGGTGCTCCAAGCTCCTGCCTGCAGAGAATTGTCCTTGCTGGTGGTGTGGATGCTGCTGGGAGTCCTGGAGCAAAGAGGGAAACCTCCTTGGAGCAGGGGCTGCAGGGAGGTGAGGGCTCTGCCAAGCAGCTTTACCAACCTTTACTGGTCAAGCACGTGGTTTTTTAGCAGGGGTGCTCTCCCTGGCGAAACCCCTGCAGATTTGGGGTGGGGGATGAAGCAGGAAGCTACCAGGACAAACCCAAGGCAGGAGCAATGGATTGGGCTACAAAACTGGGCTAGAAAATTTGACTACAAAATTGGGCTAGAAAATTTGACTACAGAATTTGGCTACAAAATTGGGCTCCAAAAGATACACTGGTGTTTTTCCAGGCCTCGGAAGGCACCTGAGCATTTTGTGTGGGACCATCCCTGGGACATGGTGTCCAGCACGAGGGATTGTGGAAATGGGTAGGAGATGACCCACCCACACAGACAAACCCCCGTGGGTCCTGCATGGAAGGGACCCCCCANGGGACATGGTGTCCAGCACGAGGGGTTGTGGAAATGGGTAGGAGACGCCCCACCCACACAGACCTGCATGGAAGGGACCCCCCTGCTGCTGTCAGCACAACCCAATCAAGAGAAGATTCTCAATCCTGAGCAGCCTGAAGGGCTGGGCTGGCTCTGAGTCCCACAGAACAGAAAAGGAGCTGGAGCCCTCCTCACGTTGACCCCATGCCTGGTGACCCCCGGGTTCAGAGCCTTGTCCCCTGGAAAGGACCTGTCCTCCAAGCAGGTGGTGGGGGTGTGACTCTGGGGGCCCAGCAGTGAGTGCTGTGGCTCCTGGTGGTGCTGGGAGCCCCTCACCGAGCTGGGCAGGTGGGCAGGACAGGGTGGGCACACGGGGCAGGACAGGCAGGGTGTGTGCAGAGGGCGAGAAGCTCTTGGGAAGGGCTTTCCCCTTCCTCCACCTTTGCTCCAGGACGATGCTGAGCACTAGGAAACCCTCACACTTAATAAAAAATAAATAAAAATATTAGAAAAAAGAAGTGAGAGAGCAGGCTGTCCTGTGGTCCCCTGTCCCTGCTGTAGGGAGCTGTTTGCCCTCGAGCGCGGATCCCAGGGCTGTGCCAGTGCCAGCTCCCTCTGCTCCCTGCCTGTGCCTGCCCGCCTGGCACGGGCTGGGGACCACGGCAAAGCAGGGAGGTGCCCAGCCCCAGCCTCGTGCCAGGGAAGCCCGTTTGGCTAAACAAGTTTTCACTGACACCTTTTTTTTTCCCCTTCAGTGGAAGCCTTCCAGCAATTTTTCAATTGCTCTCCTCCGAGTGGAGTGCGGCCAGCTCCCTGCCCGCTCCGCGCTCGGAGCAGACAGCTGGCTCCTGCCCTGAGCTGGCCTGCCAGGCGCGGTGCCAGGCGGGCAGGACGTGTGTCCCACGCTCCCACGCATGCCCGTATGGCGAGCGGGTGCCAGGCAGCTGCACGGCTCTGGCACAGCCGCCGGCTCCAGGCCTGGACAGGCGCTGCTCCACCCAGGCAAGGAGCGGGGTCTGGCCCAGACCCTCGGCTGCAGCTGCCCTGGGTCCTGTCTGAGAGCCCAGTGCCCAAGAACACACCAGTGCCAGGCTGTGCAGGTCTGGTCACCTCCCTTCTCTCCAGAGATGACCCAGCACTGGGGGTCTGCATCCCTCTGCCCACACCGCCACACCCTTGGCGTGGCACTGCCCCACAGTCCTGTCCCTCTCTGCAAAGGAGCTTCCCAGGACCTGTCACCGGGATTAAAGATGAATTTTCTAGAGGAAGATGGGAGGGTGGAGCAGGGGTGAGATGACCAGAGGCTGTATGGAGGAAGGGAGAAACAACTCTGACACGTTTGATGGTTTCCCTTGTCAGTGCAGCATTGGTGGTTCCTGTCTTGCTCACACCGAGAGCGACACAGGATCCTTCTGCCTGGCTCAGCACAAGAATGGAATAGAACAGAACAGAAGGAATGGAACATCCAGAGCTGAAGGGACCCCCAGGGATCATCCAGCCCAGCCCCAGGCCCTGCCCAGACCCCCCAAATCCCACCCTGGGCATCCCTGGCAGCGCTGTCCAAACACTCCTGGAGCTCTGGCAGATTTGGGAATGTCCCCATTCCCTGGGGAGCCTGGGCAGTGCCCAGCACCCTCTGGGGGAAGAACCTTTCCCTGATCTCCACCTTAAATCTCCCCTGACAAAGCTCCAGCTCGGATCCTATCAAGGTCTGGACATGTAGGATCCCGTGATTCATTGAATGAGCACCATGGAAAAGAAAGTATTGAACAGCTTTGTCATTCCAGACACATCATTCCTCCTTCACTGAACCAGGCAGGAGTGCGTGCTGATAATCTGGGATCTCGTAATTAAATACCCTGCAGCCTGAATATGGATAAGAAGGCACAGTTATGGTTTTGTGGACTGTGTCACTTGTGGCATTTCTGTGGGTTGGAGTTGCTCTGCTTTGCAACTTAAGTGCGCGTGTAGCTGCTGCATGTGGCACACCATCAATCATGGGTGTGAAAAATCCCCCAAGCCACCAGAAAATGGAAACAATCTTGAATGCTCCTGAAGTGAAAGCACAAAGCCATTCCCAAGACATTCCTTCAACAGCGAAATGGCTTTTTAAGGAATCCAGACAGAAGACATAATAAGGGAAAAACTGTACAGAGAAAGAAAACCACCCCACCTGCAGCAGCAGAGTATGACAGGAAAATTGAGGGTAGAAGGACTCTGAAGGTCTCTCGTTCAACCTCCTGCTCCAAGCAGGGTCAAACCAGGATGCCGAGGGATTTTTTTCCAGGATCAGTCAGGTCCTGAAGGACAGAGGCTGCACAGCCTCCCTGGGCAGTTTGCTGACATGTTTGACCTCCCCCACGGTGAAATCTTCCCCCCTGCATCCAGTCCGAAGTTGTTCTGGTTCATGTCTGTTCTTTGTCCTCCTACTGTGGACAATTGCAAAGAGCCTGGCTCTGCCTTCCTGGTGATCTCCTTGTAGATGGCTCTGGAGATCCTCCCTTGATGCTTTCTCATCCCCAGTCTGAACAAACCTCACTCCTCAGCCTCTCCACACAGTGGAACACACTCCAGCCCATGGCCCATCTCAGTGGCCTCTGGATTCACTCTGCTCTGCTGATGGCCCCTGATAGACCCAGACCCAGACCCAGACCCAGACCCAGACCCAGACCCAGATCCAGATGAGGAATCCAGCTGGAGACAGTGCGTGTGAGTAGAGGGAGGTTTGAACTCTCATAAGCTCCTCCAGCCCTGTAGTCTGGGTCTCCAGGAATGTCCTCTCACTCATGTGTGGGTGAGGATGTGGCCACAGAGAGCTGAATGGGAGATCCTGAGGACAGCTGATGAAAATCCTGGTATGAGAGAGCTAAAAACACCATCCTGGAGGCTGGATGGACAGAGCAGCAACCAAAAGCACCAATTCCACTTCCAAAAGAGGTGACAGCTTTCTTACAGCTCCTCCTGAGGGACAGTGGAGGGGCAGCTCCGATCTCTGCTCCCTGGGACAGGGACAGGAGCCAGGGAATGGCTGGAGCTGGGCCAGGGCAGGTCAGGCTGGAGATCAGGGCAAGGTTCTTCCCCCAGAGGGTGCTGGGCACTGCCCAGGCTCCCCAGGGAATGGGGACATTCCCAAATCTGCCAGAGCTCCAGGAGTGTTTGGACAGCGCTGCCAGGGATGCCCAGGGTGGGATTGTTGGGGACTCCTATGCAAGGCTGGGAGCTGGGCTCAATGATCCTTGTTGGTCTCTTCCAGCTCAGGATATTCCCTAATTCTTAACAGTCCAGGGAGATCATTTGGCCCCTCTGGGACAGGACCAAAACCACAGCACCTGCCACCCCCCCAAAAAGACTCTCTGGGGAAGTGGGAGGAGGCAACACCATCCAGGGTGGAGATGCTCAGAGTGGGGAAATCAGCTTGGCTGCAGCTGCTCCATGGCAGAGAAAGTGCAGCACCACCCTCCCCTCCCCGGGCTCGGGGCCAGCGCGTCCCGGCACGAACAGGCAGCTCCCGCACACGAGGCTGGGGGTGTTTGCTGGGGACACTGTTGAAAGCACTTGAAGAGCTTCCCAGCCCTTTCGTGCCTCCTTGGAGGTGTCTGGCAGCACGGATGTGCATTGCACCTAAGGGACCGTGCCCGTGTGGTGGCTGGGGACTCAAACTCCAATAAAAGTGCTTCAGGCAGCGTTTGCTGCACGATCCTGCAGGTACTCCCAGGACTCTGCTTGCACCAGCTGAAAGGGAAGGTCCAGGGTGGCAGTGAACAGCCTTTGACATCAATCTAGAGCTAATTGAGAGCAAATGTTGAGATTTCAGCAGCAGCTATGGAGGTGCAGTGCTTAGCCCCCTCCCCACTGTGCCATACCCATCACTCCTATTGGAGCTGCAGTGACAATGACCCCTAACCAGCACAAAGTGGGTGCAGAGCTCTGCAGGGTGGAACACAGTGCACTACAGTTACTATTCCTGCCTCGGGGTTTGGATACCACCTGCAGCAGGTACAACCCATTGGTGTCCTCCTCTCTGGTGTCCTCTACACCTGCCAAAGGCCTCTAGATACCTGCATATTCCCACTGCTCTCCTTCAGGAGCCTCCGTGTCTCTGTGCTGCTTGTAACCCCCCCATGATGAGGCCAATGATCTGCAGCACCACTTGTTCCCAGTGTTCCCTGTTGGGACCCATCAATTGGTTCTTGCCACATGCTGGGATCTCCTGGGAGTGGGGCAGTGTCCCTGCTGTGTAGGGACATCACATAGGTGGCGTGGTGTGGAGTTCACAGTTACATCACACATGTAACTGGTGTGGAGTTCCTCCTCAGCTGTGCCAGTAACCCCAAAAAAAGCTGCACTGGCACTGTCAGACCTGTCCTATGGCAAGAAATAGGGAGATGGGTGGGCTTTGCTTTGCCTTTTGTGAGAGAAACATAGCAGTTCTCAGGCTGTGCCAGAGGCTGTTCAGGTTGGATATTAGGAAAAATAACTTCACTGAAAGAAGGGTCAGAATTGGCACAGGATGGCCAGGGTGGAGTCACTGTCCCTGGAAGAGTTAAAAAAATGAGAAGATGTGGCACTTTGTTATACGGTTCAGTGGGAATGGTGGGATTTGGTTGAAGGTTGGACTTGACAGTCTTAGAGGTCTTTTCCAACCTTAATGATTCTGTGGCTCTCCCCTGACAGGCTGACTGACCTCTTGGGACGTGTCACCAGCTGGGAGCTGCCCACGCCTGAGCTCATGACTGTCTCCCCGAGTGAGGAGATAGTTCATGGCAATGCTGTTCACAGAGACGGATTTTCCTGTGGATCCCCATCCTGAGGTCCTCTGGCACAAATGAGGGAGCATGTGGGTGTTGGGGTGGAGGCACAGGAGGTGGAGGAGTGGTTCAGCCCGTTTGCTGTCGAGAGGAGGATTGAGGACACTGCCCTGCTTGGTCCAGGGCAAGATGATCTGCTGAGTGGGGACTCAGTGCTGCTGGACCGTGGCCCTCAGAAGGTGCTGGACAGGGCAGGAAAGGCTGAAGGGATGCTGGGGCAGGTGTTCTGGTGTGCGCCTTCCATGCCAGCTTCCCATCTCAACTGTTGAACCAGTTTGTCCACAGCAGTCCAGTTCCTCCCTCTCCATCCCGGGGCAGCGGTGCGGCAGTATTTCAATCCAGATTTACCTGGTACAGAAACAGATCATCCCACACTCACTGGTGCTTAAAGAGTTTGTGGAATCACAGAATCCCAGAGTGGTTTGGGTTGGAAGCGATCTCCAACCCCCTGCCATAGGCAGGGACACCTTCCACTATCCCAGGTTGCTCCAAGCCCTGTCCAACCTGGCCTTGGACACTTCCAAAGATGCCACAGCTTCTCTGGGCAACCTGTGCCAGGGCCTCCCCACCCTCACAGGAAGAGTTTCTTCCCAATATCCCATCTAAGCCTACTCTCTGTCAACGTGGAGACATTCCCCTTTGCCCTGTCACTCCATGATGATCACGACCGCCTCAGCAGGGCAGTGACTCCATCACCACCAGGAAGAGTTTCCCCACGGCTGCATCCCCAGGACGGAGCCCCAGATGGGGCAGGACAAGTGCCCGTAGCACCCACTTTTCCTGGCCCGTGGCTGGAGCCCATAACCCCAGAAACACCTGGCCACCAGCCCTCTGCGTGGGAGAAGGGCGGGTGGAGAGAGCAACACGGGCTCAAATCCAACAAGAAGGATTCCATCTGAGTCTGGCTGAGGCGGCGCTTCCCAGAGGTTGGGTCAGGAAGCGCGGGGTCCTCCTGACCCTTCCCTGGGCTATGAGCTGCTCAATCCACCCTTGGTGATGCAGAACGTCTCTGTGTACCTCGGTGCTGGGGACACACCGGGGCTCGCCAGGGGATCACAGGGGGTCAGCATGTTTTGGTGCACGTGTGGAGTGAGGAGGAGCTCCAGGGGTCCTGCACAAGGGGCTCTCCTGTCACCCCTCTGTGCTCCAGCAGAGCCCCATTGCCATGGCCCCTTGCACAGCTCATCTCTTGCAAGCTACACCGGCCATAGGGGAAACTGAGGCAGGCAGGAAAGGGGAGGGAGCTGAGCATGGCAGAAGGTCTGAATTGCTGCAGGCTGGAAGAAAAAAGCAAGTAGCATGAGTTGGCCAGGCTGTTCCCTCCCCAAGGCTGTCAGGGAGCCGGTGACCACATCCACCGGGTCCCTCTGGGCAGGGTGGGACCTCCCAGCCCGGAGCCGAGGGCCGAGGCCGGTCTGTTTGTTTGTAAAGCTGTGGGGAGGAGCTGGTGGTGAGCAGGGCTCCGGGTTTTGAGCCACGTGTCGGCCGGGGCGAGGGCCAGGCTCGCTCGGGGTTGGCCTTTCGGGATGTCTTGGGAGCGGTGCCTGGTGCGCGGCTGAGCAACTGGAGCAGAGGATGCTGCTGGGAGCGTCCGGGGAGCTGAGCTCTCCTCCGGAGCTCTTGGACAGCGCCGAGTTTCCTCCTCCCCGTGGGCAGAGGCCGGGAACGGCACGTCCTCGCTGGCCGACCTCTCCGGCCGGGTCAGCAGGTCCCCGCTGGCCGGAGCCGCAGGAATGCTGGAGCACAGGCCGTTCGGATCCCGCGCTGCTTGACTTCAGCTCATGTAAAAATATCCTCTGACAAATACCTGCACAAACCGGGGAAAAAAACAAACCCACCTCACCCTTATGAAAAAATAAAGGAGCTGTAATTTTCCACAGGACTGAGGCACAGTCTTCGGCCTCCCCGTCCCTTGCCTGCACCGTGGGGGTCGCAGCCCGCTGTGCCGGTGCCTTTGCGGAGGCTGGAGCGGGAGCGGGTCCTGCCCAGCGGGGTGAGGCTCCGGAGATGGGAGCACCCGCCTCAGGCTTCCCGGCAGGCTCTGGCACCGGGCGCTGCGCTGAGCTCAGCCTCGCCCCGCTCCCCTCCTCGCTCCGCCGGGTCCGGCTCGGGGCTGCTCCCTGCGCTCCAGCCGGGCCGGCAATGCCGGCGCTTGGCACCTCAGCTCCCTCCCACTCGGGGGCAGGTTCCACTGGCAAAGGTGGGTTCCCTGCGGGAGGGGTGTCCCTGACCCCAGGCTGGGGCTGTGGCAGGTGAGGGATGTTCCCCGGTTTGGAAACAAGTTTGGAAACAAGAAAAGCCTCCCAGCAGCATTGCTGCCTGCTAAAGCTCTGGCTGGGTTTCACCGCACCGAGAGATACGGAGCAGAAACTCCCAAAGCATCGACAGGCTGCCCATCCAACCGGGGAAAGGAGGGGAAGGAGTAACCCAGCACTAGGGGAGAGTGCAGCCCAGGTGGGGACCGGGCACAGAGTGCAGGGGGCTTGGGACGGGGCTGGGGTGCCCCTGCTCTGGGCACAGGACTCAGCTCTCTGGGTGAGCTGGAGGCAGCCCCAGTGGGGAGAATCCCTGCTCCTTGAACACCCAGGAGGCAGCACACACCAGCTCAATGGCTGTCCCTGCCATGGAGCTCAGCCCTCTGCCTCAC
>VZTX01017822.1:0-11336 GCA_013400915.1 Pardalotus punctatus | reverse complement strand
TCCAGCCCCTCAAGGTCTGTCTTGTCATGAGGGGCCAAGTGGGCATATGTGGGTGATGGGTTCAGATGTGTCTCGAGGGAGGTTTTGCTTCCAGGAGCTGCTGAAAATGAAAGTTGCTGAGGGGTGACCCAGCTGCTGAGCTCACAAGGCACACTGCCATGCAGGCATGAGAAAGGAATGTTAATTCCTTTGCAAATCTCATCCTGCAATAAAAATACCTTACTGACACTGACCCATTTAATTCTGAGTGTTGTGATTGGCACTGGGGAAAGCTGTCAGTGCAGGAAAGTTTTCCTGAGTGTCTCTTGGTTTGCAGGGACTTGTGCTGTGCTGTACCTCAGGATTTGGTAGGGAAAGGTCAGTGGGGTACCTTTGGCTTTGGTCTGGGAAATAGAGAATCATGGAATGGTTTGGGTGGAAGGGACCTGAAAGTTCATCCCATCCCACCCCTGCCATGGCAGGGACACCTTCCACTGTCCCAGGCTGCTCCAAGCCCCATCCAGCCTGGCCTTGGGCACTGCCAGGGATCCAGGGGCAGCCCCAGCTGCTCTGGGCACCCTGGGCCAGGGCCTGCCCACCCTCCCAGGGAACAATTCCTTCCCAAGATCCCATCTATCCCTGCCCTCTGGCAGTGGGAAGCCATTCCCCCTTGTCCAAAGTCCCTCTCCAGGCCCTTGGAGCCCCTTGAGGCATTGGAAGGCAGTGCCAGTGGGTGCACAGAACCAGCACCAGCCTCCTCAGGTTGAGAAATTGGAATTTTTAAGACTAGCAGACTGCTCCACGTGTTACTTAGGTCAGAGCTGGCCAAATGGGTTCCCTTGCAATTCCTAGATCACCTTAGACTGCAGGTGGGAGGACTTTGAGGGAGCTGCCCCATCCTGGAGTCCCCTCTGGTGCACACGTGGAGAGGGAACTCCTGCCCTGTCATAAACTGTGTCCTGTTTCTCTCTGGCCTTCCCTTCTCTTGCCACCTTTTGGTGTGATTGAAGCCCAGGCTGGTCCCTGGCCAGCGCTGTCCAAGCTTCTGTTTCACCTGTAGCTGTGTAACACTTCCAAACTCAGCTGAATGCCTCACTCTGGAAGATATTTGTGTCATAGTCTCAGTTCAGGCTGGGTGACAATACTGCAGTGCTTTTGCTCCTTGGCTCTTGTTGCTCTGATAAAAAGCCCTTGTTTAATGTTCTGTAAGTGTTCCCAAAGCCAGTGCTGTGTGTGGGGATATTAATAGTCTGTGTGCTGGTTTCCACCTGAGATCTAAGGCCAGAACTTGATGGGATCTGGGACATTTTTGTCCATTTGATGATAAATGGGTCATGTGGGAGAATAACTCTTCTGTTCACAATTCCTTGAAGAGGAGCTGTTAAAATCCTGCTGTCTGTCTCTGTACAGAGCTGGTGTGATTTGCCTGCAGCCCCTGTCCAGTGTTTTGGAGGTGTTTAGGGTGGAAAAGATGTTTGATCACACACTGGGCAGCCCTGCCAGACCAATTCAAGGTCCAGCAGATTTCCTTCCGGGCTCTTCACTGCTTTGGTCATGTCCAGCACAGGCTCCCAGGGCCCATCTCCAGATTCTAATTCAGGGCAGTGATGTCTGCTTTGGTTTCTGACTGGGATTGAGGGCCCACCCTGGGTTATTCCCCCGTGCTCTGGTGCCTTAGGGACATCCCAGAGGAGCAGCCCCATCCTTCCCAAGCAGACTGCCTGCCCAGGGAGCTGGGCTCAGCCCCCCAGCCCTCTCCAGTGCCAGCTTGGCCTGCCTGTTCCCAGTGGATCCAGTTTAGCAGCTGCTCTGTAGGGATATGCCCATATTCCCCCCAAAATGTCATTGCCATCGATCTGACAGCAGCACAGCTGGTTTGAAAAATTGCCTTTTGTTTGTTTGCTGCACTGAGGCTCCCCGGGGTTTGTGCTGGTGTCAGGGTGAAAATGCTGGTGTTTTGCCTGGCAGGGCTGATGTTTGTGGTGGTATCCACCCCCTTCCTCCACCTGTGCTTTGTTCCCAGGCGTTTGGCCAGTCCTTCCTGCAGCCTGACATCCACCTGTTCAAGCAGAACCTCTTCTACCTGGAGACGCTGAACACGAAGCAGAAGCTCTACCACAAGGTGGGTGCTGCCTGAGCCCGAGCTCTCTGTGCATGGCAAGAGGTGGGGGCTGTCCTGGGACTGGTTTTAAACCACTCAGAAATCCAGGTCAGGATTTGGGGGTTTTATGCCACAGCCTTTGGGTTGTTGCTGTGCTCCAGGTGGTTGGAATGGGGTCACCACTCAGAGGGAAGGGGGTTCACATTTGTGGGTTCTAAGAGAGGTTTACACCTTCCTTAGCAGACACCTGTCTTCAAACCAAGACACCACCCCCTGATCCTGGGAACTGGGAATGGGAGGGATCCCAGCTCCATTCAAGCAAAGCTTGGATGTGTTCCCTCCTCTGACAGGGAGGGAGAGCAGAGAACACAGTGACAGTGAGGTTTATCTGGGGAAGTAGGACCTGGGATCATCAGTGGGACAGAATCCCTCCAGCATTCCCACCTGGGCAGCAGCAGGTATCCGATATTCCCAGGTCACTGCCAGCTGGGAGTCTCCATCTCTCTTTGGACCCATCCTCCAGGCACTCTAATCTACCCCTGCTAGCTGCTGCCATGAGGGATTACAGCTGGAATCCAGGGAATCTGGTCAGCCTGAGAAAGCAGAGCTTTCGGTTTCTCATCTGTGGTCACACTTGAAGGGCAGCCCTCCGTGTTCACAGGTGCCTGGAGCAGAATTCCGGGCATCTGCTGGCATTCCCTGGCTCCCAGGAGCACTGTGCAGGTCTACACCTGGCTGGAGATGGAATGGGATTTGATGCTGGTGGCTTTGCCAATGCTTGAACTTGGGTCAGAGCATGGAATCATGGAATGGTTTGAGCTGGAAGGGACTGTAAAGCAAATTAGTTTTGCTCCCTGCCATGGGCAGGGACACCTTCTGCTATCCCAGGTTGCTCCAAGCCCTGTCCAGCCTGGCCTTGGACACTGCCAGGGATCCAGGGGCAGCCCCAGCTGCTCTGGGCACCCTGGGCCAGGGCCTGCCCACCCTCCCAGGGAACAATTCCTTCCCAAGATCCCATCTGACCTTGCTCTCTGTCAGTGAGAAGCCTTTGCCCCTTTGCCCAAAGTCGCTCTCCAGCTCTCCTGGAGCCCCCTTAGGCACTGGAAGGCGGCTCTAAGGTTTCCCTGAAGCCCCAAACCATGAGGTAAAGTGTGGCCAAATTCAATGTTAGCTTTCAAGCTGATACTAATTTATCTTCGTTTAGCTATTTTTCATCTGGCTTGGCTTAGAAAATCATCTCAGTGCTCACCAGAGTTTGTAAACACCACCGCAGCCACGGCGCTCTGCCCGTGCTGGATTTGTCCTCCTGTGGGAGGAGTGGAGTCCCCTAACCCTGTGCCCCTCTCCCTGTGCAGAAGATCTTCAGGACCACGATGCTGTTCCAGTTTGTGAACGTGCTGCTGCAGGTGCTGGTGCACAAGTCCCACGACCTGCTGCAGGAGGAGATCGGCATCGCCACCTACAACATGGCCTCGGTGGACTTCGACGGCTTCTACTCCGCCTTCCTGCCCGAGTTCCTGGCCAGCTGTGACGGCGTGGACTCCAACCAGAAGAACGTGCTGGGGAGGAACTTCAAAATGGACAGGGTAAGGAGGGGAGCAGAGCAGGATTCCCAGGATGCTCAGTTCTCTCTCTCCCAAGAACGCACTGGCAGGCAGCCGGCTCCAACCTTTCGTTCCCAACATTTCCGTGCTCAGCAATCCCCAGCCAAGGATTTCTCACTGCAGGTAGTGGAGCTGCCATCTCATCCCTCAGGCTGCAGGATGCTGTGGGAGTTAGGGAATGTTTCCTGGCGGAAGTTTTCATTGGAGTGGGCTGGCGTTTTCCAGAGTGGGATGCTCAGGTCCTTCCCTAAATGTCGCTCCAGATGTTTGAGAGTTACAGTAAGGACAACAGCAGAGTACCTGCAAAGGCTGACAATTCCTGCAAACCCCTCGTGTGTGGGAAGGAAACATGTGGAATATCATGGCAGAGCAGCAGGTTGTGGCTTCCATCTACTGAGGGTTTCCATTGAGTGAATGTTTCCTCTCCTGAGAGAGATGATGGGGATTTGAGACCAAGGGTGAGGATAGGAATGGGACCCTGGGAGAATGGCTTGGCTCTAGAAGGCAGCTGCTCTTCAGGAAAAATAGTCTTTGTTAGGGAGTGTGTGACACCCAGGAAGCCTTGGCAGGAGGGCAGCAAGGAATTAGTGCTGCCTCTGGCCATGGAGCCAGGCCGGGAGAGCTGGGGGTGTCCAGCCTGGAGAAGAGAGGGATCCAGGGAGACCTCAGAGCCCCTGCCAGGGCCTAAGGAGCTCCAAGAAAGCTGGAGAGGGAGTTGGGACAAGGGATGGAGTGCAAGGACTGGGGGGAATGGGTGTGAACTGGAAGAAGAGAGATTTAAATGGGATATTGGGAAGGAATTCTTGGCTGTGAGGGTGGGCAGGCCCTGGCCCAGGGTGCCCAGAGCAGCTGTGGCTGTCCCATCCCTGGAAGTATTCCAGGCCAGGCTGGATGGGGCTTGGAGCAGCCTGGGACAGTGGAAGGTGTCCCTGCCCATGGGTGGAACCAGATGAGCTCTAAGGTCCTCTCCAGCCCACACCAGTGTGGGGTTCCATGACCGTTCCTGTTGTGCCCAACTGCACGATGAGGAGCCGGTGCTGGGAGCAGAGCCTGGATCCCTGCAGTGGGCTCTGCACAGAGCAGCTCTGAGACCATCCCTGCTCCTGAAACTGGAATTCCCTGGGCTCAGACTGAGTCAGAATGGATCTGTTCGTGTGTGAACACCCTCTGGCTGTTTGTCCTTTCAGTTCCTCTCTGTTCCCCGCTGTCACTCCGTTCGCAGCAGATTTTTCTTGCTCCCCTGCAGGCCCTGCCCTCGTTCACGGTTGTTTTCTCCCTTGCAGGACCTGCCCTCGTTCACGGTTGTTTTCTCCCTTGCAGGACCTGCCCTCGTTCACAGTTGTTTTCTCCCCTGCAGGACCTGCCCTCGTTCACGGTTGTTTTCTCCCTTGCAGGACCTGCCCTCGTTCACACAGAACGTGCACAGGCTGGTGAACGACCTGCGCTATTACAGACTGTGCAACGACAGCCTGCCCCCCGGGACTGTGAAGTTATAGTGACTGCCCTGGACTGCTGCCATTCCCGAGGGAACGGCTCCATGGTTCGGTTTGCCACCGCCCCTCTCCTCCCTCCCGGGCTGTGCCAGCGCTGCAGGCCGGGGGTCCTGCCCGTGCCACGCCCTGGATTCACCACGCACCACCACAGCTTCCTTTGAGTTCTCCCTCCCCGCCCCGAGGCCGCAGCTGGAGCCGGCAGGATGTGTCTTAATGCCCACCCCGGGGCATCCCGACTGTTGGGGAATCCCTCTCCCCGGGCTTTCCCTCTGCTCCCGTAGCACTTTGTTGCATCTGGAGGTGTCTGGAGAGATCATGTCCGTATCAAACACGAGGCAGAAGCGCCAAAGACCACTTCAGACATTCGTACCTTCGTGTCATTCCACCTTCCTGCCCTGCCCAGCTCTCGAGGAGGAGTCTCCTGACGTTGGGACTGGTTTGGCACTTCTGTCACTCCCTTTGTTTTTAAATTGCCTTGAAAACCTCCCCGATGTTGGCGGGGATTTAGAGACTTTTTTTGGTTTTTTTTTAAACGTTTTCTCATCATTCCATTGTGATACTAAAACAACATGCTTAATGGGAATAAAGTGCTTACTTTGTTGTTTTAAATAACTTGGGGCTGGGTTAGTTTTCCTCTAGGTCATTCTGTAAATGAACGCACTTTGTGATCCACAGCTTTTCCCAGGACCAGGAATGAGAAGCAGCATCCTGTCAAAGCTCCCAACAAGTCCAGCAGCTCCTGGAAGGTGCAGATCAAGGGTGGCTTCTTCCTCTACTGTCTCCTCATTGTTTTCCTCCTGTGTTTTCTGTCACGTGTTGTGGTGATCCATTCATTCCCTCCAGCACAGTTGTCTGAATTGATCATGAGGTGCCTGCAGGAGGAAATCCCCCATTCCCAGTGAGCTTGGAGCTGAAGTTCACCCACTGACCAGGGACTCAGTAGTGGCATCTGGTAAAATTCCAGACACCAGTCAGGCAGGACCACGTTATGTGGGGCTTCTGGATCTCTGATCATGCAACTGGGAAGAATTTCTTTTCCCTGAGGTCTCTGGTCAGGAAGCAGCATTAAATCAGTCTTAATTTTTAAATTAAATAGATGAGATTGGAGAGGAATTTCTCAAAAGGGCACTGAGTGACAGGACAAGGGGGAATGGTCTTAAGCTGAATGAGGGCAGGGATAGATGGATATTGGGAAGGAATTGTTCCCTGGGAGGGTGGGCAGGCCCTGGCCCAGGGTGCTCAGAGCAGCTGTGGCTGCCCCTGGATCCCTGGCAGTGCCCAAGGCCAGGTTGGACAGGGCTTGGAGCAGCCTGGGACAGTGGAAATGTCTCTGCCCATGGCAGGGGGTGGGACTGGATGGGCTTTAAGGTCCCTTCCCACCCAAACCACTCCATGATTCCATGAAATCAGTCCCAATTCCCCGTGGTTAAGGGGGCAGCTGCAGTGGTGGGAACAGCACCAGTCCCTGGGAAGGGAGCCCCCCTGGAGATGTTCTAGGAATGTCTGGAGGTGTGGATGTCAGGTGGCTGCAGCTGGGAGGTGCTGGGGTGAGCTGGAGTGTGACAGCACTCACCCCGGGGTTCCTCCAGTTCAGTTTTGTGGACAAAGCCCCTTCCCTGTGCCTGTTCTGTTGGGAGGTGCCGGACACCGTTTGTGTAACCTGTGCAAGGGCCCTGTGTCCCTGCTCTGCACTGGGACCAGCTGATGTTTGGGCTCCTGCCCTGAAGCACAGTCCAAATGCCCACGATGTGCCTCACCTGGTCCAGCCCCTGCAGGTGAGGGCTGAGCTGCCTCCAGAGGGTGAGGGAAGAGGTGGAGAAGGTGGGTGAGGATCTGTTCCCAGCCTTCCCGAGCTCCCTGCCAGCCACACCTGGAATAATGCTCGGAGTCATTCAGTGCTGCTGTCTCCACGTGGAACTTGGAGTCCTTGTTCCTGCTGGTGCTTGGTGTGTGAGCACAGCCCTGGAGCCTGGCCCTCCTCCTGAGCTGCTCTGGGCACTCACAGCAGCTCTGAGCTCTACCGGGGACGCTGGATGCTGGCTGCCACCTCCTCCACCAATTCCCTGGCTGTGGCTGCCTTTGGAGCTGGGCTGAAGGGATTTCATCCCAGTACAGCTCTCCAGGCTTGTGTTAGTTCTATTTCTTGGTTTGACAGCGGGTGAAAGTACAAGTTTTTCCCTTGGTCAATGCCAGCTGCTGCCAGGTGGCCAAAGCCCAGGCTCCAACCTGCCACCCCTTGTCCTAAACCCTTTTTCCCCTTTGCCACCCAACTGTCCCATCCCCCCCTGGCCTGGCAGACCCTGGAGAGGGACCTTTCCTCACCCCCAATCCCTTGTTTGGGGGCAAAAACTCTCTTTTCCACAACCTGTTCCATCCATTTGCTCGTGGAAAGCCTCCAAGGTGTTTTTTGCCACCGTGCTGAGCACAGCAGGTGCCCAGAAGCCCCCGGCCTTGGCTCGGGCAGGGGCTCTGGGCCCCCACTCCCTGTGCCTTGGGGAGGCAGGGAGGAAACAAGGAGTCTGGGGTCAATCCCAGCCCTCACAGCCTGGTATTTGCTGTGTGTGCATCCAGGATACTCCTCAGTCCTTCACACCAGCACCGATTTGGGCAAAAGGCTCAAAGCAACCAGGCTTTTCCATGAACTTGTCAACCTGCTCTCCCATGAGGAGTCTGGAGTTTGGGATGCATGGGAAGCTCAGTAAAGAGTGATTTCCCAGCCTGGGGCTGGGATGGGGCTTGGAGAAGTGATCAGTGGGGTTCCCCCCTGGGCAGTTCCTCTGTCCCCAGGGTCTTGCACTGCTTCCTCAGCCCCCACTGCATGTCCAGGGCAGGTCTGTGTCCCACGTGGAGGCCGCTGCCCTGACTGCCCTTCCCGGGCGGGGGGATCCCTGTGCCCCGGCTCAGCCTCACATAGGCTACCCTACCTCTCGTGCCTAGGAAATCGAGGGCAAAGCACGAGGCCGTTTGGTTCCTGGCGGGTCTGGCTCCCGTGGGGACGGGTGTGGGCTGTGCTCCCACCGGGGCAGGGCTTGGCATTCCAAACCGGGCTGTTCCGTGCCAGGACGCTCCGTGCCGGGATGCTCTGGATGGGGAGGATGCTCTGGATGGGGAGGATGCTCCGGATGGAGGATGCTCCGTCCCGGGATATCCCGAGCAGGAGCGGCGGCCGCCCGGCCTCGGCGGCTGCTTTAAGGGGAGGGACGGAAGGCTGACCCGTCCCCGTGCTCGGCCGGGCCCTTAAAGCCCCCGCGGGCCGGCCGAGCCCGGCTCGGAGCCGCCGGGGCCGCCATGGGCTCGCTGGGGCGCTGCCTGGCCCGGAGCCTCCCGCGGGGGCAGCCGGGCCTGAGCCCCCCCGGGCCCCGCTGCTACGGCTCCGGTGAGACACGGCCCCGTCCCTGTCCCCATCCTCATCCTGCCCTGGGGACCCGGTCCCCGTTCCTGTCTTGCCCTGGGCACTCTGTCCCCACCCCTGTCCTGCTCCAGAGGACCCGGTTCCCATCCCTGGGGCCCTTCAGCCCCTTCCCCGTCCTGCCCCTGGGGACCCTTTCCTCGTCACTGTCCTGCCCCTGGGGACCCTGTCCACATCCCCGCCCTGTCCCCATTCCCCTGCCTGTCCAGCCCCTCAGGGTTCCAGTTCCCGGACTGTCCCCATGGTGCCCTATCCCCTCCTGGTCCCTCCATCCCTGCGGCTCACAGGCTCCTTCACCCCTTTGTGGGGTGAGTCGGTGCCAGGGTCTGCTGTCCCCAGCCCCGTGTGCCGGGATGGGGCAGAGGCCGGAGCTGGCGCTCCCTGAATGTCCCAAGGGATTTCGTGTCCCCAGGGCTGTGATGGGGGGACCCCTGTGCTGTCCTGGAGGGCAGGGCAGCATCCTGGGCAAGCCGAGCCGTGTTCGGCAGTGCCCGGAAAGCGGATGAGCTCATGGGGTTGGTTTGTCCGGCTCTGTCCCTGCCAGCGCTGTGGCCACCCGGCCTCGCAGCCCGGGACAGGCCCCCGAAGTCTGGGACTGGCAGTGAAGCGCAACAGTTTGGTGTCCTCTGTCCCTTCTCCTCCTTCCTGTCCCCTCTGTCCCTGCAGCGGACGGGATGCACTGTCCCTCGGGGGACTTGATCCGCTCCTGCAGGGCAGCTGTGGCGGGGCCAGCGGCGCGGTGACACCCTGCTGTCCCACGGGTGACAGCGGTGCCGGACACTACCATCCCACGGTGCTCGATTGTCCTCTCCGCCAACGCAGGGCTGTGACCAGGGACCCTCCGGGCAGGGGGAAGGACCCGGGGCCGGAGGGGATGTGGCACCCGTACCCCGGCCCCGGGACAGTGCAGAGACAGCGCAGGCTTAAAGGCTCTTTCCTGGCCATGGCCGTGTCCCCAGGACCCAGCAGAGCTTGGTGGCATGTCACGTCCCCTGGGACCCCGCCAGCCTGAGAGGCACAGCGTGTCCGGAGGACACGGCCGCGGGACGGGGTGGGGACAGGGATGGGGACGAGTTCCCATCGGCAGCCGCTGGCGCCGAGCACCACCCGCGGGGCTGAGGGGACAGCTGGGGGTCCTGGCGGGGTCTGGCGGGGTCTGGCCGGGTCTGGCGGGGTCCCGTGTCCCGCGGCGCTGGCACTGCTGACCCGCGCTCCCCGCGCAGCGCCCGCGGCGCTGCAGGAGAAGACGCTGGTGGTGGCCAAGCCGGACGCGGTGCAGCGGCGGCTGCTCGGGGACATCATCCAGCGCTTCGAGCGCCGCGGCTTCAAACTGGTGGCCATGAAGCTGCTCCAGGTACCCGATCCCGGCAGGGAACGCCGCTCCAGGCCTGGCACGGCGGTGCCCGGAGGGGGTGTGGCCGGGGGGCACTGCCCGGGTGTCACTGTCACCACCGCTGCCCCAGGCGGACCGGAGGCTCGTGGAGCGGCACTACGAGCAGCTGAGGCAGCAGCCCTTCTACCCCGCGCTCGTCGCCTACATGACCTCGGGGCCGGTGGTGGCCATGGTGAGGGGACAGCACGGGGGTCCCGGGGGTCCCGGGGACGCGGGGGCTCAGCTGTCCCTGTCCCGCAGGTGTGGGAGGGCTACGACGTGGTCCGGAGCACGCGGGCCATGGTTGGGGACAGCAACGCCGTGGGGACCATCCGGGGGGATCTCAGCGTGCACATCACCAGGTAGGGCCGCGGCGGGGCGGGACCGCACGGCGTGGCACTGTCCCCATCCCTGTCCCCTCACAGGAACGTGGTGCACGCCAGTGACTCCGTGGAGACGGCCCAGCGGGAGATCGGCTTCTGGTTCCAGCGGGACGAGCTGGTGGCCTGGGAGAGCAGGGACCGGGACAACATCTACGGGCTCTAGGGCCGGGCCCCGGCATGGGAGGACACCCCGGCCCCAATAAACCCCGGTGCCTCCAGCCCTGACTCCGGTCTCCTCCCTCGGATGTCACCAGCAAGTGCTGGGGGGCTCTGGGAGGCACTGGGATGTCCCCAGAGGACCCTGGGGTGGTACTGGGAAGCACTGGGATGTCCCCAGAGGACCCTGGGGTGGTACTGGGAGGCACTGGGATGTCCCCAGAGGACCCTGGGGTGGTACTGGGAGGCACTGGGATGTCCCCAGAGGACCCTGGGGTGGTACTGGGAAGCACTGGGATGTCGCCAGAGGACCCTGGGGTGGTACTGGGAAGCACTGGGATGTCCCCAGAGGACCCTGGGGTGGTACTGGGAGGCACTGGGATGTCCCCAGAGGACCCTGGGGTGGTACTGGGAAGCACTGGGATGTCCCCAGAGGACCCTGGGGTGGTACTGGGAAGCACTGGGATGTCCCCAGAGGACCCTGGGGTGGTACTGGGAGGCACTGGGACGTCCCTGCAGAGGCACTGGGTAGCTCTGGGAGCCACCGGGATATCACTGGGAGACTGGGGTGATTCTCAGGATTTCTGGGATGCATTGAGGTAACACCAGAGGGCACTGGGGTGTTACAGGAGAGCTCTGGGAGGCACAGGGTGATCCATGGAGGGCACTGGAACGTCCCCAGATGGCACTGGGGTGGTACTGGGGAGCGCTGGGAGATACTGGGCTGCCCCTGGGGAGTACTGGGGTTGTGCTGGGAAGCTCTGGGATGTCACTGGTCCATCCGTGGAAGGTACTGGTTAGTACTGGGAAGCGTTGTGAGGCACTGGGATGCCCGCGGG
>VZTX01017819.1:0-10810 GCA_013400915.1 Pardalotus punctatus | reverse complement strand
TGGGTGCAGGTGGCACAGGGTGCGTNNNNGGGTGCGGGTGGCACAGGGTGTGGGTGGCACAGGGTGCAGGTGGCACTGGGTGCGGGTGGCACAGGGTGTGGGTGGCACAGGGTGTGGGTGGCACTGGGTGCGGGTGGCACAGGGTGCCTTACAGCGAGCTGTGTCTAACCACTGCAGGGTCCTGGCACAGCCCCGGGCAGAGCCCTCACAACTCCTTGCAGTGATGGCGAGTCAGGTCTCAGCCAGGAGCTGGCAATGAGCACCGGGAGCCCGTGGCCTCCCTGGGCTGGTTTTGGGGGCTGGTGCAGCATCGGGGGCTGCTCTGAGGGAGAGGTGGTGCTTGGAGGTGTTGCTAAGTGGGACACAGGCTGAGAGAGCTGGGGATGTTCAGCCTGGACGGGAGGAAGTTGTGTGGAGACCTCAGAGCATCTGAAGGGGCTACAAGGGAGTTGGGGAGGGACTGTTCATCAGGAACTGGAGCGACAGGACATGGGGAATGGGTTCAAACTGTCGGAGGGCAGGAACAGATGGATGCTGGGAAGAAATTTTGTGCTCTGAGGGTGGGGAGGCCCTGGCACAGGGTGCCCACAGAAGCTGTGGCTGCCCCTGGATCCCTGGAAGTGTCCAAGGCCAGGGGATGGGACTGGGTGAGCTTTAAGGTCCCTCCCAACCCAAACCATTCCACAACCCTGGCACAGGTGACCGTCCTGCATGGCAGGATCAGAGGGCACGCAGTGAAGCTGAACCAGGGGCTGGCAGCCCACGCTGAGGGGACCTGGCTGGGACCCCCAGCAGGCTCTGGGTGAGTCTCTGAGCTGCCCAAAGAGAAGAGGGTCCCACCCCCACGACCGTGGGTGCCGCCCCAGGGCAGGCTGGACACATCCCTGGAGGACCAGGAAGGTCTTTCCAAGCTAAAAAATGAGGGGAATAGGCAGAAATGAAGCAAAATCCCGCCCTGGGCTAATCCAAGTCCTGCTCCATCTCGGGCTGCTGCTCCCCATGGCAGCTCCAGCCCCTCTGTCCCGGTACTGCCTCCCTCCCTCCCTCCCTGAGAGCCGCAGCTCACGGGGAGAGCTCTGATCCCTCGAGCTGGCGCTGCCGTCCAGAAAAGGACTCCCAAGGACAGCGGACAAGGAAGGGCACACCACGCTCGGCTCGGCGAGACGGATTGGAGACCAGCTCCCAGCCCTCCTGCAAGGCCAGTGCAGCAGGGCTGGGATCTTCCCAGGTGACCGGGATCTTCCCAGGTGACCGGCTCCGCTTTGCTTGGGATACCGAAGGGTGATGACAGCCGTCTCCATGGCATCCACCTTCTCCTCGGGGCCAGGGGCGCAGCCCCCCAGCATTCCCCCTCCCCTCTGGCCGCTGTTCCCACAGGGACAGCAGCAGCAGCTGAGATAATTTGCCATTTAATGTGACCAGATGGCTTAATTTAAACCAAATCAGAGGGGAGAGAAGGCAGTCTGAATGTCTCCAGGAGCTCAGCCTGTCCTCCTGCCTCTCCCCCTCCCTGCACTGCCTTTCTCCAGCAGAGGGGAAGGCCCTGCAGGACCTGCTGCAGGACTGGATCCAGCCCCAAAGCTCCTCACGTCCTTTCATCCTTTCTTCCCCCCTGGAGGGAGGAAATACATATCCAAGTGTAGCAAAAATTCCAGCTTCCCCTAAAGCCTTTATGCATTGTTTTAGTCTACAGAAGCCCTTGAGATCGTCCTTTAGGGCCCGTGTTGACTGGTGACAGGTACTGCGGTGGCTGGAGGTGGTGGCACTGTCACCCAGCAGCGCAGGGACCGCAGGGGCAGAGCTGACAGCGACGGGGAGGGGCCGAGGTGGGCAGAAGCCTCGGAGGGCACAGGGACGGTGTGGAACAGAAGGACAAAGCCCAAAGGGACTGTGGCTAAATCCTCCTTCCTCCTGTCCTGCTCCTCAGGGACAGGGTGCAATCACGATGCCCATGAACCCCTTCCTGAATCCCTCCAAACCACGCTCCCCACACTGTGCCCATCACACCTCAGCTCTTCACAGAATCACAGAGCCGGGGAAGGCTGGGCAGGCTTGGAAGGGCCCTCTGGAGATCGCCCAGTCCAACCCCCCTGCCAAGGCAGGGTCACTGGGACTCAGGAACATGTCCAGGTGGGTTTGGAATGTCTCCAGACAGGGACACTCCCCTGCTCCCTGGCCAGTCTGTCCCAGGGCCATCTCAAGCTCTTCTCCCACCTCAGGGCTTCTCCTGGCTCTTGCCTTCCACCCAGAACCAAACCCCCCTCTGGCTTTGGCTGCATGGGTCCCATTTTATACCCTTCAAGCCCCTTCCACAGTGAGATCCTGCCCGGACCGGAGCTTTCTGCACTAAAAATCAGCATTCCCTTGGTCAGCAGTGGCAGGGGAGGCAGAGCTGAGCCCAGAGCCTCCCCAGGGCCCGGTGTGAACGCGGAGGATGACCAGGGAAAGGTAAGATCAGGTGTTCAGCACCGCAAATTCCTACCCAGGAATTATCCCAGCATGGCTCCCCGTGCCCACGAGGAGAGCCAGGCAGCCAGCCCTGCCCTGGGAACTCATCTCAGGAGCCAACACAGCTCCTTGGGCTGCCAACCACCAGCAGCCCCACCTGCACGAGGAAAACAACCCTGAGAGGAGGGGAAACACCTCCAACAGCCATTCCGACCCCCCTAATTTCCAGAACAAACACACCGGGCTCTTCTCCGTCAAGAGACGTTGATTTTCCTCTAATTCCCCACGTAACAAATCCATCCTGCTTATGCAGAGCTTTCATAACAGGTTGCATGGCCGTAGGTGATTGCTTTAAAAAGCTCCCCACCCATGGAGCTGCGCTCGCCGAGCCCGTTCCCTCCGCAGTAATAAATGCTAATAATAAGGCTCAGCACCACGCAGCATTTTATGGCCTGTCTAACGCAGGAAGTCAAAGTTACCGAACACAATGGGCTCTCCTCGCCACAAAAATGAGCAGAATCCAAGGAAAAAGCCAAAGCAGCCCTTTGGAAGCGGCAGAGCGCGCCAGCGGCCTTGATTTGGGCTATCAGAGCTCAGTCTGGGAGTTAAATGATGTGCCCG
The DNA here is from genome assembly GCA_013400915.1 of Pardalotus punctatus. NCBI lineage: Eukaryota > Metazoa > Chordata > Aves > Passeriformes > Pardalotidae > Pardalotus > Pardalotus punctatus. The sequence goes on along the minus strand of VZTX01017819.1, from coordinate 7,741 downwards.
AGGCTAACAAATCCATCGGTGGCAGGACCCGGGGCTCGCGATTTGCTCCTCTCCCTGCCGTGTCCACGAGCCTGCCCCGGGCACAGAAGCGGATGGACGATTCCCATCCCCTCGCAGCAATTTTCTGCCCCATTAGACTGATCACCCCCCAGCCCAGCAGGTTTCCTCGTTCGCAGCCCGATGCGCCGAGGCCGGGGGTCTCGGGAGCCGCTCGGGGCCGGAGCCGCTGATCAGCGGCGCTGATCGCCAGCCGGGATGCGCTGAGCCGAATTTCAATCAGGCCACGCAAAACCCATCCACCTGCATCCTCCGCGGCGGAAATCTGGAGGGAGAAACCCGGAAAATGTTTTTTCCCGCGGCTTCGAGAGAGGCTGATCCCATGGAAATGCGGCAGCAGTGGGGTGTGGAGGTGGGCAGGGTGGAGGGCAGATCCGGAGGCGGTTTTGTCCTGCAGGCTGAAAACGTGGAGGGGAAAAGCGGCAAGGAAATGTGGGGAGAGGAGCCCGGAGCAAAGGTTGGGGCTCGCAAATGATGGAGCTCACAAAAGAAGGGACTCACTAAGAAAATTCTCTTTTTTCCTCCCTCCCGGTGAGATTTTGAAGACGGGCACGAACCACGACCACGGGAGACAGGAGCCCTTCCCTCAGCAGCAGCTCCCTGCCCACTGTGGAAGTCGAGGACCCGTTGTTGCACCTCTTTTAGGATCAGCTGGCGCAACGAGGGACCCAAGCGCCTCGGGAGCCATCCCGATTTACCCCTGGCTCGGGGCGGTGCCGGCTCTGCAGCGCAGACAACGGGATTAGCATCGATCTGCCCAGAGCAGCATCCTGGGCACGGGCTCCGCACGCTGCCGGGAGCGCCCCCCGCCCCTCCAGCCCCCCTCGGCCCCCGCAGCCGGCAGCAGAGCCCTCTGCGGCATCTTGGCTCCGTTCTGCCCCCAAAGCTGCCCAGCAGAGGGGACAAAAGCGGGTCCTGACCCAAATAAACCATGACCCAAACACACGGGGCAGATTTGAGAGCTGAGCCCCATCGTGCATCACTCCTCTCAGGCTGGCTTGGGTTTTTGGGTACAGCTGTTTTAGGACGACAGCCGTGCCCAGCAGCAGCTGCTTTCTTACACGAGAGAGAGAGGAAATCATCCCTGTTTTATCCCCAAATGCCTCTTTGGCTCCAGTAACATCTGTGCAGTTCCAGAGGGAAGCGGGGAGAGGGGCTGAACATGAAAATAAGACAATTCCTAGTGCGTGCTGGGTTTTGGGATGGGGAGATCCCAGCAGCCCAAGGATCTCCTGCATTTAAATTCCTTTTCCTGAGAGCCAGGTCCCCGTTGTGGTGCCTGGGGGCTGATGAGGAGGGGAAGGAGCAGCACAGCCAAGGCTCTTTGGAATCCTGGGATGGTTTGGGTGGGAAGGAACCTAAAGCCCATCTTGTTCCAGCCCCTTGCTACGGACAGGGCCACTTTCCACTGGACCAGGTTGCTCCCAGCCTGGTCATTGCCAGCAATTTCAAAGAGGTGCTGAGGAACAAAACCCTTGAACGTTTTTAATGATGGATGCTCCCTGTCAGCTCCGCATTGAACAAGAAACCTTTAAAGTCGGGCTCCCTTTGATTAGACAACGGACCCAGGGAGAAAGAAGTGCTTCTCCTCCTCCTTATCCATCATCTGCCCTCCTCCATACACATCCTGCCCCAAAAGGGCTAAATTTAGAAGCAAACAATTCCAAGCAAGGGGCAGTGGGGGCTGCCCGAGAGCGGAGCAGCAGCTCCACAACCAGGAACTCTGAACCCCAGTGTCTCCTGAGGGGTTTTAGCAGAGGATGGGGGTTCCTCACCATCTATCCTCAGTTTATCCCTTTCATTTTCTGGGATACAGGAGCTCTCGTTCTGCTGCACAGAGCCAACACAACCCCCCCATCACGGCCACAGCCAAGGCCAGAGAGGAGAACTTGCCCCTTCCCTGCTCCTCCTTAATCTCTTCCAAAGAACTGCTCCAGAGGAGTTGTTTGAGAGCCCCAGCCTCCTCTTAAAAGGCCATTTCTCCACACAAATCCCAGCCCTGCCAAGCTCCTCAGCTCACACTGGCTTTCAACACACCCAGTCGGCTCCAAGGACACTTAAACCAGTGACGGGAATGTGACGTCCCTCTCCGAGAGGGACAAGCGCTCTGGAAGCACAGAGAGCCCCCAGCTGCAGCTGACTCCCAATTATTCCTCTCAGAAACTGCTCTGTGGTATTTTTTGGAGTTGTTAACATCCCATTAAAAGTGTCCCGTTGAGCAGAGCTGGCTGGCAGGGAGCAGGGAGGGTGCACGGCTGGAAGGAACCGCAGCTCTCCCGTTATGGTAAGTTTTCCAAAACCCACTAGTTGTGTCCCTAAATAGTTCCCTTCCATGAACAGTGGGATGGTGTCAGCTGCCTTTTTAAAAATGAACAGCAGAAAATAACAAAAGAGCTGCGAAGTGGCAGCTCTAAATGCAAAGCAGGGGCTGGAAGGGGGTGGGATCCCCCGGACAGGGGTCAAGGGGTTTGCAGGGAAAGTGGGAACGTGTTCCAAGGGGACAACTCTGGGCTGACCCTGCAAGGAGCTGCTGCAGCCTGGCAGAGCTGCTCGGACACAGCTGACCTTCCCTTTGCTGGCAGTCTGGCAGGAGATGGGATCTCTTCCAGCTGGGAGCACCCATCCATCCCTGGAAGTGCCCAAGGCCAGGTTGGACAGGGCTTGGAGCACCCTGGGATAGTGGAAGGCGTCCCTGCCCACGGCAGGGGTGGAAGGGGATGAGCTTTAAGGTCCCCTCCAACCCAAATGATTCCATGATCCATCCTGAAAGCTGCTCCTTGGACTTCTCCCCTCTTCCCTCAGCCGAGTCTCCTGCACCCTCCATGCTCAAGGGAGGACTTGATGCTCTGCTGGAAAATGCTTCCACCAGGGCTTAAATACCTCAGGTTTATCCCACATCTCTGCCCACCCCAGCCTGGCCATCCCTGCTTCCCATCAGCACTGGGAATCACAGAATCATTTAGGTTGGGAAACACCTCTGAGAACATTGACTCCAACCTCTGAATGAAGCTGCAAAAATCCTCCTTTCTCCAGGGAGAGCCACAGGCTGCCATGGAGAATTCAGCCAGGTTGCTGGAATAAAGTCAGTGGATATCTGGAGTGCTACACTTCGGTTTGAGGGGCTGGCTGTTGTTTTTTCGGTTGGTTGGTTGTTTTTCCTGCAGGCTGTTCCACAAATACAATTCTCTGGGAGCAGGAAGCAGAGCCAGAGATTTTCTCACCCCGGGAAAAAACCAAAGGCTGACAATGGAGCAGCCCAGGCAGGGATAAGAAGGAATTCATTTGCATGTGTTTCACGCAGCCTCAGACACACACGGAATGAGCCCCTGGTGCTTCTGGCAGAGTGAAGAGAATGTCATTGGGACGTGGTCCCCAAGCCAGGGACAGGGGGGCTCCCAGGGACGCTCCTGCCGTGGTGACACCGTACCCAGGCATCGGATCACGTCTTGCATCCCACAGGAATGTAGGAACGCCCACCCCAGCAGCGCAGGGAGGGTGGCCCTCTCCCAGCCCGTGCCAAACCTTGGCCAAGTCATGATCCAAGAGCTGAGCCACAACCCTTGGGCACCACGGGGCCTCTGGTAGCACCCCCTTGGCTCCGTGGGGAGCGACATGGTTTCCAAGACTACAAAAAGCAAGGAGTTGGGCAGAAAGATGACTTTTTTTCCTCTTTTATTACAGAGAACAAGGAAAACAGCCCATTTTGTGAGCATGGCCTGAATAGGAACAAGTCTGCCTAAATTCCCTGTGAATGGAGATGAAAGCCCATCGTGTCAGCTGTTTCCAATCCTGGAAAATAATCCGTTGGATAGGAACTGTTTCAGGCATGCTGAGAGCAGGGCAGGGCTGGGGGAGCAGCTATTAATGCCACTGGAAGTGGTTCTCAATTAAAAAAAGCCGATGACAACAGTTTTTAGATCAAAAGAAGCCTTTTCACAGGACGTTTTCTTTGCTTGGGCAGAAATTGTAATCAATCAGGCTGAGAGGAGCTGCAGCAAAAATCATTTGGTTTGGTACGAGTTCCTGAGTTGGATTTGGCTCGGAGGACATGGGGTGTTAAACACCCATTTCTCTTTTAATGAAAACATCTCTGAGAAAGCGAGGAAGCTTCTCCGCAGATGGGATTTCAGGATTTTTCCTCAGGTAACGGATGGCAAAGCACCAACTCTGCTTTGAAAATGGAGCAATTTGTTCAGCCGTGGCTGCTCGTGACTGGTTCGAAAGATCAAAATAATGAACTGAGCTGGGGAGGACGTGGCCTTGAAGTGCCTGATTGCACCAGGGGGTTGGTGGCTCGTGCCTGCCTGCGGCCGTCCGCCTCTCCATGAGCCCCACCTGCCCTCACACCCGGCTCCAGGACGGAGATCTCGCCAGGAGGTCTGGATTTGGGGAGCAGCTCATCCCTCCAGAGACGGTCCATCCCTGCCCAGCAGCTGCGCCATTTGCACGACACCCGCGGATTTTCCCTGCGGATGCGGCGTTCCCGTGGGAGCAGGCGGTGCTGGGCTGACTGGGAGCTGGCCTCCGCTTTGTCCTCGATCTCACCGTGCTTTTCTGTCTCCCCCAGGGCAGCTACAAGTGGCTCCAGGTTGGATTTTCAAGCTTTCCACATGCTGGATGTCCACATGGAAAAATCCCGCCCTAGTGGGGGAAAAGGAGCGGGAGGAAATGCTGTGGGTCCAGCTTGGATCTCAGCGGGCTCAGGGATGGGGTTTGGGGAAATCACGCCCCAGGCAAGACCCCGCTGCTGGGGCCACATGAGCAGAGATCAGCTCTGGGTCCAGCATCCCCATGTCCACATCCCCACCAGAGAGGGTCCCCAAGGGGGCCCCCGGAGGAGTCCCCAGGCCAATCATTCCCATTGGGAAAACCAAAAACCCAGCCCATCGCTGGGTCCCTCTTGTCAAATCTCCTCCAGTGCCACACTGGGAGCGCTGGGCTTTGTCCCACTGACCCACCTTGCCACCCACCGCTGTCTCTGCACCAGCTGGGGTGAGTCCTGACCGCAGTGCTGGGCCCAGGCAGGAGAAATCAGAGAAATGTCCTGCAAGAATGAAGAGTTCTCTCTTTCTTTTCTCCAAATTTCCAAGGTGAATGCAACAGGAATGGGGGGGGAAAGGGGGAAATTTGCCAAGCTGGGAAATTTTCCAAGCTATAAAATAACGGAGAACCCAAAATTTTGGTCTCTTCTCCATGGGAGGCTCTTGTGGCTGATGTCTCCACGTTGGCCAACGAGCAAACCGAGACAAGACAGTCCTGTGGTGTGACCTTGAGCCACCACCTCCACCCTCATGTCCTCTGAGGGTGTTTCTGCTCCCACATGTCGGGCTGGAGACAAACCTGGCCCTGGAAAAGCCTTTCCAGAGATGCCTCGAGACAGAACAGGACACAGATCCAACCTGGGTAAGAGAATCTGCTGATTTAACTCATTTAATTCCTGGAGATTGGGCTGACAATTCCCGTTCCCACCATTCCAAACCCAACCTCGGCATCGCAGTGCCCCTTTCCCCCAGAGCAGAGCAGCATCCTCCAGGAAGGACAGCCAAAACCCAAAACCCACCACAGGGGCACGGGGTGGGTGGGGCAGCACAGCCCACACCCAACCACCCTCACCAGCATTTCACACCCACGGCCACATCTCTGCTTCCACCCCAACATCCCAGCGGGGAGGAATTGGCATTTACAGCCACCACCCTCCTCCTGGAGCCATCCCTCCATCCCTCGGCCAGCCCCTGCTCCCGCTCTCTACGGGCTGCCTTTTTCTTTTTTTTTTTATTTTTATTTTTTCATTATCATTATTTTTGCAAGGAAAACGGGTTGCCCTGGAGCTGTGTCTCCATGGAAACTTGGGTTTTTCAGACACTCAATGGAAAACGCTGGCACGGAGACGCTTGTGCAGGAATACTGATTCAGCCCCAGCGTCTGTAACACTGACTGCATTTTAATCCCGCTCCGCTACCCGGAGAGCTAAAAATACCCTGTGAGCTGTCGCCTCCTGAACTCGAGTAAACAGCTTAAAGCAACACGGTGCTGCCAGAGCAGAAATTCCATGAATCAGCTAAAAAAAACGGGATGGGGGAGGTAACGGTGGGGTCTCAGCCCGCCGGGAGCACCAGCTTGGTGGGGAAGGGCAAATCCCCACTTCAGGGGTGGAGAAGGGGCACCTGCAGGCAGCAGAAGGGTCCTTGGGGCGGTGTTGCCCCTCTCCAAGATGCCCTTTCCCTGTAAAAGCAGGAAAAGGAGGTTTTCCCTGGGTCCCAGCTGGCTGGGAGGAGCCCTGTGTTCTCTGCCCTGCCAAGCTCGACGCGTGGCCCTGACATGGGCTGGGCAGGAGCCAGCTGTCCCCACCAAGGGGGCTGGGGACAATGGAGGCAGGGCTGACCTTGCTGCCACCTTGGCACGGTGTTTTTCCTTCTCCCTCCCGTGGTCTCTCTGAGAAAAGGCGTTGAGGTGCGGCGGAAGGGGCAGCGTGGGCACTGCCAGCCCCTCGCAGCCCTGGTCAGCCCAGCCTTCCCGGGGCCGTAACACACAAATAAAACCCAGCTCTCCCCCCCAGTTAGCAGGGACTGTCCTCAGCTGACTCCCAGAGCTGCTTTTTGCGGAATACACAAACACCTCCTTAGTTTATTATTTTTTTTTAAAAGGCTTTCTCCCAGCAGTTCAGCATTCCCCAGGGGAGGAACAGCCAGATGGGGAAACTGAGGCACAAATCTCCTTGCTCGAGACCTCGCTGCAAGCTGGGAGTGGATCCAGGATTCCCAGGGCTCCCCAGGTGTGCCAGGATCCGGGATCAGGCACTGCCCTGCAACAGCCCATCCCAGAAACTGCCCTGATTAGTGCTGCCTCCGAATGAAAAGGCTCCCAAAAGCCCGTGGCAAGGGCATGAACCCACATCCAAGTGGCTTTGTGGAGGCTCCAGCAGCTGGATGGAGAGTTGGGATTTATTTTTTTCAGGAAACTGCATTGATACATTTGTTTTTCTCCCAGCTATGGAGGAACAGGCGACATTCCCAGGATGCTGCTTTAAACCTTTGTTTCTATCAGGATCTGGAGAAGCAGGAGAAATGCCATGCCCAGCTCGCAGTCAGATGGTTTAGGGTGGGTGATAAATGGGGTTTTGCAATGGAAAACCCCCCCCGCCTTGCTCAGTGTGGGAAAACCCAGTTTCCCAGTAAGAACCATTTCAGGGCTCAGCCATTCCCAGCACCCCAAGCACCTCCTAAGCCTCTCCCCGGCTTATCTGGCTTTTCAACACATCTTACAACACTGCAAAGCAGGGATGGGGGAAAAAAGAACGTTTTAGGCCGGTTTTTGTGAGTTCTAAGATCTTCCTCCAGCAGGGATGGGATTAAGGCCATTGGCTCTGAGCAGCCAGAGCAGTAAAATAAATCCGTGCAAGGCTGGTGTGGCCCGGCCAAAACCAGGCTGCGAGGAGTGTTCATTCCTTGATGATAAAGAAACTCTGCTCAGGCCTTGAGTTATTTATGACACTGCGTCTCATTAGGAGAGTGGGAACTGGGCACGCTGAGCACCCCCAGCCCTTCCCCTGTACGCCAAAATCCGCACACCAGCACTAAAACTGGGAGCCTGGAGCATCCCTGGGGAGGGGACGTGCAGGGAGGCTGCTGTCAGGGAACACTGCCGAGTTCAGCAGCTGTAAGTCTGCGTGGGACTGGGGTGGGAT
>VZTX01017816.1:43835-67613 GCA_013400915.1 Pardalotus punctatus | reverse complement strand
GGGCAGGGCAGGGCAGGCGGGTCCCGGCCCCGCCGCCGTGACAGCCCCGCGCTCGCTGCTGCAGCTGCTGCCCTGCTGCGGGAGGGGAAGGGGCACAACATAAAGAAGTCCCCGTCTGGCGGTGTACGAGCGGCGAAAAGAGTAATTAAGCTCTGCGAGGGCTCTGTTTGTGTGTGTCATCTTAATGGAGGCTCGGTGATAATCACGGGGTGGTTCAGCCAGTTTAAACAAGGTGAACTGTTTCCAAAGGCAGCGGCGTTAACCTTGCCAGATACTACTTTCAGAAAATCCGGACTCGCACGTTGGGGAAGCTTTTATTTGTATTTTTTGTCTTTTGGAGACCGGCTTGCGCGCTGTCCCAGTTTAAGGCACTGCAGACGTGCCACACGCTTCCCTCCTTTAATTTATAATGTGTTTTGTGAGTGCGTGTGTAAAGCTGCTGCCTGAAATAACCAGTTCTTGTGTCTCATCAGCGATAATGGTGGTGGCTGAGCAGGAGCTGATCCTGCCCTGGGGCAGAGGGATCGACTGCATGGCCTGCCCTATATTCAGTGTGTCTGTGACCGTCTGTGCCGAGCTGGTACAGAATGGAGAGATGAGGGTATATCTTAAACCAAATGCTAAACAGGCGGCGTTTGAATGCCTTGGCTGATCTCTAAATAGGTAAAGTAAGGGCTGAGCATTGTATGATTAATAGTTGCGCGGTACTTGCTAATTCTAAATATAATTACCCAGAACTCGGAAATCGAGAGGGTGTGGTGTTTGTTTTGACAACTTGAAAAAATAATGCTGCGATGAATCAGAAAAATAGTTCTTCAAGCAGTCGTTTGGAGATGTGACCATTTCTTAGCAGGCATTTCTGCTTGTTTTGACAGTGATAGTCTTAACTCTTAAAAAATCTGGAAAAGGGAAGCAAAAGACAAGGCAGTTCTGAAAAGTTATTATTCAAAGCAGTTGAACACTGTAATTTGTAAAGACTATTTCACTCAGAATATGTTATTTTCACAGTATTATGGACTTGCATCTATAGTTAAGGGAAATGAACGTGCTTGTTACTGGCACTAACCCTGTGTAATATAGTACTTGATCACGTGCAAAATGTAAACTAGAAAGTGGACATATTGCTGAATTAATCTTTCATAAGATGTTAAGCATTTCAAAGTTGGACTTTCATAGGAGGACAATAGTCAGGACATGGGGAAGAGATGGTCTGTTTTTAGCTAAATGCTGATTCTGTAGGTGAAGCCAGATTTGTAGCTCTATTATGCAACTGAAACCAAGATCACTTTAATAAACATGTTGCTTTTTTGGGTCAAGCAACAGTATACTTCATGTTTGGCTTTGCTGTAAAACAATTGCAGACAAGTAAGACGGGAAATTTTTTTTTTTCCACTTGGTGTATATGACATTTTACACCGACTTCTTGTAAGTGTTGCACTTTTTTCTTGAAAAGAGCTCCAGTCTTGCTTTTTCTTAGGGATCCCTGTAAATTTGTAACACCAGGATTAGTTGGGTCATTTCTAGCTAATGAATTGGCACGTTGTTATTTTGTTTCGGGTTCCCCCCCTCTCATTTTTTTCCTTTAATGATAGGAAGCACGTAGATTTGATGGCCTCTTTTAAAACTCTTTATTGCTGTTGAGTAATGAGACTTGTGATACCTGAGCAATGAGACTCCCTTCGGAGTCTGACTGGGGCAGCCCAGTGTTTTGAACTTCTGCAGGACATCCTAAATCCTCATAAAATTGACATTATTGAGTGGGAAGCACTTAGAGCTAAGCTTATCACTGTGCACAGGTACTTTAGGAAGTATGCAAAATTATTTGAGGGCTGCACAGAGTCACCCTAATTAGAGACTTGAACTAGATAAGCATGTAAATATCTAGGACATTAAAGTGTGATTCAGAAGGTAAGCTGCTATTCCCAGTTCAGCTCTGCCTGCTGCACTGCTCTTCAGTTTAATTTGCATCCTATGCTTCAGTTCTCTTATTTGTCAAATGGGGTCAGTTGTTTTACCACCTCTGATAAAAACTGTGAATGAAAACAGAGCTGTGTAAAGTTAGAATTTATTATTTTAGAAGCACTCGATGGAAGAGAGATGCTAATTAAGGGAATTGTTCTCAGTACCTCCTCCTCTTTTGTATGTGGAGCCCTGAACAGGGCTGTGCATTTATATTATACAATCCTCTTCCACACAAGCCTCCCATTGATTTCAGCAGAGCTCTGTGCATGGATTATTGATGCGATATGATCCGAGTCAGTTGGTGTTTGGCTCAACTTTCCTTTGTGCCTTGATTGAAATATCTCTATGGTTCACTTAGTCCAGGAAATTTCTCCTCCTCCCTCTCCCCACTTGGTTTAAAACCACATCTTGTGTGATTTGAGTGGCTTTTCTGCCAGGCTCACAGTTGGGTGGTGGCGGTGCCAGTGAGCGGGACCCTGGCGTTCAATGGTGCTCTTGGTGTGATCACAGCGAGCGAGTGATCCCCTGTGAAAGGTCAAAATGTATAAACACTCAGTGCTGGAGGCACTGTGGAACTTCTGTTTGTTTGCTGAATGTGATTCTAGTCACCCAGCAGCTTTGCAGTCCCCCAAACTCAATTCTGTGCCATTCCTTTAGAAAAAGACTGCAAGACTGGGTACTTACTGGCTTCTGGATGTTTGTTTTATGCTGTCTCAACAAAGGGCTCGAAACAGACTTGCCAGAAGGTTAAAGTCCTGCTTCTACTTGACAAACAGACCAAATTATAGCGCTAATTACGGCATTGAGGTTTCCCTGCCGTTCCCCAAACTCTGTGCTGTGTTTCTGAATATTGAAACTCTTCTGGGCCAGAGCAGCTGCCTTGCCAAGCTGGGCTAGCTGCCGGCTGTTCCTGCCAGCGATGGTGCCAGGTAGCACGGTGGGTCTGCAGGGAGGACAGAATGTAGACAGTGCTTCATCAGGAGAGACACCAAAAACCAGATCGTCTCACCGAGGACTCGGCAGAGTGGATTTGCTGCCAAACCAGAGCTAGCAGGGTGACTTCTGTTCTTCTGCAGGGCAAAGCAGTTACCTACATACAGGTAAAAGCTGATAAATGTAACAAATGCCCCAGGTTTTTCTTAGAAAAAAGTTTAAAAATTGGTTAAAAATACATATTTCTATTTTAAGCATGAGCAGCCTCATCTCTTCTTTCCACATTGTCATGTCTTTCAAAGGTAGGCATTAAAGATATCAGAAGCCATGTGGCCTCCTCGTGATTACAGGCATTTGCTTTGTGTTTAAGACTAATTCTACATCTTTGCTTATTTTATGAGTTTCTTTTATTATAAACAAATGTGTTTTAACACAGAACATTTAATATGTTTCACTCCCTACTCATCAAAGTGGATAACTTGTACCAGTAGTTTTATTTAAAAGTTGTCCCAAAAGTGCTTTAGAGGAGGGCTTGTAGTTTTAAATGGCACTTTGGGGAAATCCCAAGAATATAAAAATGCACATGAGTGTTGGACTGACCACTCAGCTTGGTTCTAGGGAGTGAAAAAGAGCAGGTACAGAGATAGACTATTTATGTAATTTAGATTTTTGTGTTCTTTTACCAGCCAGCAGAGCTTCATGCTAAGTCTCTTTTTGCTAAATAGATATTTTTTCATGCTAAACTAATCTCATATTTGTTCAGATTACCTGTCAGCTCAGTAGGATCTTAATTTTTAGCCCAAAACCATTTAATCTGTTATCACTGCAGTAAAAAATGTCATAATAAAGTATTAACAATTATATTGTACATATTAGTTATTTTTGGTGGTATCGGAAAATGTGCTTCTTAATTGCAGTAACTTGTTAAGTTTTTCTGAACCTAATGTTTGATATTTTTAGCTGTGACTTGGAAGAAAAGATGAAATTTTTGCTGATAGAGTTTCCAGAGGCAGTTGGTTGCCAAACTTGATGTATTGTTATATAATGGCATTTGGTGACATGCTCAGCACTGTGAGCACGCCGTGGATTTAGGGGAGTGCGGTGCCTGGAACAGCATCTGTCTGTGCTCTTACAGCTGGCAAGGAAAGCTGTAGGATTTACAGGCAGGAGCAGAGTGTATTTTGCAGAACAAGGTCTGGGAATCACAGTAACAGCCCCATGAAACTGGGCTTCCCCTGGGCCCCTGTTACCAAATGCATATTGCAATCTTTTAATATCGCTGGAGTTCCAAGAGCTTTTGCCAATTGAAGGGCTGCAGAAGGTGAGACAACACAGTGATTTTCACAATGTACTCTGCAGTTTGCATCAAATTTTTCAATCCCACCATATTTATTGCTTCCCCTTCTTTCTTTTTAGGGTTTTGAATGCCTTTTCAAGGGAAAATGAAAAAAAGAGCTTTCTTCCATTTTCTTCTTTTGCAAGGATGTGGAGTGATAGGACGGGGGTAAAGGCCTTAAACTGAAAAAGAGTAGGTTTAAATTTGATTTTAGGAAGAGATTCTTATTGATGAGGGTGGTGAGACACTGGGACGGATTTCCTGGAGGAGCTGTGACTGCCCCATCCCTGGAAGTGTTCAGGGCCAGGCTGGACAGGGCTTGGAGCAGCCTGGGCTAGGGGAGGGTGTGTCTGCCCATGGCAGGGCGAGTGGGGGAACTTTGGGGTCCCTTTCAACCCAAACCATTCTGTGATTCTCTTTGCCATCTTTTTGTCCTGTAAGCCTCTCCTTTCCTAGTACAACAGAGGTTTGAAAAGCTTTAAAGTGTTTCACTTAAACTCTAGCTCCACCCTACCTGCTGCAATCTTTTGCCCCATTCTTTTCCCTCCCCTTGCAAATATGGTTTAGTCTGTTTTGGTGGGGTTTTTTTTTGGTTTTTTTTTTTTTGGTACACCAAATCTTTGGCTCGAAGGCCAACATTTGAACTACCACTGATCTCTTTTCCTTGTTGGAAGTCATTGAACGAGCTGTTTGCAGTCACTCTTGGAAGAGTATCTCCTCAAGGTTTATCCTAGGTCCTTTCCACACTTGCCCTGACCCCTTGTACTCAGTACATTCCCTTCCTCCTCTTTGTACTGCCAGCTGCCTCTAGTACTGTTTACTATATTTTTCTTTTTGAAATCTGGCCTTTTTTTTTTTTTTTTTTACTTTGACTGTTCTCCCCTCCTGTCTTGCTTTTTCATTTGGAAGATGATCTTTCTACTTCCAACTTTTTTTGTGAAGTTTTGCAGGTCCTGGTGCTTGCTTTAACGCTCTCTTCCTCTACGTCTTGTTTCTGGATAATCAAACTTGCAAATAAGAGTGGAACTATCGTATTTAAATTGATGACTCACAGCATATACTCTGTGTGCTCTGGATCCAGTACCATCTGTCCCAGCTAAAATGTTGGCTTGTTTGACATCTTAAGATTGCGTAATTGTCATCTTAAGCTTAATGAGTCTAAAACAGAGCTCTTAATGTTGTTTCCACCCACTTCCTCTTTTTGATGTCTGTGGACACATGCTGGCATCCTGAGTGGTTATTGACAAGAAAATAGCGAGATATTGTAATTTATTGCTTCTTAAAAAATAGTCTGTAGAGAAGTTGTAATAAAAATGGCAGTGAAAGGGCAAGGAAAACATCGTGAAATACTTATTTCATAAGTTATGTTTTTCTATGTGATACTAGTTTTCTTGTTTGAATGCACAAATGTCATCTGGTTATGGGATCACATTTTCTGTAGACTTCTTTCTGCATGGGACCAGCCAGCACACAGGTGTGTGTTTTGTGGCCATTGAATGAATCTATATGGATTTTTTCCTTCTTTTTAAAGTAACCTGATCATGAATGATTTCTTCTTCACTTTGTCTCCCGGCAGCTCAGGAGCACTTAAGCATGTACGAAATGATTGCACTAATTTTAGTGAGGAGTTTGGACCTAATGACCATGTGCTTCATTCACAGAGGATAAAAATAAATCCTTTAAAGCAGCTGGATTGTTAGGAAAACCTGTCAATGTACAGAGCTGTGAGACAGGGATCCCAGGGAAGTAAAGAACACGTGGTGTTTTACTCTGTTTTACAGAAGCAAAAGAGAAGCTGTGTGAACAGATGTAGTGCTGGCATTTCTGATTTCTTCACTGTGCCTTCTTTTAGAGCAATATGTTGTGCAGGAAAGGTGTATGAATGAGGTAATAAGAGTCTATTTATTTATGCCATTTGTGTAATTTTAACATCTAGCAAATTGTTTTTAATTGCATATGACTTCCTTCTTTTAATTTCAACAGTTTCATGGGAAAACTTAGTATTGCAAATTTTTTTGGACAGCAGTGTTTCCTCTTTGTGGGATAGACATACAAAATCCACTAGAAAACCATGTGTTTTGTGGTCCTCTGAGATTTGCCTGAAGAAGGAAATGGCTTGACCTATTTGGTTGCTATGAAGTAAAAACATTCTTGTTCTCTCTTTTTTTTCTTTTTTTTTTTTTGGTGAACATCTGTGTCACATTTATTTCATTACTTTCTGAGGTTTTTTAAGCACATTATGTGCTAATACAAAGTTTTATTTAAGGAAAGTAAAGTGATACATGGCTTCTTCCATAATTTCATTGAATTTTGGGTATCTGCTTATGAGTAGGTACGCTGTAAGTGGGTAGGTTTTTCAGTCAAGGTTGACATGTTGAAAGGCAAGCACAAATGTTATCTAGTATTTCCTAGGAAAGAAAGTGTTTAATAAATTCAGTAGGATCTCCTGGAGTTAACAGGAAATGTTGCATGCTGGAACGTTGTGAAATCGAAATCATAATCTTGTCTAGGATTCGAAGATGTTTTGATTTAGTTTTTCAACAGGTTGGCCTTCTTAGTGTGGTTTTACTAATTATAATAAAAATCTGAAAATGAGAATAAGAAGAAATAGTTTCTTTATGCCAGGTGTATGGAAGAATTGAAGTTTGATTCTGTTATTTAGCAACATAATGGAAATCGTCCCAGTGAGGATAGATTTCATTGATTTTACTAAAAATTCTTCTGAATTCCATAAGAAAATTCTTCAACAAGAATCGAAGATCAGTTGATTTATGAAAGTTGAATCTGAATTCAGATCTGGCTTTTGCTGTCATGTCCAAGGGCTCGATTGGATTTTGAGGAGCTGCTGCTTTTCTTGCAGATGCAGTTTCTTAATAAAAATAATAATAAAAAAAGGAGAAACCGGTATTGATGGAAATACGTTGAGTGTCTTAACAAAACAAAAAGGCTGTGTGAAAATGATGAACCATGAATCTGCTGATCTTGGGGTATGGAAGAGCTAACAATAACTGTGGGAATGATGGTGGCTCTTCTATCCAGCTACTGGTTCTCACACAGCACGTAGGAATATCTCCTCAGTCAAATCAGATTGAAATTGGGTGCTGTGCAAGGCGTGCTTTGGCAGAAGGAGCTGATGGGTAGGAAAACAAATGTGTCCAATGTCTCTTGTGCTCACTCTTGTTCTCACACACATGCCTGCACAAAAAAAGGCTGAAAAAATTAGCATATGCAAGTAAGGATCTGCCTCACGCTGTTTTCTGTGAGAGGAACTGTGAGATGTAATCTCTTAATGAGTCACCTCTACGGCTTTTATACAACTGCCTCATTAGTGTAACTTCTAGAATGCAGATTTAAAAAATTTGTTTGCTTTTAATATCTGATTCATATTGTAAAATACCATTCATGCTGTTTTCTTGTTGAATTCCAAGTATTCAAGAGTCTATTTGCTGTTACATTTTTGCTTTCATGTACTGTAATAAGGTCCTTGTTTAGCTCACAATTGGTGTTGTCTGTAGAGTCAAATTCTGACATAAACAGATCCCATTGCCTTACAAGAGGGGGGAATTCTCAAAAGGGGTATTTGTAGTTGCATTGGATACTATAAAATAAGGAATTATGGTTGTTTGAGGCAGTGTTTCTTATATTCAGTAGTTGGATTCCAACTGATTTTTTTTTTTTTTTTTTTTTTTTTTTTTTTTTTTAAATAATTTTTNTTTTTTTTTTTTTCTTTTACTCAAGTAATTTTGTCCTAATGAACTTCCTGCCCAGCCATTCTGTTGCACCGAGGAGGAATTTTCCCACCAGGCCACGTACTCTGAGTACAACTTTGACCACTTCCAAATGCAATCCTCGAATTTGTAAAGCTGCTGCGTGTTTTTGTTCCAGTGTCTCGCAACTGCCCAGCCAGGGGATGTGGAGGAGAGGTTTTTTCCCAGGAAGTTGAGGTTAAACCACAGTGGCCATAAGAAGAGTTGGTGGCTCTTTTAAGGAGAAACTCCATTCCTGGGGGAGAACTTTGTGAGTTAAATGTGTTCTCTGCCCGTGAAACTCCTCGTGCACACAGGACAGGGCCTGGCTCCTGCACTGGAGCATTCTCAGTGCTCCTTGAGAAGATCAGAAGGACCTGGCCCCTCTCTTGTACATGCTCTGCTGGCTCTGGTGCAGGCAGGAGCTGCTGTGTGCCAGCCCTGTCCTGATCATCCCTTGTAGTAGGTCTGAGCAGATCTACAGACTTCACTGCCTGGGGTAGGTGAACGGGCATCTCTGCTGCTTTGTGGTTCTCCCTTTTCATTTTTCTTAGTTTTGGTTCAGTTTTGAAATTTATTTTTTCTTTTCTTTGACCTGAAAGGTTTCTGCTTGGTACCCACCCAAAACAAGCCCTTTATATTTCAGAAGTTTGCTTTCAAGAGCCTCTGTTGGGCTGAAGTAATCCTTGGTTTAGTCTTGTATTTTGTAATCCCAGTATATACTAACTGGTGAAAACTCATTTTGCATGTGGTACCTGTTACGTGAATGCATAAGTGAGTAGTCCGTATTATGGAAGTATACATTTATAGACTCAAAAGTAACTGCTTTACTTTATAGAACTTCATTATTATTTGAATTCCTTTCCTGCAATTCAGTTTTGACCTACAATGCCCTTTTAGTCATTAAAATTATCAAATCGTGTAGTTGTGGCATTTTTAAGCAGTGTCCAACATCCATCTGGGGACGGGGAGAATATCTGTGCTTGTTTTCCCACCATCTCTTATCGGTTGTGTGCTATCCCTGATGTGCAGTTTGTAAATTAACTATTTCCTTAGTGGAAGCCAAAGCGGGTAGCCAAGGCTAGTCAAAGTTAGGAAATTGGCTTTTGTGTCTATGAAAACATTTGCAGTCACAGAAGGGAGAGATTAGAAGGTTTCAGGTGTATGTGAGTAGTTTATTCTTTGTGTAGATGTTGCTGATTAATCCTGTAATCTGGGAATCTCAGGCTGCTTTAAAGCCTGTATTCTGTGGATTATGTGTGGTCAGCCTTGCTAGGCAGCTGACATTTCAGTTTGCTGTACATGTTTTAGCAAGGATAGATGAATGGAACATATGGAGTTGATTATTTTTTTGGCTGTAGGAAGTGGATTTTTGTGCATTAAATATAGTAACTTTCTTTTTTTAAAATATCTGAGAGGAAGCTTCCCCACTCCCAGTGAATTTTTTAAAAAATAAGAATACATGTAACTTTCTTCACTCTCATTTTGTGCGATGTAAGCTGGAAAGACTGCAGTGTTTAGTCTTGGTCTTGTACCAATAAATGACATAGTATCACATGAATGTTTTAAAAGATTAGGTGATATTTTATGAGAGCGAACATAAAAAAAAGACTGGTTTAAGTCCTTCTGCTGTGAATTAATTGATATTCAAAGTAAAGAGAGTATGCATTACGTTATTGTTCTTTTTCTGCTGAAAACTTATTTATTTTCCTTTTGTATCTTCTACCTGAGTAGTAAGCCTAGAAAAGTAACATGTGTTATGAAGGGGAAAGGTTGGGTGAAATTGGTAATCCAAATTAAATACAAATAATACTCTCAAGTTTATAGAGCCTGTGGGTGGGTGGACTTGGCAGATCTATCCATTGTGGTATGTTAGACTTGAAAGAGCATATGGAGATGATTATTTTCTGGCATTTCGTAGTAAAAGTTTTTGAAGAAGGAAGTTTTAATTTTTTTTATTTAATTTTTTAAAGAAATTAGGTGAAAAATAGGAAGAATAACAGTTTTTGCATTGAGTAGTAAAATAGTTTGTTGTAGTAGCATAATAAAAACCAATTTATTTGAAGGTAAGCTGCTAAAAGAAATTCTCCTACTGTTTTCCTATTGGCTGTCTTGTTTTCTGAAGGCAGCCGAAGATCCTGTGCAGCTGGGACTAATACAGGATCCAGCTGTAACTTTTTTTATTGTTGTTCAGATGTCCGGTGATGGTCAGATCTAAGTTATTGTGTGGAAATTCAGTAAAGGAAAAGGGTAGGGTGGGAAAAAAGTGACTCTCCATAAAAGTATTCCAGTAAAAGCAACAGGAACTAGGAGTATCCATTTCAGAGCTCTGCCATAAATCCCATCCTGAAATGCTTAAACGCCTTCGGATTTTGCTGTAGGCTTTAAGTCATCTAAGAGTTTTTGGTCGATTTTTTTTAAACAGAAATGAAGTTAGCTGCTTGGAATAGGAAGGTGCCTGTTCTTTCAGCTTGCTTAATGGAGGAAGATGCTGTTTTCTCATTCATTGTTCAAGGTTTTAGTCCAAACAGAATTCTTTACTCTCGTTACAGTGTTGGTGCAATATGTAATGCTACAACGTGGGTTAGATCAAACAGGATTTTTGGGTTTACTAATTTCACTTACACTGTGTTTTGTTAGTCTTTGTTTTACAGAACCTAAGTATGTAAGAAGGAGAGAAGCCTAATATTTCTCTATAGAATTCGATTTTCTTTTGGTATATTTGGTGCTTCCAGCTCTGTCTTTTAGGTATTTCCAAATCTTCATTCCAAACTTAAATTTCTGAGGGAGTCCATCAAATAGCTGCCTGAATTTCAGAGTTCTTTTACTGTTACTCCAAGCCTTTAATTTTGAATGTCATTACTCAATCACTTTGTAATTACACTAATTTAAGAAGTTTAATAACAATAGTATACAAATTATAAGTCCTGATAGACTGAAAGAGCTAGCTTCAAACACTGTTAAGTTATACCCATCAATACTGACAGTGCTATGAATTTTAAAACATAATTACTCTCTAACATAACCTGGATATTGCATTTCTGTCCATGTGCCTTAATTGGTTGTTGATATTGATTTTTTTTGTTGGAGAAAAAAGAGAAAAGAAAGGATAAAGATTTATGGTGAGTCTGTTGGCTGTGGGATAGCCTGGCACTTTGCCCCTCAGTCCTAGAAAAGAACAGCAGCAACAACGTCTTTTCCTTCCTGAGCAAGTAGGAGCTGATCTCTGGCTTCAAAGTGGAAGTGAAATGTGGACAAACACTGTGAAGGCAAAACACTTCTAACACAAACCCATTGCAATGCGAAAACATCTGTGATGTCCTTCTTTTACATACAATATTTTAAATTAATACCATGCAAACAATTTCGATTGCCCCTTTCTTTTTTTTCTTGTTTTTTTTTTTTTTTGCATTTGCATTTGCAGGAATTTAAATAACCAGTACTACATTTAATCCTTGTTTAGTAAGAATGGGAGTCAAGAGCTCTTTTTTCCCAGTTTTTAAAGGCTGTGATCTTTACATGCATTGTGAAGAGCCTAAAGGAATCTCTTTCAGTTAATTGTTTTCTTGGAGTGCAGGTCAACTTCCAGTGCATTTTGCAAAACTGGTTTTGTGTAGACTCTGCCAATGTCAAAGACCATTAAAATACAGCAGCCAGAATGGGAAAATTGCCTTACAGATTTGCTTTAGGATGCTTTGGCTGTATTCATGACACATTATTAGAAAAATTAAGATAATATTTGTGGCTCGAGAATAAAATCTGCCAGCTAAGTTGAAGAAAGTGACATGATAATGTCTTGCATGTTGGAGAGAGAGAGAACACGACATTGCAACTATGAATGAATTATGTTCTTTTCTGGAGCTCATATGGACTTAGGAGCTGATTTTCTAATGTGATGCGAGAGCATCTAAAGGTCCTTCTCACATTGGAGAAATAATAGTACAACAATTCTAGCAAAGTTTTGGCTTTTCACTACCTCATTTTACATTTCGAAGAAAGGGTTTCCTGCTGAACAAACACATGTTAGTCTGATAGCATTTTCCTGTATTTGAATTGCGAACAGTCAAATGACTCAAGAAAATTTTATGTTGAAGTAGATACAGGGTTTTAGCATAGAATATGTGCATACAATAAATCTATTCAACTAATGAGTCTGCTTCCTTTCTCTCCCACCCCCTTGCAGCTGGAAGTTCATCAGCTCCTGCCACTATATCTAGCTTCCTCTCAAGACTTTCTGGGATGGAGTTAACAGTGGTGGCAGGCTTTCGTGAACAATGTCGTGATTATACTCTGGGTCTGTATAAGTTGTCATTTTCCATTGCTGCTGTTTCTAATGGAAAATATGTCATCTATTTAGTATGAGCGTATTATGTGTGCCGTGCGAAGTTACGTGCTGTAGGATTTAGTGAAAGCATGTACATCATCATTAAATCAATGTAAAATATTTTTAGATTTCATTAGTGACCAATTTGGCGTTTAAAATGGAAAATTTATGATAAGGTTTTATTTTCATAAGTTCTTAGCTAAGATAACACAGGATGGCTAGACTTTCATTGTTAGTTTGTAATTAATTATGCTTTGAGGTTCTTTAGTGTCTGTTAAGATACTGTTTTGAGGTACAGCTGTGGAAGAATTAAAAAAAAAGAAAAATGAGATGCTTCCAGTTGTCTTAGCAGTTGTGAACTACATGATAAAGTACTTGCAGTCAGATCTAATGGAATCTAGCAACCTGATAAAAAACTTCTGTAACTGATTTTTGTTGACCTATTTCCTCTAAAAAATCACAGTGTAATCTTTCATAACCAGCTTCTGGACATTTGGAGATCTGCAGGGCCAGTTGGGTATGGCACTCTGGTGTTCTGGTCAAGCTTCAAATACTCAACAAAATCTCAAGGTCCACTTTATTAAGACATGGAAAAGATGGTAGAACGGATGCTGTGATTGAAGAATCTTTTAGAAGTAGTTTTTGTATGATTTTGGGGTGGACTGTAGACTGCTGCCTGTGTAGGGTTTTTTTTGTGAGGATTATTGGGGACAAAAGTCTAGGCTTAACAGTGCTTTTATTACCAGTCGCTTTTCTCAGTGGTCAGGAAATGCTTAAAACAATGAAGATTTACCTGTGAATGGTATTCTCCAGGTGTTCTGTGCTCGCTGCTGCCCTGTCCATGTCTGATCCACTGAGGAGTTTCTGATCTGCACTCAGTTTTCCCACCCTTCACTGTGTGCTCTGTGTCAGTGGAGCTGCAGACACTGTTGCTACAGACTGCTTAACAGAAGTTACAGCTTGGTATTTCTGGTTGCCCTACGGCAAATTTAGGATAAGTGCAAGTATGTTAATATGAGTCGGATTTTTTCAGTCTTACACAAAGTTTGTCTTTGTGTAATGAAAGCTTGTGCCAGGTGGAGCCCTGCTCTGAAGGCTCTGCCTTTGGTGCTTGGCAGAGGCTGCATCTGACCACCCTGCCAATGGAACAGGTATGTGCAGGTGAAAAAATCAGGGTTTTCTGGGGGTTTTACTTGTTTAGGAAGTGATATCTTTTATTGTTACCTTTTGTGCCATGTTGAGGGGTAGCAGAACTAAAACATACAGTCCTGCTCAATTGTTTCCCAGTCAACAAAATGTTTCCTATTTGAGCATGACAGGATGAAGTGGAAATCTAAGAAAGAAAGTGTTTATTAATAGGAGCAGTGGGAGCTGGTGGACTGAAAAACAGGATTGAATCCCAGTTAGTTGCTTACATTTTCAGGGGAAATGCTGAATCTCAGAGACATTGAGAGTAATAAAACTAAATTGCCTAGATCTTTGAAGTTGTATGGATATGGTTTTGTTTTTTTTTCTTGTTAGGTACTTAACTGAGAAAAATGACTAAGTTATTTGAAAATAAAGTACAAAAGATTATGTGTTCAGATTATTTTTCACTGATCTCTGGAAGGAATGCAGTGATTTTGCCAGTAAGGGGCAGAGAAAACAGCTTAGAAAGGGCAATGTAATATTTCAGCAGATTTAGTTGAAACAGTTGGAGAAAGTTTAAATAGGAAGAATGTATTTATTCAAATGAGTTTTTGATCAGAATGCCAGGAGGTCTGCCTGGAGTATGAAAAATCTTTCTTTTTGTAACATATAACTCATGTCTATGCTTAGAAGAGTTTCAGCAGATGTTGAATGTGCTGTGTTTTGGAAGTGTGGTGAGGCAGATTTGGTGTGACTGCTGATGGTCTTTTGCCAAGCAAAGAGAGAGCAGGGGTTTGACCTCACGGTAAGCGGATCCTTCCAACAGACTTGTTATCAGTGGGCCAGATAAAAAGCTCTTTTATATCTGAATTAGTGACCTGTCAAGCTAATTGTTTCATGGTGTGATGGCAACCAACAATTCACAAAAGCTAAGTATACTCTTTTCTGAGGAATCTGAAAATGCTTTGCAGTCTTAAACGAAGCTTTGCTATTCACCAACAAATCTGTGTGTAAATTCCTGACTCTCTCCATGCCCTCTCAGACTTCAGGCAATGTGGCCAAGGGACCTACTGATGTAATAGGGAGAAGCTGGAGCAATTCAAGCCTAAGATAGCCAAGAAGCAAGATGCTATATTCGCTCTAGTGCATTTCTGTCCAATTACTGCAGCTCAGTGGTTTCCATAGCAGGTACCAGGGTTACTTTTTTTGGAGGAGACTGCAGGAATTTCAAAGGCTTACACAACGTCAGGCATCGCGTTGTGCAGAGTTGTGCATCCTGGACTCTGTCTTGTTTTGGGTGAATGTAAATGCTGCTCGAGCAGTTACTTGATGGATGAGCAGTCCTGTGTGGCACTCTGTAGCTGGATTTGGAGACATTCCTCAGGGAAGGAAGATTGCTTTCAAATCCGGCAGTTGCTCCACCTCCTTCAGTGTGCAACCGATCTTGGAAAATGAATAAATAGAAAGCTTCTGCAATAAATACTGTTCTGAAATCTAACTCCAGAGCTGTGTCAGGCAGGGATGGGGGAAGGGGGAAAAATGAACTTTGCCTTGCTTTTTCTGAAAATTGGATTGTGCTTTAGAAACAGCCGGCAATCCCAAGTAACAGCTAATGCTCCTCACTAATGAGTGCAGTGCTGTGAGCAGATCCCTTATTGCCAAGAGTAGATGTTACTGGAAATTTGTGACAGAAAGCCTGTCTGAGCCCCAACTGTTTTGCTGGGAACACAGTAGGTCTGATGAGCTGTGCCTGAATATTGAGCAGGATTTGGGGGTAGTGCTGGCGGCTGACCACAGGGTCTGGGCTCCAGGACCCCCATTGCAGCTGCTCAGCAACATTCCTGTCAATTTTCCGTGCTGCTACTCGAAATGGATCTGACAGGAATGTCTGCTACTACTCTGGTGTGTTTGCTTTTCAAGTCTATTTTCCAAGGTCTATCCTAGGAAAAAATGTAGGTGCCTGCCAGCCAACCATTTCCTCTTCCCAGTAACTCGGGGTGACTGGGGAAACACAGCCCTTCTGTAAGAGTGAAGCTGAAACACATTGCTACAGTCTTTTTTTTCCTTCTCATACCATTTCAAAACCTGTGCTGGTCTGCTAAAGGGTTGTTTAAAGCTGAAGTGTTTTTTAACTCCTGTCAGTGTTGCCTGTATGCTTGACTCAATCAGAAGTCAGCTGTGCTGTCATAGGAATTAGTTCATTGGACCATCCAGTCCTTTCCATCCAGTTCTTGTATAATTCTGTCTAGTAATATGCTACAGTTGTATTGGGCAAAATCATAAATGGCCCAAGTTAAAAGGTACCTCCTGCTTCTGTTGTGTGGCTTGAAAGATCTTATTTGTGGAAAGCTATTGCATCTACACATTTTAATTTCAGAATTTTCTTTCTGCCGCAGGCAAGCAAAACCCACTGCTCTTTTGCTGCCCTTTCTTTGCTCTGTAGTGAATGGAGGTTCCAGTTAAAGACATGATATCTCTCATGTGCCACTTAGCTGTGCTGTGCATAGTTGGCATGGTGATCTGTTCTTTCACCTTCTACATAGTGTTGAGGGGGAGCCCTGATTTCTTTCCCAAGACTCCCACTTGAAAAGTGGCTGTTCCACATTGCAGGTGGATACATATTGTGCTATCAGCTGTTACCCATGGTCTCCCTGGTGTTATTGCAGGATCATTCTCTTGCTCGGAGGGTGCCAAAATTTTTTGTGACCTGGATCTTGCTGGAAGTGTACAAAAGAAATTCAGAATTTGCAGACTTCTGCTCTGTGAAGACTAAATTTGTGTCAGTGCATACTATAATATAATGTACTCTAAGCAAAGGCTTTCAAATGCAAAGATCAGAGAAAATTTGTTTGATTTCAGCTCTGGCACTACATAAGTTCCCCATTTGTTTTTCCAGTTTTGCACATACAAATACTCCACAGAGAGAAAATTATTACTGAGCTTTCCTAAAATCATTTAACTGTGAGACTCTGCCTTGCGGCATATATAATGAGGAGAGGATAAAAAATGGCTTCTGTTTGACAGTATTTTGTTGGCCTGATGCAGTGTAAAGAAAAGGCTTGAGGCCACTTTTGGAAGAGTGGTATTGCTATTTACAGTGGTGGTATTACTACACAAAGCTGATCACCTGTCGTCATTATTTGCTGTGCAGAAAAGAAATCAGATGCAGGCATTTAGTTAAAAAGCTGAAAGCAGAGTAAGAAAATTTTAAGGCAATATAAATGCCCCACTGTCCCTAAGGCAGCAGCACAGTTCAAGACTGTGCATCTTTACTTCAGTGCTTGGCACTGCCCAGCATTGTGTTTGTCCCATGTTACTTCCTTGTTACCTTTTTCCATGTTTACCTGTGATGTTCAGATGTGCTGGTGTGACTGTCTAGCTGTAACTCTGAAATCAGAGTGGTGATTCACAGAATTCCTGAATAGTAAGGGTAACTGATGCTGGTGAAGGCACATGTTGTGTTGGATAGTATTTCCTGTATCTGTGCTAATCTCTTCCTAGCCCTCTCTGAAACACACACCACTACAGAGTGGCCAACATCTCCCTTTTTAATTTCCACATTAGCTGGCATAGAATTTTTCTGCACTTCTTAAATATGCATGGATATGCATATTTTAACACTTTATATTATTAATGCGGGTATTAATGTATTTGGGTAAGAGACTTAGAATGTTAAGTTAAACTCGGCTTTCTTTTCATATTCAGTAATTTGTATTTACATATTTTAGAAAGAAAAGTTGGCCTAGAAGCATCTTCTGATCTTGAAGCAAGAGTAGAGCAACTTCAAAAGAAAAACGCTTCTAAAAGGAAATCCATGCTTATCTATTATTAATATCAGGTTGAACTACTTTTAGTATTTAGAGAATACAGCCTGTAAGGGTGGGGTTTTGGGGCTGAGCTAAGCTGATTTTAGCGCTGGCTGACCTCCAGGGGGTTGCTGTCCCTGTACCTTTGTGCTGCCAAGGGTTTCTGCTGTGCCTGTTTTGTTGTCTTGGGCAATTCTGTGGTCCCTTGGTGAAACCGTTTGCCCTGCTAAACCGGGGAAAAACAAACCCAGGAAAAACAGAGTCCAGGCATCGAGTGGCAAAGCAATGCAGGAACACAGAGGAGCAGGTATCAATACCTGTGAAATACTGCTCAGACCTTGTCCTGTGTGGTTTTTCTTCTTTCTCCCCAAGCAATGCTCTTTTATTTGATTGAAAGGGGTTCTTTGATTTAGTGTTGCAAAACACTTGGTTTTCTAATGGAAATACATAAAAATGTTGAAATAAGACACACTATTGAAGCAAAGGAGGTAAGTATAATGTAATAGTGACCTTCAGTACTGCCTGCTCATGAAAATAACAGAGCATGGCCGTTAAAAAAGAAATACCCATTACCTTAAACACACCCTGCTTTCTAATGGCCAGTATCTGTGTCAGAGGCCTAATTAGGAGCTGAAAAGCAAGGGAGATACCTCTGGGTTTCTGTGGGTGTATCTGTAGGGGAGGTGAGGATGTGGCAGTGGCTAAAGCACCCCTGTGCTTTGGTGCCGTGAGAAGGGCAGCCCGTGGCTCCCAGGCAGGATGAGCAGCTGATGCCGGAGCTCTGGGAATCCTTTGTGTGCCCTGCTGCCCTGCCAGCTGCCGGTGCTCGTGCTCCCTGCACACGTGGTTTGCACAGACACATCTGGACACATCTGCTCTTGCTGCTCACTCCTCTTCCTTTCGTACTCCACAGAGAAATATTCGTGGGTACCAAGGCAGGGCATGTCTCGTGTGACATCTGAAATCGGATGGTTTTTGGGAGGCAGGTAAAATTTCCCTTCCCTCCAAATCAGTATTATCTGGAACCTGGTTTTACATAATTTTTCAACTGCCTACTTTCTGCTTGACTGGAGATGTTAGCACATTAACAAATTATGTACGGCTGTTTCTGACCAGGACAAAACCACAACCTTGCCTTATTTAAAGTAATTCTTATGGATTGTAAGAAATACTGTTTGTTTTTTACAGGATATGATTTCACACTTGATGGTGCAGTTGCCCTGCTGGACCTTTTCTGTATAGTATAAAAAATGTATTTCATATTTCCAATTATTCTATGCTTTTTGTCTATTCTAAAAAAAAGCCCTACACAGTTGTGTATCACTGATACAATAAACCCACTTTGCAGTGGAAATATAAGGAAAAAAAATCTCAAAAGTTTAGCAGGTAAGAGGGAAACTATTTCCTCTAAATTCCTGAAAATGTGTTTTTATGTGGTAATAGTATTAATATTTTTAGGGTTCCCCTCTTCCTATTATTAAAAGCACAAAATGATAATATCTTAACTGTAACTTTCCTCCAAAGTATGTCCTTATCCTGGAGTAAAAAAATGTTTTCAGGGACATCATGTAACGGTGTGATTTCCAGCAGCTAAACAATGAGAATGATGGATGTGCGTTGGAGGTTCTCTTCTGGGTTTGGCCACTAATGTGATTTCTGGCCGCAGAGTCCCTCGTGATTGAAAACTCAAAATAACTCTGCAAGCCATGGATTCTGTCCTAGATTCCTCATACCACCAACTGGTGATTTTTTTGTGTGTGAAAGGATATTGTGTACAGGATTATTTCCCCTATTAATGGAAGCGTGGATGCTCCTGTGCTGGACCATGCTCAGCAGTAACTAAATAGCAAAGATTCCCATAGTAAGGTAGTTCAGGAAGCAGCCAAATCCAGCTGGTTTTACTGATTCAATTTAATGTAGATACAGTTTGTTTCTGTACTGTGAAGTGAATGTATTCAGAAGGATGTCCTCCTACGAAAACTTCTATGGAATTTTTAATAGCCACAAGTGGTTGGAGCATTGTTTATACATCTTGTCTGAAAGCTGGAAAATGTTCCTGTAATCAAGTTTAGAGAAAAAGGGAGCACGTAGGGGGAAAGGAAGAGAGAATAGCCTGAGAATATCCGTTGGGGCAAATGTACTGAGACAATTAGATTTGTTCTCAGAGATGAATGTATATTATTTTAAAGGCCGGAAGAAACATGTCTGCCATTCAGTGTATGTAGGTTTGTTTAGTTTTAAGCCTTGCATTGTGTAAATATCTTTACACTTGCAAGATGTTTCAACTGCAGCAAAATTAAATTCCATCGAATTGTTCTGTACTTGGAATGCAAATACTGAAGACCACTAGTTTGGGACTGACACAGAAGGAACATGTTTGTGAAACCAAAAAGTCAGCTGAGCAGTGAGAGTCAGGGAGTTGTGTTGCTTCATCATTGGGGTTACAGAAATCAGTGTTTTGTCTGTGTTAGATATTGTTAGATGTTTGCTCTCTGCTGGTTGTGGGTATTTTACTTGAGAGACTGAACTCTGAAGTCAGCTGGAGGGGTCAGGTGAGATTGCTGTAGACTGGCTGGTGGCTGGCAATGAAAAGCCTAGTAAGTGAAGTTAAATACACCAGTTCTGCTTTTATAATACCTTTGGAGAGCTGGGAAGGATTTAAATTTTACTACTGGAAAAGATAAGGTATCATGGTTATGGACTTGGAAAGTACTAGATTTCTGTTTCCTGTTATGGGATTTGCTCCTAGTTTTCACTGACCTGTGGGAACTTCCTTTGCAAGCTGCTCTGCTGCAGTTCTTTCTCAATCTCAAAGTTTTTGGGTTTTTTGTACTTGGTAGCTCAAAAATGCTTTATACTGAGAGTTGTGGGATAATGCTCTTCTTTGGGCGTTGTACCTGGGCTGTCCATAGTGGAGAATTATTTAACCAAGTGACATCACGACTGATGAACAATACATTGGTTTCTGTGGTGAGGTGCAGTTTGGTTTCGCTAACACAGTGTAATAAGGAGAACTGTGTTAAAAGTGTCTTCCAGTCAGTGTTGGTTTACAGACTATTCATTTAAGTACATTTAGTTCAGTTACAGGAATCAAACTATATAAGCCAAGTTGGAATATATTAAATACTTTCCTATTTTTTTCTGTTGGTAGTAGGAGTAGTATTGCCACTTATATGGTGTTGTGTGTTTGCTTCTTTCTGTTTGGCCAAGAATATAATTTGCATTTTCTACAACTTTGTTCCTCATAAATAAAATATCAGTAGTATATTGACTTTCTATTTAGTAGTACCTGAAGTTCTAGAAAAACGAAATGTTCTCCCTGTAAGCTAAAAGGTTTTCATAGAAATTAGTTACATTAGAACATTGTCTTTATTTAAAGATTAGAAGATAGCACGAAAGCATGCTGCAGCTGTAGCTTGTTCACTGTACCAAAATGCTTTTGTTCTTTTTTAGTATTTAAATGTTCATGCTAACTCCTCCTATCCTGTCTACTTTGTGTTTAGATTGGTGAAAGACAAAAAAAACCCCGAAGTGACTCAGAGAGGACAGCTAGAAAATTTGATTTACAGAACAAATGGATAATATGTGCTCCATGAGTTGTTCTGTGTGGAGGAATATGTGAGCACAGGGTTGAAAAATAAGTGTTCTTGCTGCTGGAGGCAAAAGGGAGGCCTTGGGAAGGGTCTTGCCAGGGCAGATCGTGATCGTCCCTTACCACGTACCTGCAATGATTGCTTAGGACTGTAAAGATGTTTTAATCCACCATTGTGTGTTGCCTTCCAGTTGTTACTGTTTCAAAAGTCTAATTGCAATATAGCAATAGTGTTAATGTTTGTTTTGAGATGTGGAGCTGAAAGAGCAGGGGCAGTGGACATAAAGTCACACGGCCTCCCGGAGCAGACACTCCAGGCTATAATGCCACATGAAGTCTCTTGAGAAATTTGTTTTGATGCATTGATTTTCCCACTGATAAGTGGAATTTTCTACAGCATAACCAGCAGCACTGGAGAAGGGAGGCAGTGATAGCCATCCAGCAGAAGGATGATAATAATGCAAACATCTTCAGTGTCACATGCAGGCCAGCTCATGTGGTACAGGACAGTGCAGGTGGCAGTGATGCTGGCGAGTCAGTCATCCCTCTGTGCTGCTGGTGGGAGGGGAAGGAAAATGCTGTCTGCACCAAGAGTTTCTAGAGGTTGAGCAGTGCTGTGACTCCCACTCAGTTACATCCTGACTCTTGTCAAAAGACACTGAAATATTTTGGCTCTGTGATTTAAATACCGTTATTTAAAGATGTTGCATTAATGTCCGGTTTTATCTAAGTGCTCTTCAAGTGCAGAGTCTTCTTTTCCAGCAGACTGCTTGTCTTGTATCTGGCAGATAAATACTTGATGTTATTTTCCTAATGCAAAAGGTAGTCTGATTCCATTTAGCTTTTTTCCTTTTTGTCTAACAGCATCATTAATTATACTGTGAGAGTTGTCTCTACTGTGGCTGTGATCAGAGGAGAGGAAAACACAGTAGACAGTATTTGGGTGCTGTAGGAAAATACTGAGATGTTTGATTTCTGGTTTTTGTGGGTTGCTTCAGCGTAGAAAACTGTTATAATTCGTGTTGATTCCAAGAAAGCAATTTTGCTTATTCCAGATATTCCAGACCTGTCCTGAGGAGCCTTCCCTGCACGGCAGAGTAAGGGACAAGAAACTGCAGTACCACTCACTGTGTGCAGGTCTGGGAAAGGCTTGTGGTAGTCACTAATCCAGCAATTTTGTAACTCAGCTTGAAGAAAAAGCAACACCATATATGAATTCTGAATATTTAATGCTTAAAGATAATTTCCTGTTTGAGTTTTGATTAGCATTTCCAGTTGCCAGCAAAGGTGAGAGTTACCAAAATGTCTTGCTGCATTAAGTTGAAAATTTAGCATCTCTTACTAGTACTGATACTGTAAAACTTTGGTGTAATTTTATCTACAACACTGCAGAAATGCTATAAGGATATCAGAATGTGCTTCCTAGCTTGGAGAATGATTATATATGGTTTGCCTTTTTTATAATCAACATTGGGTAGCAGTTTTTTGGTTTGTTTTTTTTGGTAATTGTCAGTCCTCACTTAACTAGTTGCAATATTTGTGGTGTATGTATGTACATAGTGCGTGTATAGTCATTAATTCTCCTTGGTTTAGGATCTTAGAGTAAACATGTACGACAAAGATGTGATGTAGGCATGTGTATTTATAAGGCTTGATGTGGAAAGAATCCTACCATGATTTGCATGCAAGGAATTTTCAGGAGTGGGTGGATTTCTGATGAGATGAAGAGAAAAAGCAGGTAAACGTATTTGAGTCTGGTATTTGTTCAACAGAAGACTGTCATTTCCTAAACTGAAAGTAATTTAATCATGTTTGTATCTGGAGTAGTTAAATGAAATAACTTGCCATAATTACTTCATGTCTAACAAGGTCTGTCGCCATTTGGATTTTGTTATGATTTGGATTCTAAAAGGAAAGGAGCTCAACCACTGGATGTTGAAATAATCAATATTTTTCATTATTAAGATCCGAACAGAAGCTCTGTTCCAAATGTGTGTTTAAAACTCTCCTCTCAAACAGAACTTTTTTTGTAATCCTGTCACTGCAGTCTGTTAGATGTATAGGAGCTGAAGCAGTGGCCTTGGCCATCCCGAATGATTCTATTTGTTGTGTGTTGCTGTTACACACCTTATTAATTATTTTTGTTGTTCCATTTTACTGAGCTGCAAGGGAAAAGCTGTTCTGTAATTAAGGAGCTGTTTCCAAGAAAGCGGGTAGCATGAGAACTGTTATTACAGGATTGTTGCTCAGGAGGTGAATATTTGTGGTTGGTGTCTAGTGCTGTACAAACAAGCAGAAGTAATCTGTCCAAAGAAGTTTCTTGCTGGGGAACATCTGATTGTTCAAGAAAAGCCAAGGTTTTGTGCGAATAATTTTTGGTGTTTGCTGGTTGTCAGACAGAGACACGGGGTAAGAGTGGGGTGAGTGACAGACATGCATTTGCATCCTCAGTAGCAACTGATTTTTATCAACAGGGTCATATATTTAATTTAGCATGGCCAAGGACAGACCCAAAATTGACTTAAATTCTGCAGACTCGCCTAAGTGATGTTACACAGAACCGTGTTTGTGCTGGGTCGATGATTCTGCTGCTGGCAGGTCTGGGGGTGATGGTGGTTCCTTTCCGTGTAGATGGCGGTTCCTCTCTGCATTGACGGCTGTTCCTCGCCGCGTTGATGGCGGTTCCTCTCTGTGTAGATGGCGGTTCCTTTCCATGTAGATGGCTGTTCCTGGCCATGTAGATGGTGGTTCCTTTCCGTGTAGATGGCGGTTCCTCTCTGCATTGACGGCTGTTCCTCGCCGCGTTGATGGCGGTTCCTCTCTGTGTAGATGG
The DNA here is from genome assembly GCA_013400915.1 of Pardalotus punctatus. Taxonomy (NCBI): domain Eukaryota; kingdom Metazoa; phylum Chordata; class Aves; order Passeriformes; family Pardalotidae; genus Pardalotus; species Pardalotus punctatus. The sequence goes on along the minus strand of VZTX01017816.1, from coordinate 43,953 downwards.
CGGTTCCTTTCCGTGTTGGTGGCTGTTCCTCGCCGTGTAGACGGCGGTTCCTTTCCGTGTTGCCGGCGGTTCCTTTCCGTGTTGCCGGCGGTTCCTGGCCGTGTTGCCGGCGGTTCCT
>VZTX01017816.1:0-43790 GCA_013400915.1 Pardalotus punctatus | reverse complement strand
TCCGTGTTGGCGGCGGTTCCTTTCCGTGTTGGCGGCGGTGCCTCTCCGTGTTGGCGGCGGTTCCTTTCCGTGTTGCCGGCTGTTCCTCGCCGTGTTGCCGGCGGTTCCTCGCCTTGTGGCTGCCTGCATCCCCCTCTCAAAGCAGCCCAGATGAGGGGACGCTGCTGGGTTGGGGATGTCCGCAGGCAGCTCCAGGATGCGCATCTTGTGTAGAGCATTGCCCGTTCTTCGGCTGTTCTCTCTGGAAGACATTCGTATCTTCTGAATCATAATTTCGGTATGTCACTGATATAATAGGAATTATATTGGACTCGAAGATGCAATTAAGCTGTAGAGCCAAGTCTTACCACGTCGTATGATAACAAGATTCCTTTCATTGTCTGTTTTCCTTTTGAAAGATACATTCTGTCCATAGTCATTCATTCAATTACCTTATTTAGGATTTTTATAAAGCAGATTACAAATATATTACATTTAGTTTTCATTGGTGTTGTTTGTTTTGGGGTTTTTTTCTGAAAATGATGTAAAAGAAGCGTCCTGATGTTTCATGTAGACTTATTTTTCCTAATAGGTTTATTAAGTTTTCTGCGATGAGGAGATATGTTTGCAAATGCTAAAAAATTGTATGTTTTTCTCTCTTCCAGTGCCTGATGACCTCTCCATGGAAGAAAGAGAAGAGCTTTTAAATATTCGTCGCAGGAAAAAGGAACTGATTGATGATATTGAGGTAATTGATTTACTGTAAAGATCCTTAGAAGACTGCTTCAGTAGATTAAGTTACAGTAAGCTCCAGACCTAGATATGAATTTCAGGTAATGGGTTTAAAAGCACAGAAATTACTTGTGCTAAATACTCCTAATAGTGAACAGAATTTATGCATCATATATGTGCTTTTAAAAATATTAACTTCTGAATTTATGTAATGCAATATGTGCAGATCTCCACATTTGATTTGTGTAATAAAAAACTCATTAAACAGCAGATTTGCATCCAGGTTAGGAGTGAGTGAGAAATGTGGGTAAAGAAATCTTATTAATTGATAATGGCAGCTTGGTCTTGGTGCTCTGACATGAGCCCACACTGGGAGTGCAGGTTCATGTGTTTAACAGTCATTTGGTCATGGTAAAATCTGTCAATATCTAAGGAAGCCCTAAGATGATTCACTTTTCTTGAGGTAAATAACAAATATTAGAAAATAAAACCTAATTGATCATATTATTATATGATAGATGATTTCCAAAGGTGTTCTAATGTAGGTTAATGTATTGTCCTTCCTTCTTTTGACAGAGACTAAAATTTGAAATTGCTGAGGTTATGACTGAAATTGATAATCTGACTAGTGTGGAAGAAAGGTAAGTAATGCCAGCATATGGACATGATTCAGTAAGACCTTGGAACGGGTCTTCCAGGAACAGCAAGCAAAAATACCTTTCCAATGCTAAACAAACAATGGATCACCTTTATTTAGTCTGCTGTAAAGTCTCTAAAGCCTGACTTTATCCCGTGCAGGCATGTCATTTGTTTGGATAGAGGATATGTTGGATAGATTGTAATATTTTACTGTCCAGTTGATAAGGAGATGGGTTTCTGAAGCTGCAATCACTTAAAGGAATTGGAAATAGTAATGTAATTTTCTCCGTTTTTAAAAGTGAATGTCTTGGTTTTGTAATAGAAAATAAAAATTAACCAAAATGCAAATTAAAAGCACGTCCAGAAGTTGTTGTTTTTATAAAAGAGCAACTGATAACTGCTTGTTTCTTCATTTCCATGCATAGCAAAACTACACAAAGAAATAAGCAAATAGCCATGGGAAGGAAGAAATTCAACATGGACCCTAAGAAGGTAGAGAATTTTTTTTTCTGCTTGTCAGGAATCAAGTTTCTGCTTGTAGTACGGATCTCTGACCAATACTTTCATGTTTTTCTTAAGAAACTCTTCTGATAATGTAAGTTCACGTGCTTGCATGTCCTGTAACACACTGAGCAGAGGGTTAAATTGGAAATAGTCCTTAGGGCAGGTGCCAGGTGTGTGCTTCCTTCACTTAAGCAAACCTTTGATAATGGAGGTTACTTATCAACAATCAAATATGCCAGGTATTGATTGACCTGGCTTGCTTTGTACCTGATAGAGGTGTTCTATGTTAATATGTCAAATGTAATTAAAAAAATCTTTGATGTTTGGTTATTAGTGAGGCCATACTTTTTTTTCTTTAGTGCTCCTCTTATTTTTATCTTTCAAAATACCTTTACCATGTTTTTTAATTTGTTCTCATGCAGACTTTTATATTCGGATACCTAAAGTCTGTTTGTGAAAAAGGCATGTGTGTGAACATTGGTATGTTTGTATACATGTATACATATGGATGGGTACCCATCTGACTTGTACAATCTTGGTTACCACTTTCAAGAAATCTGTTCTGCATTTAGCCAGGAAGTAATGTAGTTCTTTCTGGAGTGCCTCTGTGCTTCTTAAATAGTTGTTAATTTTCTGGAAGATTTGGGGACCTGCACATTCTCTTACAGACCTCCCCTGCAATATTTAAAAGAGCTTCTTTGACATATTTGTCCTTTAGCCTTTGCTTTTTGTTTTTTGTCTTCCTTGCTTTGTTTTACTGTCTTCAGTTGTTTGTAACTGAGATTCTGTTTTGATTTTGTGAAGAGTATTCTTTAAGGTCTTTTTGGAAATCATTTAACATTTGTTTTTCTGTGTCCTTGACATGTTTTTTTTCCAATTGTATTGAATTCAGTTACATTTTGGTGGCTCTTCTGAAATGTTCCAAGTACAGCGATGGCTTCTGTTCTTTAGGCTGTTGCCAGAAACTCAATTACAAGAACCCTTTTTAAACTGCTGGCCATGTCTTTAATTTCTATTTTCCGTTTTGGTGACTGCCTAACTTCTGTTGAGGGCAGAACACCCCCAAATATCCTGGTAGTTTCCTGTCCTCCAGCTCTTCCAAGTCCTAGAAGTTTGTGGCAAAGCCACGGGATGATGTCAGATGCTTTCATTCCAGCATTAACTATTTTTTGTAACGGTTCTCGCTGGATGAAATTATTTCTATAAATAGATGTGGCCACATTGCTACTGTAACATAATTTAAATGTGGTAAACAGACTTGGAGTAGTAATTTCTTAATAATGCCTGCAGTGGTGGCTGCAGTAGCTGTCTGCTCTGAAGCTGGGTCATGGAGTTGTTTCAGCTGCTGCATTAATTACAGCTAAAACACGCATCCTTCTGATGCTGGGAAAACTACCTTGGGTTCTTCATTCATAAACAGAGTCTCTGGATTTAGGAATGCCAAAGAACTGGGGTAAAAGTCCTTGGGTTAAATCCACCAAGTTTCCTCCTTTAAAACCAGGTAACAGAGGTCTCATGTTTTCATATTAGCAGGGACACAGTAAGATAATTTTATTTTATCATTTCTGTTTGAAGACCTTTACACCTTCTATTCTAGTGTGTGTGTAGAGCAATTCTCCCTTGCCCCCTCTGAAAACAGGTGTGTTTTATGCACTTCCATGATGTACCTGGCTGTTTGGATTTGGTGAGCTTGTGTGGGAAGGGTTGTAATGGTAAAGTTTGTAAAACACGTCAAGAATCCCTGTGCACATACAAAGCTGTGCTTCAAATTCACAGTGCTGGAGTTGGTACTGCCTGTGTTGGACCCAGGAAATGAATTCTCTGTGACAAAAGCAGGGTTTAAATAACTGCAAAACTTGTAATTGAGTTACTGTAAGAGCGATGAAATTCAAAGCAGATTTCGTTGCAGTGACTTAAAAAATCCGTGCAGTATTTGTAGTGAATGTTGAATGTGTCTGCAGCCATGAGTTTTGTGTGGGGAAGTTAAACTAGTACAGCTGTCATCTGTCTCCTGTCAGTCTGCAGAAAGAAAATTTGCATCAAGACAAAAGATAGCGTAGGAGGTGATGGGGGCTTGCGTGGCCTATTTTGCCATTTATTCCAGACGTTGAAGTTGTTGTCCCAGACAAATTCCTTTTCCTGTCTGTTTGACTTCTGGTTCTTTAACATCTTAGGAATAATTAAAAAAAAATCCAGGAAAAGGAAAATTAAATTGATTTTTGCAGTAGGGTAAAGTATCTGCTTCTGTGCACAGAAATTTGTTTTCCATTCTTCTAGTCATGTCCATGATCAGTAACTTGAACAACTTCAAAAAAACTATTCAGATCAGTCTGTTTGTACTAAGCATGAATAATATGGTCCAGGTGTTGAACAAGGGAATCAGCTGCTGCTGATACCAGAGGAAAGATTCTCTTTTGATTGTCAGAGATGAGAGCTTTTTGGATAACGTGGGATGGCAAAAAGTGCAGTGTTTTGTAGTCAAATATTGTATGAGTAAGCCTTGAAGGGATCAGTTTTGAGGATAGCTCAGCAATTTCTGCTTAAGATAGAATGGATCTATTCTTTGTAAAGAAATCATATGTGTTGTGAGATGACTTATCAAAATATGAAGTTGTCAGAGTAGCAGCCTGGCATGGAAAGTTTTCAGACAATGATGAAATTGTTTTGAGAGAATTGCATTTCTAAAGAAAGCATCAAGCTTTATAACATCACAAATCACTTTCTTTGTTAAATTAGGTCAGAAAATTGGCTTTTTGTTTTTTTTTGTCAGGCAGGCAACCATTTCATTATGAGAAACTAGAATTAAGCAAACAGAAGGATAATACATTTTTTGAATGGTACTAGAATACTCTATGTTACTTTGAATGCTATATAAAAAAATGGATTTTTTTTCAGTTGTAATGAAATAAATAATACTTCATTTGCAGAAACTGAAAAACTAATATTTTGAAATTCTGAAATATTCTAGTAGAGCATATTAGTAATAATTTATTAACCTTTTTTGTACATATTTGGAAGCCAAGACACTAAGGTTATGTAGAGTTTCCTTTTCTGCTTCTCACTAGCATGTTGTTACAGTTTGAAGAAGCCAGCAGGAGTAGCAACATCTGTGCTGGGGTGTGTGGGGTGTAAAGAAGATTATTTCTGCATGATCTGCTCTGTGTTGGAGCAGCGTCCCTTCCACCCTTACCTGATCCAGATAACTCGGTCTCCTTTCTTTGCCGCTTTGTGAGAGGTCTCTGGGCTTCCCTGGAGCATCCCACTTGTAGGGCAGTGGTTTATGGGGGTGGGAGTCCTGGGGCTTGGGCAAGAGCCCTCTGAGGGCTGGGGTGAGACTGCACCTGGCTGAGCAGCCCTTCTGACTCGTGTAGCTCCGGTTCTTTGTGAATTGTTTCCTTCCAGCACAGCCAGAGTGCACTGAGAACCCCAGAGTCAGCATAACCCCTTTTAAACCGGTTCAGTATCTTCAGCTGGGGTTTCCTACTGCAAGGAGTGGCTTGGTGCATTGGGTTGCAGTTTGGAGATGATAGCAGATGCTTTATTTTGTGTCATGGTGGTAATTAACTTGTTTCTATGTACCTCTTCATTATATGATTTTGCAGATTACAGCTCTGCAGACATTTATGCAATGTTGGGTACAGGCCAGCTCACATGTTAGCTCCAAAGAGCAACATGGAATCCTTATTCAATTAATATTTTATCTTTCTATGGCTGAGAGATTCAAACTGCCACCTAGTACTCCTAGCCTTAAAAATGTCTTCTCATTTTCATTTTAAAACCAGTACTAAATACTGCCCATCTAACTATAGAACATTTGTTTACCATTTTATTAAAAAAAAAAAGTCTGTATGTTAATGTATTTCTAAATGTGCTGTGTATATGTCTGTGTCAGTGTATTAATACCAAATGTTATGAGTGATATTTACATAAATGCTTGTGGAAGAAGACATAACATTCCCTTTCCTCTGGAATTGCTCTTCCTAGGGAATACAGTTTCTGATAGAAAATGACCTCCTGCACAACACTGCAGAAGACATTGCACAGTTCCTTTATAAAGGAGAAGGATTAAATAAAACGGTAATCGGAGATTACCTCGGTGAAAGGTAAAGTGAGAATATTGGAACTTTGCTCTTGAGCTTACAAAGCACATTTACAGGTTTTGGGTAATTCCCTTCCCCTTCACAGGCTGTGGGACAGAGCTGCTGGAGTACTCTGAAATCTGTAAAAGCTACAGTGGGGATGTAAAAATGGGACAGTATTGTGATAGGTTTTCTTCCTGTTAGGTTGTTATTTTTAAATGGGTGCACTGTGGAATGATATTTAATTAACTACCGTTTATTATTTTGAGTAAACCAAAACATTTGTCTGTAGTGCAGAATTAATACCACGAGCTTTTGGAATGTTTGAGAGCTGTGTTGCAACACTGCTGGTAACTCTTGGTACTGTGTCCAGAGAAGGAATGATTTACAGTCAGTAATAATTGGACAGTAAAGAAGTTCCTTATGAAAACTTCTGGGACAGTAGTTAGGAGCAGGTTTGAGTGTTGTCCCTTCCCTGTGTGCACATGTCCCAAGGACGAGGGCAGGCACACCCAGTCGTTATCAGCCCTGCTACAAGAACCATGCAATGTGCATATTTATGTGCCCTCTTGCAAAACACAGCATGCAAACGCCTTCCATGGCTGTGCAGCCCAGGAATCGCTTTTGGCAAAGGCAGCTGAGGAGGCAGCAGAGCCTGGGTAGGAGCGTGGGGATGTTTGTGCTGGGTGTGCTGTGCTCAGAGCTCGGGATGGTGACACTGAGGATGTGCTCTGCTGTGATGGGCTGTGACAGGTCCCTGCTGGGTGCTCTTCGCTCTGGTTCCGCCATCCACCGTGTGGTTTTTGCTCAGTGGTTTCCCCTTGGCTTTCGTAGGTTCAGTGAAAGTTTTTACTGCAATATGAGCGTTTTGGAAATAATCTTTGTTATGAAGCCGCTGTGCAGAATGTGTAGACGTGCCAGCAGTTTTTATACAACAGAATTATGTCTGAGGATGTTCTCTCTGACTCTGCCACCCCCTCTCAGGGGCCCATCATGAATTACTTCTGTATTTTAGCTAAATATAGCTGAAGACAAGACCAGGTTAGTCAACAGAATGAAATATTTATATAACATTCTGCCATAAAGAGAGATACCCTAAATTACTGGCTTTTATGGTCTTACAGCATTCGGCAAACTGAAAAAAGTGAGTGGTAAAATGGAATGAGATAACACTTTAAAAATATAGCAAAAATTCTAATAAATAAGGGAGCAATTACACCCTAAAAAAAGAGTTAAGATTTCTTCCTATGTGGGTAAGTCTTCACTTATTTCTCTAAGTGTCTTCCTGGAGCTTTTGTGTTACTGGCTTGTGTCTTTGGAGGTGTGCCCAGCACAGGTACTGCATGCCTGTAAAGAAAATAAATAATTTGCTTAGAGTAGAAACATTCCCTTCTTGAGCACTGTCTTCTATTACACTCCCATGCCACTTCACTGAAAGGCAGTTGCCCAGTCGAATTGTGCGTTGCTAAATTTGATGAGAAGTGCTTGGATTTGCTGACAGAACTGGTGTGTTTTTCTGTAAACAGTGTGGGAGCATGCTAATGAACGAATAGTTGGGTTTAGGGTGTTTTCTCCTGGGCATTATGGGTTAGTCTGACTTTGCAGTTGGTCAGCAGAGCAGCAGGTAATCCCTGGTGGGTGCTCACCTTTCTGTTTTCGGGTGGAGGTTCTGACTTGGTGTGTTCAAAGCACACCCTGAGCATTATAAACCTTTATGCTTCTGGCACTTTGTGTTCATGCCTGTTCAAATGTTACTTTTGCATTTAAAACCCCTTGTATCAAGCAAAGCATGATTTGGCTCATGATTTACCTTCCAATATAAGAGTGGGGTGAGGGAGCCCATTCAAAACCGATTCTGATCTTAGTAAACTTTGTTGTACCAGTTCTAGAGAATGGAGTAAGAGTACAGTACATGCTAAGGAGCTCTTCTCAAAAGCTATTTTTTTTCTTGGATACAGTCCTTCAATAGAAGGATTTTTGGTTTGTATCTTTGTACATAAATGAAGATACTGCTTTAGTATTTTCTGTTCTTAGAGTGGAAAGAGATTGGTTGTCTTGTGTTGTATGGCTGAAGAAATTAGTCTTACATTAATCATTGTTTTAAGAATTCACAACCATTTCTGTAAAAGAACTTTCACTGAATAAATCTCTCAAGTATCCTCCTGTGTCAAGGCAGGTGCGGTATTAATGAATGTGAAGCAAAGAAGGCAAGGCCATTTTTAGGTCATTTGAATAAGCAGTTCCAAATCCAGTTCAAATATACTGGCTTTTGCTAGTCTGCTAGCAAAAATGGACAAAGTACTGGTGTTAAATATTAAAATACTTCTCAAATGTGTAGATTTTTTCTGATGACTTGATTTGATCAATATGATTGTTTATTTCCTTACTTATTTCTAGAAGCAAATTGAGATAACTAAAAAGTCTTTAAAGGTCACAGCTGTAATTGTTTATTTCCATTTTTGCCTTTCACAGAGATGAATTTAATATTAAAGTTCTTCAGGCTTTTGTTGAACTCCATGAGTTCGCTGATCTCAATCTTGTACAAGCCTTAAGGTGAGTAAATTCTTTCTGTTTTCTGACCTGAGCTTCCTTTTTCAAACTGCATGTTTATATGAGTCACTGTGTTGATTTATTCATCAGAAAGCTGCTCTACAGCTCAGCACAAGTGTACAAATTACTGTGCAAGTGAGCAGGGACAGCTCTGGTCAGCCCTTCTGCTGGCTGGTGTGTGTGTGCCGTGGAGGGGAGAGCTCTGGGTGATGTCAGACAGACACAAACCACGACTGCAGCTCTTAGTGCTTCGTGTGCCTGCCATGTGTGGACATCTGAAGATCTGGTTTATATTTTAGCACAGAGATAGGTTAAAAGAGAAATAATCTCTTTACTTTAAATAATTTTCTTCCACCTTGACTTGTCCTTGTGGGCAGGGAGGGGGAGAAATCCGCTGACCATAGTCACTGATTGTGTTCGATCACAGAGGTAAACTTTGAAACCAGTGATGTCCTTCTGCTTCCCTCAGTTTCCCATTGTCATGTGAAAAAAACTGTGATATCTTAGTATATTTTTTTCCCTTGCTGCCTGAACAGTTCCCTTGATTTATCTGGGATGCTTGCATACAGTGACCTTGTGAGAACCCTTCTCATCTTGATGAAAATCCGTAACAGATTGAGCAAATTAAGTTGACTTAGACAGTTCTGCCTGTTTTTTTGCCGCAAGTGACTCCCTCCTGACACCGGATAAATGGAAATGTCCATGTGATCTTTGTTTCTGGTGCAGTGCCTTGTGATGTGGAGTCAGAACAGCTTTGCTATGGTTGAGTGATGTGGTGATGATAACTTGAGCTGCCCGAGGCTTGAGCCAAAGCAGCCTTCTCTGTGGCTGCTGAAGCTTGTCTGGAAAGCTTCGTATTCCTGTCTCTTTTACCCAGTTTGATGTTAGGTTTGACTTTATTCTTCCTTAGCAGCTGCTACTATTAAATGTTTGTATTTTGGTAGCTTACAAAATTCGTGATCTGGGTTGGAACCTTGCACGAGGTGAGTAGAAGACAGTATATAGAGCTGACAAACTAAAGATGGCCTGTGACACTTGAATATAATGTCCTAAAATAAAAACTGATGACAGGAATAAATGGTTGTTATATTGGCATCCAACATACAGGGAGTAGTGAGAACTTGTTTTGCATGGCAGAGCATGTAACTTTGCTGGTTTAGATCCTGGTTTAATTCAGATAATTCTTTTGCTAAGAGATAAAAGAATAAATGGTGAAACTCATTGGAACATTTTAGTGCCACAATGTGCCAAAATAAATTTGTGAAGACTTCTGTCCTGTATGCATTCCAGTGTAACTTTATGTAGAAATAGTAAGTTACAAAAGTCAACTTGGTATTCCAGTTCATGGTGCTAAGTAGCAGCAAGTTCTGCTGCATGTATTACAAAATTATTGAGATGATGACATGAATTGTTCTTTTTGAGACCTAGGTCTGATTCTTGCAGGGTGAGCTTACAGTAGACAGGCAGCACCTCTCTCACCAGTGGGGTTTTCTTCTTCTTGTTACCATTTTTTAAAGGTTTTGTATGAATTTAAGTAAATATGTTAAGTCTTTCTGTATTCCTTGCATCTCTCTCCTTACACCAGAAATATTTTGTGTAATGTGTCTTTTTACGTTGAGAATAAAGTCTAGCTGACTGTTCATTGCTTTTTGTAGCCAGGAAACCCAGGGAGGATTGAACTCATTTTTTTCCCCCCATAGCATTCTCATGGCAAAAATGGGATGCATACAGAAAATTGTTTACTAGTCTGGAAAAAAGAGAGAGCCTCAGAATATGAACTGCCATATTATCTTGCCTGATAGCATGCAGTGTTGCTGGCTGAGTTACTGGGCTAGCCATCTGTGCATGTTGCTTTATAATAGCTCCTGACTTGTGTGTCGAGAGATTGAGAACATATTTCTAGGACGTTCTATATAGACATTGCTGATTTTTTTTTTTTCTTTTTCCGTTTGTTTCGGATTATTTGTAATAAATGCTTAATATATAAATATTGGAATGAGTCTAACAACTGTTCTTCCCCTTTCTAGGCAGTTTCTGTGGAGCTTCAGACTCCCAGGAGAGGCTCAAAAAATTGACCGTATGATGGAAGCTTTTGCTTCACGCTATTGCCTTTGTAACCCAGGAGTCTTCCAGTCTACAGGTCAGTCACAGGAAACAGCAGGAGTTCTNATATATTTTTATATATTTTTATATATTTTTATATATATATATGTATGTTCTTCTACATCTGATGCAAGGAGCTAATGGCCAGTTTGGAAGTTGAGGATAAAACAATGTGAAAAGAGAAATGCCTGAGAATTGAGAAAATGTGACTGTCTAATCCCAGAGGTGCAAGCTGATGGCCAGAATGTGTTTTCATTTATAAAACTTCACGGAACTGCACCGAATGCCCTGGCATTGTTGGTCTGTTGGGTATATATACAAATAGTTTGCTCTTGACTGCTTACTTTGAGGATCAGATAGGCTGGGAAAAGGTTGGTGTAAAGCAGGTCTGTAAGAGCTAGATTGAAAAACAGCTCCTGAAAGCAAACTGCTGAAGATGCAGGCTCGTTTTTCCTCTGCTTAGCAGGTTTTCATCCTGCTTTTCTTACACAGGCACTTGTACTTGAATTCTGGGAGAATTTACAAGAATCAAAACCATGTCAAGAGGCATGATAAGATTTCCTTTCTCATCTTCTGATACTATCCAGTAGTTCTAGCTACCTCCTGTATGCTGAGAAATTGAGTCGGTGTCATTTCAGTCTTTTTAAATGCAATTCGAAATACTATTTTGAAAACACCATTCTTTCTCTCTGGAGAAAGCTTTGGAAATACTTTGAGTAGGAGGAGGCTGATGGATCAGGTTTATTATAGCATCCACCACTACGATTTAGGCAAAATCTGTGCAGAGAACGTTTTGCCCAACACTTCAGTATTTCAAGTAAAATGTTAATTTAGGGTGATAGCAACGGTTTCATAAGAGTTTAATTTTTTTGGGGGGTTCTCATACTGTTTTCCTTATACTTGTTTTTTATTTGAATTGTAACATTTTTTTCTCCTTGGGTTTACTTCAACATCTTAAAGAAAGATATTAGACTTTCACGTGCAGCATTCAGGATTTTTTAACTGTTTCTTTGTCTTTATCAGTCAGGATGAGCTATATACTAATTTCACAGGTTTGTACACACAACACAGGGGAAGATAAACCGTTTTTCAAATCTGATTTCAGATACGTGTTACGTGCTTTCATTTGCCATCATCATGCTGAATACCAGCCTGCACAACCACAACGTGCGAGATAAACCCACGGTGGAGAGGTTTATCTCCATGAATCGTGGCATTAATGAAGGTGGAGACCTTCCAGAGGAATTGCTGAGGGTAAGTTAGGCTGGCTAAGACAAAGCCTGGCTTTGTGTTTTTAACAGCAGACTTAAAATTACGTACAGCAGTTCTCAGGCAAATTTGTCAAGGGAAGGCAAAGGAACATTTTCTGGCTTGTATAACCATTGGAGTGGCTGCAAGAAGCATTTTCTGATATTCTCAGCTACTTGGAGCTAGTTCTCCCTATATCCAGCCTTTTGTTGAGAACAGGCTGTTTTAGAGCAAACACTATATATCTCTCAGTAGTTTGCTTATGGTAAAATTCTTGTGGTATTGGCTTCTTATGAAAAAAAGGAATATTTGTAGATAAGTCAGAAAAAATAGTAAAAATTATTTGTTTCCTTATCGCCTCTCATTTTTTCCGTGTGTCTTGCGGAAATCCCTCCTTGAGAAATCAGTAAAAATATTTACTGCTGTAAGACAATGTGATGGGCTACACCATTTTCAGGAAACCCAGGTTCATTTGGCAAAACTTGTACTAAATGAGACTGATCCTGAAACCTTTGAAATACTAATGCTGAAGTTAAACTAAAATTGTCTTTGCTAGGAGCGCTTTAAGAAATTTGTAATGGAGAGAGACTTGTTTATAAATGAAGTTGTTTGATTTTAAACATGATCAAAGTAGTAAACAAAGATTGACAAGGGGTGGTCCAGAGTTTTATGGACATTTCCTGTGCTTTTTATACAAACAGTCTGAGAAGCAGTAAGATATCCTGGTTGCATTTTATGTTAAGACATTTATTAATAAGGTCTTTTTCCTCTTCTTTTTTTTTTATTCTTTCTAGAATTTATATGAAAGTATTAAGAATGAGCCATTTAAAATTCCAGAGGATGATGGAAATGATCTAACGCATACATTTTTTAACCCAGATAGAGAAGGTTGGCTGCTGAAATTAGGTTAGTCACAAGGGCAGTTCTGCTGCTGTGTGTTTGTTCATCGTTAGCATGTTTGCTGCTCCGTGTCTCCCTGCTTTCTTGTGAAGGTAACAGGTTTAACTTTGTCTTTAAAAATGTACAAACCAAAATAAGTAGCTCCTTTACATCTGAAGGCTGTTACTTCTTGTTTTGCGTACCCAAATTAGCAATCCTGTTTCAAACTTCGGAGTTTTATTTCTGAGATCTGAGAAATAAAAACTCTGCCACAAAAAGGAAACACCACATGGTATTTACCACATGCTGTGACTGATAAATAACAACTAAGTCTCCATAAGGTCATTTCAGAAAACTGTGTGTGATATTTCAACACAGTTTTCTGTGTACAAAAAAAGGATTTCTCTTCAAAGAGTTATTTTTGTATGTCTTTATTTTTCCATATTATTTGTGAGTTTCTCTTGGTTTGGTTTTGGCTATGATTTTTTAATGAGTGGTTTAAATGTGCCTTCTTGTTTTCCTTATGGCCTATGACCTATCACCTTTCTGTTCTGTGACTGGCTGTCTCTGCTTATTCTGCATTAGGAGGTACGTATCTGATTGCTTTCCAGTCCCCTCTTCTTCAGTTGCTCATTCTTTTATTTTCTTCCTCCTTCCTCCTGGTTTTTTCTTCTTTTTTTTTTTTTTTTTTAAGTCAAGATGTGTCGTAGCATTTTGCTTTTTTCACTCAGTGTCACTAACAGTGTCATCCGTGGTGCTCTGAGGGACTGGCATGTCAGTGTCTAACTCACATGCAAGTGTGTTCTGCAGAAGAAGAAAGTGTTTATGTGTAAAGCAGAAAACCAAGGATGACTTCAGCACACTTTCCTCATTCATGGAAGAACATAATGAGGAAAGAATCTCTACTGAGAGTAAACAAGATATCTTACTCTGTATGAAGTTTGAGTGGTTTTGTTACTTGTTTTACAATGATATTAGATTATTGAAAGATTGATTACATTTGAACTATGTATTTGTAAAAGCTGTTCTTTTTCCTGCTTATTTTCCTTTTTAAATGATACATTTAGCTTACTTAGCAGAGTTTTAAATGAGCTTCCAATTTAGGGTTGCAGAAACCTCAGGTAGTTCAGTCTCCTGGCACTGCAAGATGCCTTTGTTTTTACAGGCTCTTGTAAAGCTGATGGGATTCACTTTTTCACTTGGCCTTAGGGAATTTTTTTCCCTCTATAAAGGAGACTGACGTTTTGTTTTAATAGTCGTTTTTCAAAACAATAAATGTTATGAAGTTAAACACCACTACACACTTTAGTAGAGCCGGTTGCTGGCCGCTTCAGTGTGTTAAAGTGCTTGTTAAAGTGGAAGGGACTTTGCACTTGGAGAATGGGACTGAAGCGTGGAAAGGGATGTGTTCTGGAGGTGCACGTGGGGAGGAGGGTCAGAGTACAGCGTGGATGGAGCCATGGGCCTGCTGCTGATGGCACCTGCAGCTCGGTGGTGCTGCTTGTGCTGGAAGGAGCTGGATGTGAGAAGGAAGCATTTGGAACTCATTCACGTGCTCTCCAGTGTTGCAGGCTGACCTCTGTGCTGCAGGTGCTGCAGAGCTCCTTTTCTCACTAAAAACAGGGAAGCTCTTGCTTTTTGACCTGCATTGGCTCAGCTGGCACAATGTCAGACATGACTTTGCAGCTTTTCTCTGTTTTAGCATGAGATAATGGTTAGCAGAAAAGCCTTTCAAGCTGATGGAGGTGGAATGTGCTCCTTGGAGAAGAGGCTGAGTAGAAGCCCATGCTGTGCCTGTTTCTGCTGCCAGTGCTCCCTCCTAGGCTTACACACATCATGAGAGTGCAGAGGAGTGACAGCATCCTCTGTGGAAGAAACTGTCCATAAAAGAGATCTAATAAAAACTAGAGGGACAAAGACATTGAGGAAGTGATGACTGCAAGTGAGTGAGAGCTGCCAGGTGCTTCTGCATGGTCTGGTTTTGGCTGTGATGCAAAGTCAATAAAGCAGAGGTCAGGACTGAAAACTCTACGTGAGTCTTCAGTGTGTAGGATGCAGATGAGACAGTGCACAGAAAACCCAGTAGTAGAAGGGTGTGTGAAGCAGAAGGGTGTTACACATAACACTCCCACAGTATGAGGGTTATTTGAATAAAGAAATGAAACGTGTCCAGAAGCCTCTGGTGAATCAGCCTGGGAATGCCTGGAGCTGTGCTTCCGTCAAAAACCGCATTTTTTTCAGCAGACAGACTGGTACAGAGTAATACACTGCTAGTTGAGATGCAGTGACCAGAAATAAACCCGACAGGGGTTTTTGGGGTTTTTTTTCCCTTTTATTTCTTCCCTTTCCCTCAAGTTTCCTATTTGCTAGGAGTCTTAAACTGGATATTGGGAGTGCTATCTCAATCCAAATTGTTTGCATTTTTACAGTTCTTTCTGTTGGGTAGCACTTCTTGTGAAGTGCATAGGGTTTCCTTCAGTTCAAGAAGATTCTGATATTAAAATTTTGTGTAGTGTTGAAATGCTAAGGATACAACTCCTGTATGAGTGTTATGTGATAAAACATAAAAGTTGAAATAGAAAGTTTTATTTTAAACTATAAATGTGACTAAGACTACTTGCAGGCCCTGAGTATATCAAGACAGGATTTTGTATCTGGTATTTCTCATAGTCAGCTCTTCCCATTTTTGTAGTGTGCCCCTTTTTTAGTATTCCATCTCTCACCAGATTGATTTTTCTCTGGGCAGAAGATGGATATCGTGAAACTTTCATATATTGTAAAACTCATCTGTCCAAAAGAGCACTCTGGGTTTTTGAAGGCTGGGAGGGTGCAGAATGCTTTTGGAGTTCGCTGCTCTGAGTTTTTCAGAGGTGACCGCGTTAAGCCCGAGTGTCAAACCCGGCAGCCAGCCAGCAATTCTGGTTTTATCTATCTAGACTTAGCCAGTCCCTTTAAATAGACATCTTTATCTTGGTAGACCTAAATTATCATTGAGTTCTGCATCATTTGAAGCATGGTGTAATGAAAATGAATGCAGCAAGTTAAAAACTGAAAGCTGCCGAGTGCTGGTGAGTCCTCGCTTGGAGCAGCTTAACTCATTGTGAGCTTTCATATTTTCTGCATAGTGGGTGGTGTTGGTGCCATGAAATTTCCTGCCATCCACTCTAAGGTATTTTGAAATTGCTGCCTGTGCTCTCTGTTAATGCCCACGTTAGAAGTGTTTTGCACTGGGAGGCGTTTCCTTGCCTTAAACAGCTTCTCTTGGCAAGTTGCTCAGTTTGTGTAATGCTTTCTTCTAGTTAGAGGGAAACTGTGACATTATTCCCCCAAACTGGAGAGGAAATGATTCCAGCCAGACACACGAGTGCGTTAATTTTTCTGCCACTCAGGCGGTTACGGAGCGCTTGGAGATGGTCCAGAAGCTTCACATCCGGGCCTGTCCCGCCAGCGGTGCTGATTCCAGCACATCTGTCCTTGGGAGGATGTTGTTTCTCTTCCTAATCTGGGGCTGGAGAGCAGCGCTGCTGCCTCAGGAAACCGGAGCCTTCCGGTACCTGCTTGGCTCTTGCTGTGCCTGAGGCTCTTCCAGGTTGGGGCAGTCCGGGCTGTGGTCAAGGGAAAATCCTTTTTAAAAGGAAGCCAAGCTTTGATCCATCCAATCAACTGTGCAGTTGTTGAGTCTGTTCTGTCTGGTGATATCTAAATGAACTCAGGAGAAAAGAAAACATTCTTGGTCTGTGCATCTCTCTCCTTCAGCTCTAAAATTTTTATATAAATGAGCTGAAGATTTGGGTAGAATTTTCTAGCTTTAGATAGTTTGCTGCCTTTAACCTTAAGGCCTTTTCTCCTTTGGAGATTTATGTTTCCTAAGTCATTGCCAGTTGTTTTTCCCTTTACTTTTAGATGGCTTCTTTTACCTTATTGTCTAGTTTGTGCTTTGCCCAGAGTTTAAAAAAAAAAAAATCCTGTGTTGAGTTACAAAGGTGAAGAGGGTTTCTGTTCCTGTTTCTGTACATTTTGCCTTGTTGTAGCCTTTTCTTGTAGTTTACTTACATTTCCAGCCACAAGATAATGCGCTTCTATATTTTTTGAGATGTCTGTGCATTTTTGTAATCAGCTTGATCTTTCAGAAGTATGTCACTTATCTCTCCGTTTCTGTAAATGTTTATGGATTCATACTCTGGTTTTCTTGATCCTCTTCTGCTAACTTAATTCCTTCCAGTTTTGATCTTTAAAAGTCTGGGAGCTGGAATAAGAGATGAAGTATGGTACTAAACCCTTTGTTGTTCTTTTGTGAGCCTACAGCAATCTCAGCCAAGGACAAGAATGTTTTGTTATCACGTGTTTTTACCTATTAATCTCATGTGCAGAGTTTACAGGCCACAGCACCTTATCAGGCAGCTGCCTGGGCTGCAGCCCATTGTAAAGGCATATTAAATACTTGTTACACGGTGACCCCTGCAAATTTGATCAGTACAGATTAGATTCTGAGCTTTATTAGAGTTTCTGTGCTGTTGACAGCTGCAACTCAGTGATGGGGTGGGGAGACAGAGACTTGTATGTGAGAGTAGTTCCTTATCCCACCAAAAATCCTGCCTTACTGCCTTTTTTTTTTTCCCTCTTTGGAAGAATAACTGATAGCTTGGTGGAGCAGGGACTTAAGGACTATTTCCATGGCTCCCATGAGTGCTGTAACCAGTGAGCTACTGGCTGTTGTAGGGAGAAGGGAGCAGTAAGAGGGGTGTTGTTGGAAATACTTAATCTTCCTTTTGGCTTCCCTGGAGCTGGGAGATGTTTCATGACAAAAGCTTCATCAAAACTGCAGCATGATGACAAAAGGTTTCAGATTTGAGAAATTCAGCTTTTCCAGAGAGAGGGGATGTTGTCAGGAAAAATTATAGCGAACTCAGCTGCCGTTTACTGCTTGGCTGTGCCTGTTGTTCTGGGAGTGTGTGTTTTAGGTCTGTTGTTTCTTTCCTAAATTATAAACAGGTCTTCTCTTAAATATATGGTCATTACTGACTTTTTTACCGTGCTTTGACAGGATTCCACAGTTTATGAGAAACACCTTTGTTCAATTTAAGCCATTCTGTGATAGTAACCTGTTTGCCTGTTTCATTCTCTCTCCTCCTGAATTGTTTTTCTGCTGGAGCTGGGCAAGCCATGACCTCTGATATCTGATGTTAACTGTTAGCCTGAAAAACGTGGTGATGTTTTAGGGCCATAAAAATGTTAAGTGATGTTAATCTGCTGACCTTGGAGAGCAGAATGTGACTTAAAGCCCTGGCCATTGATCCTGGGTTGTGTGAAAGCAAGTCACGTTGTGGTGATGGCAGGGAGTGCCCTGGCAGTCACCGTGACTTGGCAGCTGCTTTTTCATGGATCTGGAAGTGAGTCAAGCTCAAGTTCATCATTCCAAGCCCAAACACTTCCTGATACTTGAGCCAGCTCTCGGTCAAGGTGATGGGGAATTTTTCTAGTGACTTACGTGCCAGTTTGAACATCTCTGCACTGCTTTCTTTAAGGATCTGTCACAGTGGTTGTACTAAAATGCCACCAGTTCTTCCCTCACTGTCTCCAGTTCACTCAACCATTCATTCTGTCACGGCTTCTGCATCTTGCACTCTTTTGCCTTCACTTATTTCACCACACCTGCTTGCAGATTAAATTTTTCTTAAGATACAAGTGCATCTGGTGGAAACATAAAGTTTATTGAGTACATTGAATGTTGCAGTGTTAGCACTGAGTTATCATGGAGGTTGTGAAACCAAGCCAAAGGAAGGTACAACATGCAACATGACCTGCAAAGCAAATATGCAGTAGATTGGTATCAAGAAATGTCATTGTATTCCTAGAATTGTTCTTGAATTTAATACAATTTGGATTTCTGTATTAAAAAGAACCCCAGCTATCTTAAGCACAACAAAAAGATGAAAAAATTATGCTTATGTCTTAAATTTGGTTATATGACTTGGATTAAACTGGGTGTCTTCTGTGTGTTGGTGGTGCTCTTTTATGCACAGGTGTTCGATAGCAAGATCAACTATTTTTAAATGTTGGCTTAATGAAATTAAATCACTGCTGAATGGATGATGCACAGGTGGTGACATAATCCCGAAGTCTGATAACTATGGTGGATCTAAACCTTTGAACTAATAACATGTGAATCCTCTATCTGCAATTGTCTTTCCTGGAAATGAGTTTTAAAATAATGTCCTGTGGGAAGCCAGGTGTGTTCTGAAGCAGCCAGTGGCAGAAAAACAACTGAAAGGGCCAAAACAATACAGTTATTTCTAAAAATGACCTGTTCCCTACAGGGTGACATTAACAGGTGTCGGGAAGGGGAACTCTGTGGTTGCTCTTGCCTAAACTGTTAATGAAGGAAAAATTGGCATCTTTGGAGCAGTAGCTATTTCTTCTCTCAAATGTACTCATTGATATATTAACCCATGAAGAGAAGATGTTTTTAAAATACTGAAAGATGACAAATTACTAAATATGGTATATTTTTGCATAGGATTTGCTCCTTATTGATGACACATCATATTTGTTCTGTTAGTGGTGTTTATGAGCACCTTTATGAGCCTGACAGTCAATCTGAAACTAAAGACAGGTTCTTAATCATATATTTACTCATGAGTGGAGTGACCGAAGGTGATAAAACACCTTTAATTTTATTGATGGGACCCTTCCCTTGCCCAAGACAAGCCGTCCAGGGTTGGTCCTGCTGCTGGGCCCCAGCTNCGCTGGTTTTCCATCGGCGCTGGTTTTCCATCGGCGCTGGTTTTTCAGCGGCGCTGGTTTTTCAGCGGCGCCGGTTTTTCGTCGGCGCTGGTGTGAGCGAGCGGCTGGGGGCTGTCAGACCAGTCCCAGGGCTGGCCTCGCTCGGGCCCTGTCCGGCTCGGGCCCTGTCCGGCTCAGGCCGTGTCCAGCACAGGCAGTGTCCAGCACAGGCCCTGTCTGGCATGGCCCGTGTCCGGCTCGGGCCCTGTCTGGCTCAGGCCCTCTCCGGCTCAAGCCGTGTCCGGCTCAGGCCCTGTCCGGCATGGCCAGTGTCCGGCACAGCCCATGTCCGACATGGTCCATGTCTGGCTCAGGCAATGTCCAGCATGGCCCGTGTCCGGCTCAGGCCCTGTCCAGCTCGGGCAGTGTCCGGCTCAGGCCCGTGTCCGGTTCGGGCCCGGCTCAGGCCCTGTCCAGCACGGTCCCTGTCCAGCATGACCCGTGTCCAGCTCAGGCCTGTGTCCGGCTCGGTCCCTGTCCGGCTCAGGCAGTGTCCGGCATGGCCCGTGTCCATCACGGCCCATGTCCGGCACGGCCCGTGTCCGGCACGGCCCGTGTCCGGCATGTCCCGTGTCCGGCATGTCCCGTGTCCAGCACGGCCCGTGTCCGGCATGTCCCGTGTCCAGCTCGGTCCCTGTCCAGCTCAGGCAGTGTCCGGCTCAGGCAGTGTCCGGCACGGCCCGTGTCCGGCTCAGGCCCTGTCCGGCACGGCCCGTGTCCAGCTCAGGCCCTGTCCGGCTCAGGCAGTGTTCGGCACGGCCCGTGTCCGGCTCGGTCCCTGTCCAGCACGGCCCGTGTCCAGCTCAGGCCGTGTCCAGCTCAGGCCCTGTCCAGCTCAGACCCTGTCCAGCACGGCCGTGTCCGGCTCGCCGTGGAGCTGCTGTTTTTGGCGCAGGGAGCACGCGGGAGGGCCGGCACAGAGGGGCCGGTCTGGCCGCTCGCTGCTGCCCCTGGCTCTCGTGGCACCTCCGTAGGTGATGCTGCCTCAGGACAAGTTGCAGTAACTTTAACTCCTTTAACCTCACTCATCTGTGCCTGATCCATTTACCATTAAGCAATTAAACCATGCCTTGAAAAATAAGCAAAATGTAATTATTTGCTCGCCCGTTGTTGAAGCCGTGGCAGCAGCACATGTTTAATTCTGGAATACCTTTTGTTTGTAGGGGGAAGAGTAAAAACATGGAAGCGGAGATGGTTTATTCTGACTGATAATTGCCTGTATTACTTTGAATACACAACAGTGAGTATATCTGGTGGTGAATTTTGTTCTTAATCAAGGTATATAGGTAGCTAATAATGTGATGTTTTCCTAATTCTTTAGGACAAAGAACCTAGAGGAATTATTCCGTTAGAAAATCTTAGCATAAGAGAAGTCGAAGACCCTAGAAAACCGGTAAGACAGTTTCATATTTATGTTTTTAGTGGAGATAAGTAAACCGTATGGAACTTAATTGTACTGTTAAATGAATTTATTTGTCAGTCTTGTTTTGTTTTTTGAAATTTATGACTTCATTTCTACCCTCCAGAACTGCTTTGAGCTCTACAACCCCAGTCATAAAGGTCAAGTAATTAAAGCGTGTAAAACTGAAGCTGATGGTAGAGTGGTGGAAGGCAACCATGTGGTGTACAGAATATCTGCTCCCACCCCAGAAGAAAAGGAAGAGTGGATTAAATCTATCAAGTGAGTTTAAAGTCTGAAATGTCTTTCAGAAATGAAGTGTAAGCTCTTTTCAGAGTGTGATACTCAGAATTTTTGTAACTTGTTCGGAGAGCTCTGGTGTGGCCGTGTCCTCGAGGATTAACAACGACCTCTGTGGGGCTGATGGATCAAGAAACAAATCTGTTACTGTCTGGTCCTAAGGAAATACTGCTGCTGACTCAAATGAGGAAAATATGGATTTATTGTTTTCTGCTCATGTAAAACCTTGTGTGAATTGTCTTTAAACCTAATTCTATTGGATTCTTACTTCACCTCATAATTAACTTTAGTGATGCATACAGTAAGCATGTTCACAGGCAGCTTTAAACTTCCACAGCTTGACTTTATCTTGGAAGGTTTATAAACAGACCCACACTTAAAGAAATAAATGTGAAGATGTGAAGGTATGAATTCTTCATTAATCACAGCTGAATAGCATCTTTTGCTAAAGAAATACTTGTGGTGCTTGGAAGTCAGCCACCCGTTGTACTAAGAGTGTGGAGTCATCCACGAGGAAGAGAGAACAAAAGTTCTAGTTTTCAAAACCAGGTATTTGTTAACCAAACAGATGATTGCTTTTTTCTCTTGCAGAGCAAGTATCAGCAGGGATCCCTTTTATGACATGCTGGCAACAAGGAAACGAAGAATTGCAAATAAGAAATAGAACATGATCAGCAACTTGCAGACCTGCATCAGCTTATAACTGAGCATACAGTGGAGTGATAGAAATTGGACAAACTAAATGAAGACAACTGTAAATTTTATATATATATACATATATATATATATATATATATACACACATTTTACTATGGCATAACAACTTGGCAAAACTTTTCAGGGTAAATAGTTACTGGCATATAATTTGAAGTAAGCTTCAAATCCCAGAGAATGATTATATTGGAACTTAATTCAACTGAAAACATGGAAGCCTTGTTTTCACTTACATTAGTGGCAGCTGCAGTTTACTTGGGTTGGGAGGGAAGGAGTTCAGGGCTAACACTAAAATGTCCTGTACCATGCATATTTCCCATGAAAAAAGGAGTGATTGGAGGACTGAGTGCAGCTTTCATCCAGGATTCTCCTCCTACCTTTATGGAAATGGCTTTTCTGCTGAAATCCAGGCAGGGCCCAGCAGCAGAGGTTTGAGCCCGTAGCCATGACGTGAAGTACACAGTGGTCTGGTGTTTGCCACTTGGCTAGAAGTCATTCCTGTCTGCTCATACACTCACAGCCAACACTAAGGTTTAATGACTGCTTTAATCTGCTTTTTATGTAGTAGCATCCTTACGTTTGAGATGTTGCAGTTTGATTCATGCCAAGTTACTCCTAAAGGAGAGAGATGACAGGGCTTCTGTGATTTTAGACCTTGCATGTGGAAACACCCCCAAATAATTTCACATGCTTTTAATGTTTTTAAAGGGGGAAGCCAGGAAGGTGAACTGTCTGTAAGATGCAGCCCGAGAGAGTTAAGCAAGCAGGATTCATTCCTTTGCTTGAAAACAAACTTTGGGCATACAGAGTTCATGCAAGTTCATACAAATTCAGTATTTTTATTGCATTCTTAAAGGCAATTTTCAGACTTGTGCTTCAGCCTTTGAAATTGAAAGAAAAAAATAGACATTTTTGCTTAAAAAATAAAATATGACACACTGATTACCTGGTGCGGGTAGAAGTCCCCACAGGCAGGTGTCTCTTGTTTTTGAAACTTGTGGAAGATCTTGTGTGTTCTACTGATGGGTCTTTCAGGAGCACATCAACTGCAGATTTTACTCCAGTGCTTTTCTCTTGCTAGCACATGCACTGTTCCTAAGGTAAAGCCCCTGATGCCACAATGGGGGCAAAAAGTGGGAGGTTTTGACTCCACTGCTTCCGTTAATACTCAGTTTTTCCCAGCTTGTTGAACCTGAGCCATGGCCACTGTGCCAGTGAATGCTTCAGAGACCAAAATGTCCAAGCAGCTTTGCTTGTTGTGCAGGAGCATCTGTGGGTCTGTAGGAGCTGTGCTGCTCTGGTGACCCCACAGACTCAGAGTGCTGATCTCTGAAATCTCCTTTGAACCCTAAGGGAGAGCGGTTCGCTGCTCTCTCGTACTGATTTGCCTTGTTTTGCATGGGGTGTCAGCCCGTGAGTGTTTGCTTTATTGCATGTTTGCAAAAGAGGCCGAGAGGAAAAGAACAATGTCTGAACTTCCCTGCCTTTCAGATTTCCCCGTGCGTGTGGCGTTGCTTGGGTGAATGTTCAAATCCCAGTGCTTCCAAGGGAGTCCAGCTCAGCCAAAGGAGGTAGAATCCTTGAATTAGCATCAGTGTGGGGATGTCTTTGCTTAATGGAACACATTTAAACTCTTTATAGAAATGAATTCAGTTGTGTGTCCTGTGTTTGCAAAGCAGCACCATGATAGAGCTGCTGCCAGCACTTGTTTTGACTCTTCTGTTCTGCAGTGACATTTTGTTTTCAAGCACTGCCTACATCAGTCTTAGCTGTGGACAAGTCGATTTGTAATGCAAATTGTGACAAGCCAAATCAGTGGTACTGGTGAGCATAAAGGCCAAAGGCAGCAAATGCAGCATTTCTGGAGAGACATGAAATTACAAAAGCATTAATAAGCCATGAAGCACTTTTGTAATCAATTCTTATCTTCTGAAATACCACCTTTGAGGGAATCTATTTATTTAACCAGGTGAGGATGTCTGCCTGTGAGCATGAAGGAAATGCCTTGAGAGTTCATTTGCTATATTTAGTTTGAAGTTCTATATCCGGCAGAAATAATTATTTAGAGTAACATGTAACTGAGGATATTATAGCAGGAAATATATTATTTCTAAGCATTGAAATGCAACATCTTACACAGCTACTTGTGGTGCTCAATGTATCTATTTAATTTACCAAAGTTAATGGAATAGAGTTTTTGTGTGTGTTAATATTTGATTTCAGATGTTCTTTGTAACAGTATTAACAGGGAGTGAAACTGGCCCAAAATTTCCACTGGCCATGAGGCCAGTAAAACAAAGTGGCTTGTGAAAATTTTGGCCATATCAGGTACTATCCACGAGGGTGAAGAAAAATCTCTCAACCTTTCCCTTTTTTATTGGGCTTCAAGTCCAGGGGTGGCTGCTGCAAGCGGCTGCTCGGTGGCCTAAAGCAGGATCTGTTACAGTTTGGCCATGCTGAGGAAAAGTCCTTTGGGACAGCAGATTCTCCCTTCTTGTTGCACTGAAACTCGAGTAATTCTTGAGCTCTTTGGTTTTGGCACTGCCCTTTACAAAGTGTGGTGAGAGCCACGGTGCCAGTGCAGCTGGGAGGGAACCGTACACAAAACTTAAGCTCAGCTGGACTGACTTAAATTTCACAATATCCTGACAAAATAAGCTCTGTGTCACTTACCATTTTGAACCGTTTTAAACTGGTACAAAACTGAACCTTTATGAACTGAGCAGCATTTATAATGCTTCATATATAAAAAACGGCATATTTTTAAGATTTATTACATATCTATGTAGATATGCTTGCTGGAAAAGCTAGGTCTGTTGTAGACCAAATGCTACAAAATAAGACTTGTGGCTTACCAGTTTCATTTCTATATTTTCTTGGAAAATGTTTCTAGCTAGAGTTTAAATATAAAGTGTAAATACTGTACAGGTATGTATGGATATGAGTATTACTTGGTGTACACAAGTGATTTGCATGACAAATATTCTGTATCAATCATTGTTAAAACGGTGATGTTCTTATGTAAAGCCACTGCAATATTAATGTTTTCATTTATCATTAAGACCTGTTGCTTAAATCTGTCCATTTTCTCAAAAATAAAGTGTGAAACTGTACTATCATTATTTCCTCATTTACCAGGAATACATGGGAGGCAATTGCTGACTCCTAAGACATTAAGGTTTAATTTTACAACTGCTCTTGTAAGTAAAAGGCCTCTTTTCCCTACACTTAGGCACAGTAATTTAAATTACCAGGTTTAATTTTTCAGAAGAAAAATCCTCCAGCTGCAAAATAAATTGTTTTGGTAAAATATGTTCCCACCTGAGTGGGACTTCAGGGAGAGCTGGTTTCCCCTGAGAGCCACCCTGAATGGAGGCACTTTATTTTGTCAGCTCCCTGCCATGAGTTGCAGTCAGCTCTAAGGGGGAAGGGGATCTGTTCTCCTGGAGTAATTAATTGGTTTCCTCAATTAGCCCTTAGGAAGAGGCGAGGCTGCTCCTGTGGAGCTCCGAAGGGAGGCCCAGACACAGCACAAAGCCCTTGGAGAGTTCTGTGCTGCTCATCACACAAAGGACAGGACACCAGCTCCTGGAGCCAGAGGGAAAAAAGAGGGAAAAAGCCAGATCCAGGACAGGAACGGTGCTTGCTCTGCCATGTTACTTTATGTAACATCACAGAACTGTTGCCATAGGAACATTATGCAGGTACATCATGGTTTGGCTTTATCGTGTTCCCCATGTACCAAAATACTGCTTTAAGTATTTAGTGAAACATTAACCTTGCTCTTTTTTGCCCCTTTTTTTGCTTTTTTTTTTTTGTCACACGCAATGACAAGCTCCCAGCCTGGTGCCTTGGCTGTGGAAGCTTTTAAGTTCAAAGCCTTGTGCATCCTTGTCTAGGCAGCTGCAGTCGCAGGTTCCTGATGTTCTCTGCATCTTCTCCCCTACACCGAGAGGAAGATGTGACTCCTCGAGTGTCAAACACACTCTGACAGCTGTCAGCTCCCATGACACAGTGCACGTTAAATAACTCAAGTAAAACTCAAGTAAAAATCCATTTTAACTTTGCTGTATTTATATACTATATAAATTTTACATGCTATATATTTACAGTGGGGCAAGTGCTTTTTTATCTTTAAAAAAACAAAGATCAAACTTTAGACATCTCTGAACAACACAGCTTGTATAAACCAGACAGATTATTCAGATGAACTGTATTTAATACAGGTTCCCCACTCATCTCCTGATGCAGGACCAGTGAATAATAAGTGCATCACAGTTTGATAGCATTTAATAATAAAAATAAAAATCACAGTATGAATTTGTCTGTAACTAGACACTTTAGAGAGACAAAACAGACAACTGAGACTTAAGACAAATGCCAGTATATTAAGAAAATGTAATAAAAACATATGGAACAATATACAAATAGTCTTGAGAGATACATTCAGAACTGCATATTTGTTGTTTCACAATGTCGAAAACCAGAAGATTTTCTTCAGATCTTGAATATAACTCAAATGTGAATTAGTTTCTAGTGTCAGACCACAGAAGAAAAACAATGAAGCTCTTGCAAAACTTGTGAAGTTTTAAATAAGTCTTTAAATTAAATATACAGACTGTCAGTTGCAACTTTTATAATTCCTGGTCGCACTTGCACCAGATGTCTTAACTTGGAGTAACATTACATGAATAACATAAAGTCAACCTGAGTCTGTAATTAAGCAGCATTTGAGATGGTCTATTCCAGGGCATTATCTCAGCTCAGTGAGATATTTATGTGGTAATTTACAATGTTCAGCAGTTGTAAAAAGTTTTCACCCTTTTGGATTAGAAGTATATTTTAAAAAAGAAAGTCTCAAGTTAAAAACTAAAAAAAAGTTCTTATATGGTAAAATTCTGTACAGAAATGTTAAGCACCACTTATGACTGGATTATGTCTTGATGGTAATTGATAACAAATTCTAAGTTTTGATGGTCAATATCGGTAATGTCGTGTTTGAAGGTAAGAAGTCATTGGTTTTGATGACGAGAAGTCGTTGGTTTGGAAGGCGAGGGGCTGTTGGGTGGGGTGGTCAGCAGTCGCTGGGGTGGGTGGTGGGTTCAGTCTGAGTATTGAAGGCTTCCATCTCTCAGCTCCACACCTGAAAGGCAAAAGGAGCCAGGTCATAAACATCAAACCTGGTTTCTGAAGGCCAAGGCTCAACCCTGCCCCAGCTCCATCTGCTCCCCCCGTGCAGGATCCAGCTCTGAGCCTGGGGCCAGAACCCAGCTCCAGAGCCCCCGTGCAGGATCCAGCTCTGAGCCTGGGGCCAAAACCTGGCTCCAGAGCCCCTGTGCAGGATCCAGCTCTGAGCCTGGGGCCAAAACCTGGCTCCAGAGCCCCTGTGCAGGATCCAGCTCTGAGCCTGGGGCCAAAACCTGGCTCCAGAGCCCCTGTGCAGGATCCAGCTCTGAGCCTGGGGCCAAAACCTGGCTCCAGAGCCCCTGTGCAGGATCCAGCTCTGAGCCTGGGGCCAAAACCTGGCTCCAGAGCCCCTGTGCAGGATCCAGCTCTGAGCCTGGGGCCAAAACCTGGCTCCAGAGCCCCTGTGCAGGATCCAGCTCTGAGCCTGGGGCCAAAACCTGGCTCCAGAGCCCCTGTGCAGGATCCAGCTCTGAGCCTGGGGCCAAAACCTGGCTCCAGAGCCCCTGTGCAGGATCCAGCTCTGAGCCTGGGGCCAAAACCTGGCTCCAGAGCCCCTGTGCAGGATCCAGCTCTGAGCCTGGGGCCAAAACCTGGCTCCAGAGCCCCTGTGCAGGATCCAGCTCTGAGCCTGGGGCCAAAACCTGGCTCCAGAGCCCCTGTGCAGGATCCAGCTCTGAGCCTGGGGCCAAAACCTGGCTCCAGAGCCCCTGTGCAGGATCCAGCTCTGAGCCTGGGGCCAAAACCTGGCTCCAGAGCCCCTGTGCAGGATCCAGCTCTGAGCCTGGGGCCAGAACCCGGCTCCAGAGCCCCTGTGCAGGATCCAGCTCTGAGCCCGGCTCCAGAGCCCCGTGCAGGATCCAGCTCTGAGCCCGGCTCCAGAGCCCCCGTGCAGGATCCAGCTCTGAGCCCGGCTCCAGAGCCCCCTGCCTGAGCACAAGGGCTGCACCTTGGCTAAATCCAAGTGAATTGAACTTCTGCCTTGACAGCATCATTTTAGTAACAATTTCATGCTCAGGCTGACCAAATCTTAGCGTAAGGGCAGGGGGAAGATGCAGGAATGGAGGAAAGAGCTGCTTCAGAGCTGCTCCTTCCCCCTCCTGTATGAATTTTTCTTAAGTCACAACTTACCGCGAGCTCTTTTCATCCTTATTAATTTATTCACAATAACAGGAGTCGTGGTGAAAAGGCACAACCTCACCATTCCTTTTCAGTGGTTCCTCAGCTGTCCCTACCTTGTTTGAGAGGTTCAGTACTAAAAACACAGCTTAAATGGCCTCTTTTGAAATCAGCTTTGATTGTTCAGAGAATCCTACATGAGACCCACTTTTTAAAAAAAACAAACAACTGACTTTCCAGAAGATGGAGCTAATTAAAATCCATGGATTTGATGACAGACTAAAATTGTCAAGACTTAAAAATCTGGCTTTTGCCAGCCCTTGAGTCCCCTCCGAGCTGTGAGCAGCATGTTCAGCCCTGAACAAGCAGCTCCTGCCCCTCCGAGCCCCCAAAGGATGCACAGGATTTTGATTCCTCCCTCAACCCCAGTGCTCTGGAAAAGCCGAGTTTGCCACCTGCTGGCCAGCGCTGCGCTAAGGCCAAACCGGGCTGAGCACTGGCATTTTATTTTACACCCTTTCGTTCCTGATGTGGCAGCTGAACAGCCCCTCTCAGTGCAGGAAGGCTTATTTGGACATGAGTATCGTAAAAGTGATCTGTTTTTAGGTCAGGATTTGTTCTTCTGAAATTTTCCTCAAAGAATAACAGGTGAACAATCAGCTTTCCCCCCACTCCGTATTTTCAGACTCAACCCTTTGGTTGTCTCTGTCCTAAAACAAAATCAGTTTTCCACAAATGCGCTGCCCCTCTGCCTTGAGCAAACTTTTCAGAGCAAGAATCTGCTGAGTGAGGCAATTTGCCTCAGTGGGGAAACCCCATGAAGGGGTTTTAATTTTCCACAATTTCAAGATTAAACTTAGAATAGCAAAATGCATGCAGCTGTAATGCAGGATGAGAAATAATTTTGTTTTCTGTGCTACATTTTCAACGTGACTAGAAATGAACAGGACTGTCACTGACCATTAACCCAATTCTTAAACTGTGGGTGGGCATAAAAGGCAGAAAATTTAACAATAAAACTTGCTTTTAGATAGTGACCTGTCTTCTTCAGGGATTATTTCACTATCTTTGAGTAAAATAGATAGCTGGGGGATGGGTTGGTTTTTTCATTAAAATAGATGAGTAACTGGAACTGGTTTATGTCAGGTAATAGGCATTTTATAGGGTTTTATTTCTATAATAAACACTTCTGTTCAGCAAAAATTTCACAGGAAGTGTTGTCAAGTTTGATTTTAGGTGTTGAATTTGTTGCAGTGCGCAATCATCTTTATGGCATAATTCTAGAGCTAATTAATTTAAACTAATTAATTTATCTACTGAGCCCAAGTTGAGATTATGACAAGCAACAGCTGAGAGCTCAGTGTAAATTCAGTCAGGCACACAAACTTGTTTTTAGGTTTTTTGTAAGAAGCGCCAAACACACCTTTTTAAATATTAAAAATTGGGGAAGGGCTGTTTCCTCAGCCCAATTCTATGTATTGTTAAACCTCTCCTAACAGCAAAGCCCCCAGCTGCAGAAAACAACAGCAGGAATTTAAGGCTCTGCAGGTGTTAAATTGAGAAGTGTCCTCTGGAGGTCTGACAGCTGTGCTTAGGAGAAGGCAGAGCTACACCTGGACCCGCAATATTTCAGTTTTGTCAGCAGCTGCTGTTAACCCTGAGCGAGCATCCAGCATCCTGCCTGCGCTAAGAACAGCTAAATGTAGTATTTTATTTAAATTACAGCATGGTTTGTGTTGGAAGGGCTCCTAAAGATCATCCTTCCAACCCACTGCTGAGACAAAACGCAGGGATTTCATCGCTCAGGCATTTACAGGTTGTCAGGAAAAAGCAGGAGTGCTGGTCCCTCACCTCTGCCGTACTCCTGGGACGCCATGGAGCTGCAGTTCCTGCTGGCACCGGCACCAGAAGGCTTCTCTTCCACCTGGGGGTCCTTCCTGCCCTGGTTTCTGTATTGCTCACATAGATGCTCATCTGGAGGACGGGATTCTTCCTTCTTCTCCCATGTTTTCTTCTGGAAATGACGATCTAAATATTCCAATAAGTCTTTCAGTTTCCTGTCGTGCTTCTTCTTTTTCTTCTTTTTCTTATGTTTGCGATTGTCATTGTCAAAGTGGAGCACTAAGCAATCCAAATCATAAAGTCTGAAGGAGACATGCAAGTTAAAAATGGAAAAACAGATGTGGCACTTGATGTACATATGAAATGTTATTTATTTACCACAGGTGATGACTTGCAGAGTGTCTGCTACTTTGTGGTAATTTTTGCACATCTAACTTAATTTAGATGCAGCAACCTTAAGCCCTCAGAATGAAGGACAACAGGTCCTGGTTTGCACACAAATCATTAACAGGCATATGGGGAATTAAAAAAAAAAAATTAAAAACTTGTAACCTAATCAAGAACAGTGTGCAGATGTTATTCTGACCACATAGTCCAGCTCTAGTGTTCTAACACAATTCAGCAACATCTTCCCTATCTTCACTTGGCCAGCCTAATGACATGATCCCGTCACGTTATGACAGATAAGTTACTTAGAAACAATGAAAAAAAGGCAGACATGAGAAATACCCAGAAAATAATTAGGAAAAAATTGCTGATTATGCTGGAATCCTTGCTTACTTGTAATCCTTCTCTCGATGTTTATCTTTGGACTTCTTTTTCTTCTTGACCTTCTTATACTTTTTGATTCTTTGGTCATCTACCTTTCGGCGTTTCTTTTCTACGTCACTTCCACTTTCTTCTTGGTGGGAGTATTTTCTTTTACCATTTCTTAGCTTTTCATTTTCCCGGGAAGAGTCCTCAAAACTTGAGTGAGCTGCCACCGGTGGAAGTGCGTGCCTTTCACGCGAGTGTTTTTCCGAGTGCTGCTGAGGTACTGAACAGTGGTGGAAGTTTGCTCGGTGGCTGCTGAAGTGATGCACGTCCTCCTCTCGGGACAGCGTGCCGTGAGCCCATCGGCTTTTGCAGTGATAATCCTTGTGTGACCTGCTGTAAGCTTGGCTCAATTTCTCATAGTCTTTATCACAGTGAGAGGACTTCCTCTCCCTGCCATCCCTTGTTCCATGGGAGGAATAATAATCATTGTAATATCTGCATTTTTCCCATCTCCGTGGCTCATCTTGATAGTATCTTTCTCTATTCCAAGGCCTGTCTCCTTTGGAATAATAATACCTGTTCCTGTCTGGATCTGTCCTTTCTCTGCTTCGGGATCTGTAACGAGAATATTTTCCTGAGCTCCTGCCGTTACTGGGACTGTTTCTTTCATTGTGGGAGGATCTGTACTTGCTCTCGCTGCAATATTCCTGCTTGTGACGGCTCTGCTTGTTTGCTTCCACGCTGTGAGAGCTCCTCCTCCTGTGGGAATGCTCATCCCTGTTTCTGCTTTGCCTCTCCTTCTCCTCCGTGTCCGAGTTCTCTCTCTTCCTGCGGTAGTGCTCTTTGTCAGCTCTTTTAGAGTCATGGATTTTTTTCTTATTTTTTTTCATGTGTTTATCATCATCTTCACCTATTTTATTACTCAGGCCCTCATCTGCTCTGGAAAATTGACTTTCCAATACTTTATCCAGCTTTGTAATAGAAGAGTCATTAACAGGTGGTACTTCTACATAGTTATTAGAAATGTCCTTTGTATCTTGGCATTTATCTGTAATATCTAGAGATGCAAGTTTTTTAGAACTACATTCAATGTCAGGCTTTATAGAGGAAGTTTGCCCTAATTTCTCTTTGCTCTCAGGAGACCCTTTGATGTACAAAGGATTTTCTTTTGAAATGAGTTCAGGGTCTTTTGATCTTCTTAGTTTGTCGTTATCTCTGATGTCTTCAGACTCGCACTGCCCAAGGAATTCACCTTCAGTGTCCAAGGATTTTTTCCTAACCTTGTGCTGACCATTGATATTGAGATGTGCATTATCAGCTTTTGTTATAATACTTTCAGCAACTTCTTCTTTGGTAAAAATGGTTTCAGAATCTGATTGAGTAAAAAGTTTCTCAACCTCACAGCTAAAGTTGGAAGGAACCTTCCTGGATTCTTCATAGGCAAAGAGTGCTTCCATCACTACAGTCTCCATGAGACCATCATTCTCAGAAGATTTCTGAGGTCCAGAGACACTGCACAAAAACAAAAACATATTTTTAACTTGAAAATGTCCATCTCGATGATGTTAGGAGTAAAATCTCCTGAAGTTTAAAAAAAAAAAAAAGAAAAAAAGAAAGGGTGTCTAATGCAAAACTATGAAAGACATTCTCTTCAGAAAATTATTCTTACACCTCCCTCAGCTCCCATGGAAAATTCTTCTTCTCTCAGTTCTGCAAGTATTGCCATAAAAAACCCACCTCAATGCATCCATCTCGCAGCTCTGAATCACATCAATAGCCAGAACAACTGTATTTGCTCTCCCCCCGTTAGAAAAAAGGTAAACACACATCTCCCACTCTCTCCAGATCGTGGGAATTTACATTCACTTATCCAAGGATGCCAAAAAGGGAGAGAGGAATAGAAAAAGTTTCCCAGACAATGGAAGAAAAATGTAAAAACATCCTGAGAAAGTTTTCCAGGAGGCATCTACCTGTATTGAGTATCAGAATAATGTGGGCCCAGTGCTGATGTTTGCCAAAACAGATGCACAGTGTGGAATTCTCTGTACTGATGTAAATCTTTAACGAGTATAAGTGGATGGGGGAAATAGTAATAAACTTGTATGAAATCTTGTTTTAATCACAAGGTACTAATTTACCTTTTTTCCTCTGATAAGCTGTTCAACTGGCTGTATGTGAGGGATTCTAAGATACCTTGAGGATCTGGTGACAAAGCTTTAGGCATCTACAATGAAAACACAGAAGTTAACAAACAGAATATAAAGCACTATTTTTAGTAGAAAACGACTGCTGACAAACTTCTAACGTTAGATGTTAAACAAGATCACTCCGAGTTACCCACACTATTCCCACTTTGTACATCATCCCCCTCCCCAAAAAAATGTATTTTATGAAACATATGAAATATTATCACCCTGAACTTCTCTTATGTTGCCATGTTCTCATACATCAGCTGAGCTCTGCAAATTCAACGCATTAACAGCACAAAGGGGTAGAATGAAATCTGTGCTGTGTCCTCTGGGTGTCCAGTGCTGTAAGGCTCATGAATATTGAAAATATCACAGGTGATAAAGTCCAGATGAATAAATATAACTCACCGTTTCAAGCACTCCATTTGCTTTAGAGAAGAAAATCTCAGAAGGTTTAACAGGTTGGACTTGGCAAGTGGAATCATCAAGTTTCAGTCCGTTTTCTTTATATTCATTATCTAAACTAATAGCACCATTTAGGGAATCAATTTTTGGCAGCTCATGCTGGGACCTTTCTTCAGCATTCTGACAGGAGGAATGGGAGTTATGCAATGTACGGACCACCTTCCCAATCAGAATTCCATTGGAAGATATCACGTTGCAATTCCTTTTGAACAAGCCCTTCGACTCCTCGGATTTGCCGGAAGATTCCGCACCGTAAGGGACAGAGTTATCAGAACAGAGCTTGGGGTTCCCGTTCACCGCTGGCTCAGCGAAGATTTCATCGGGAACCTCCTGCTTGGAGACGTTCGCCGTGGCCGCCGCCGCGGCGAGCTTTGAGGTAGGCTCTGCTGCGGAAGAGTTCGTAATGGTGGCCGAAGGAAGCGGCTTCAGCTCCTCGTCCGGCACAGCGCCGCTCGGACACTCGGCCTGCGACACAGCCGGCCGGGCGGGCAGCTTGTTGTGAATACTGATCGTGATCTTCTGCGATTTCGAAGGCTCTGCCATGGAAGGCCTGGAGATTGCCCAGTTTTGGACACAAGCTGTGGGTGGAGCTGAAGACGGCCTTTTTACAGCAACACCAACAGTACTGGGATCCTCTTTTAAGGGTCCATTTCCATTTAGACGACTTGAACTCTGGATTTAAAGAGATTGGAAGATGGATGTGTTCAAACACACAGCACCAGAAGTTTTACAACATTAAATTCTCATACTAAATAGCCTCAACACCCAAGAAGAAACCTCAGCCCCCTTTCAACATAAATGCAAGTCCAACAAGTGTGTGTCATTCCTGCCTTTGGTATCAAATGAGCATCAGTTTTGAAACCTACCCAAACAATGTAACATTGACTAAAACTATTCCAAAAATATTTATTTTCCTCTATAAACATTCCCTGACAACACTGGAACAATTCTGCTGGTACTCAGGAACAAGGCAATTTATTTTCTATCGCTGTCTCAACTAAAGTGACACTGATAGGGGCACGGCAGGTGTTTCCTTTTTAAATTTCAATATTTAGGCATTAATAGACTAGTTAAATTGGCTCAAGAGCATAGCTCTCAGGGCTTTAGAAAGCTGAGCAGGAAGGGTAAAGTTATGAAATGCAGGGCTGCACAATTTAGGATCAGCCCCTCTTTGAGTAACTCCGTGAAGAAACCTGCAGCGTGCAAGGGGAAATAAAACTCAACAAACCCCAGCC
This sequence comes from Pardalotus punctatus, assembly GCA_013400915.1. Lineage (NCBI taxonomy): Eukaryota > Metazoa > Chordata > Aves > Passeriformes > Pardalotidae > Pardalotus > Pardalotus punctatus. Next base: position 9,091 of record VZTX01017816.1, on the reverse strand, counting down.
CGCCCCACACCCCGCCATAACTCGGTGTATTACGTGCCCCCTCAATCACCTTCATCATGTGAGGAGGAAGCCGTGGTCCCATGAACGCCGCCTGCTTGCTGCTGGCGCCGCGCTGGCCGAGGAAGGAGCGCGGGTAGGACGGCGCGGGCAGGTAAAAGGCGCGCTCGCCCAGCGTCAGGTCGTAGCGCCTGGGGAAAGAAGGGGCAGCTTAGCTGGAGTTTGGCTTTCAGCCCATTCCTGGGTTAAACCCCGTCCTACCATCCCACAGGAATGTGGATGTGGCCCCACAGACACCAATGGAAGATTTAGCCAAGACGACAAACTGAAGGTTAGGCCATGGTCTTCCTACAATGACTGTCCTTTCAGAGCAAGGATTCAGCCTTACACCTCTTTCCTAAACTGACCAGCTACAGACAGCAGACACAAAGCACTGTACCCAAGTGCAGAAGTCTGAGGTCAAGCAAAGAAAGATAATAAAATACATGGGTAATTTCCATTTCAACAGAAATATACAAATAGTAATATTTTCCTATGGTGAAAAGAAGAAAAGTATCAGCAACTTGATAGTAAAAATATTCTGAGCGCATTTGGTGTTTGTTATTACCTGATATAAAAAAGCACGTAAGCCTGCTGATTGAGAACTGTTTTGATATCAGAAAGCTCTACTGAGGCATCATTCATTCGATACCAAAGTCCATTACCAGCCTGCAAATAAAGACAGAATATCTTCAGATGAACTGCGTGTGTTCCAAAGGGCATCACAGACAGAGCACTACAGAACAAAGCATACCAAAACAGAGCAAACAAAGCACATGATGCAATTGATTCCCCCAAAACCAGCGGTTGCCAGTAACATTTCAATCTCTTTGCCAGCCCAGATTTGATGCTGTCAGAAGCTGGGCTGGTGTGTACCTTTATGAAGCACAGATAGTGTCCAGCATTACAGTTGAAGCCACTGTGTACAAGAACTGCGTATAACGCATAGATGAGGGGTTCTCCAATGGACTGGGACATATATGCTCGAAGATCCAGGTATTCAGGGTATTTTACATCCTAAACAAAGGTAAAGAAGATGCAAAAGTCATCCTGAAATACTCCATGGAACAGCCTGAAAAAATTCCACTTCTAAAAACACAGCCTATGACTATACGGTATGTTTTTCAATTAACTTTAAAATGCTTTTTCTCAGAAACAACATTTAATAATTTAAGCTGCAGGGACCTATTTTCCACAGAAGTAGCTCTTTAAGGGTAAGGTACGTTCTTATGGTCACACAGGAACTGTATCACTATTAAAAAAGAAAGCAGCAGTCCCAGCTGCTAAGTTGTTATATCGACTTCTCTTACACTATAGTTACTGTGTGAAAATGCAAACAACTTTAAAATGAATATTCATCTTTGGGGAATGTCCCATTCCAGGAAGATAAAGTAGCATTCCAGCTGTAAAGATACCTTGTTGATCTTTCCACCTGTAAAATTTGCAAATCTTTTCAGTGATATTGTGAGGACGTTGGATGAGCGATGTATCGTGTATCTCTTTGATGCTGGAACCATCTTTTTGCACCTTAAAAACAAGCACAGATATATTTTTAACAGTATATTCTTTTCTCACCCAGAAGTCAAACAAGTTTTCATCTCTCACATGTACTTTTACTATTTGAATGATATTTGCTTGCATAAGATGTTAGATCTTTTCTTAAATCCATAAACTGCATTTCAGCTTTGTTAATAGAGAGAAGATAGCAGGATGTTAGAGACAGCTCTACAGAACAAAGAATAAAGGATTTAGGACATTATCTCTTGATAGCCAAATAAATGTCTGAACATGTATCTTTCTTATGTCAGAAAGGTAAGGCTGTAAAAAAAGGAAAAAAAATCACTGGAGGGAAACAGTCATTGTGCAAGAGGCAGACATTGGACAATACTGAGTTTTCAGGAAAGAGACTGAAACCCTCTGCAGTCCTTCAAAACAAAATTGTTCCTTTTGTTTGTTGCACTGCACACTCAAAGGAGGTACAGAGTCAGCCCTGAAATGCAGCCATCAGCACAAAGACTGAAACATGTCACTTTACATTGTCAAGAAAAATACTGCTGAGAGCTAACAAACAGAAAGAATTTAACAGCCTCTTTTCAAACTCTGATGTCAAAATACAACGCACAGAATTCCAAACGGATGGTGAAAACCAATGAACAAAAAAGAGACCCATCCAGAATAAGAAAAAAAAAAAGAAGCTGTTTATAAAATTCTGAAACTTGTACTGAGAGATGAAGTTTTCAGGCGGTAGTAATCTTTATTAGAAAAAAAAATAGTGGTAGAAAACAAAAAGGAAACTGAAAAGTAATATAACAGCTTGCCAGCAATGGAAATGACACTGCACATACACCCAACCTTTCTTTCCAAACTCACAAAAAGACTACAACTCCTGGGTTTCTGTGGGATTAAGCTGGTGTTGCCTCCTACCCCAAATCCTTGCCCAAATCCCTGCGCTCCAGGCTCCCTGCTTCTCATCACACACGCTTCCTGACTTGTGCCCAGGACTATTTCAGAGCACAGCTTCCCCCTCAGGGAGCCTGAGGAGCCCCAGCACACACAATATTAGCAATAAAAGTCTAACGTGAGCTAACAGCCACAATTCCTATAATGTATTTCCAAATATTCAAACAGAAATATAAAAATTACTCAGAAACACGTGCATAATTTTCCAAGCTTTGAATGATTTCAGTATTTTAGCTATGTAAACAAACTAAATGAAAGAGCAAGCCACCTCTGTCTTATTGCTAAACAAAGTCCAGAGATAACTTATCCTCAAGTCAAGCACTGCATTAAACATCCCTTGCATTAAGGTGTAATTAATAATAATCTTACTTGCTACACTTGTAGCTGTTTTCACCATCCAGTTGTTCTGGTTTCACAAATTGTTCCAGAGCTCTGGTGACAGATGTAACAGCCTGCAGAGTGGGAAAGCAGAGCAGTAAGTCCCAAGAAATGCAAACTTCACAAGAGAGCCTTGCTAGCTCATACCAGTGACCGCCTGAGAACAGCAAACCCCGTGAAGGAGGAGACAGAAACCGAGTTCACTGAGCACTGACATCACTGGGAAATGATTTGACTTCAAAATAAATAAAAGTTGCAGTGCCAGACAGTATCTTGGGCATCAATAATGAGCACAATCAAACCCATCAGCCTAACAATAGATGGATATTGAAGTAGAAGAATTGAGAAGTATGATTGTATCATTGTTTGTGTAGACATAATTATTATTTTTCCAGCTTAAATCCAATCCAAACACAGAGAGCATTTCCACGGCTTCCACAGAACAACGAGGTCCAAGCCACCCCCATCCACCACCAAGCTGTTTTGTTTCAACAAGGGATGTTTTTAGGCAAAATGATTTTATTTTACGAAGCTCTACAAGCCCTTACACATCTCAGCCCATACCCACAGAACATCTCACCTTTATATCCAAAGTCACGTCGAGAAAGGGCTCGTACGTGTCGGACACCGCTTTGCAGTTCAAGCACTTTACTGGAATCAAAACACAAATGCTTAACATCATGTGAATGAGACGAACTGCACAAAGTTAAATTATTAATGCACATTACTTTAGTCAAGCTACAAACTCCTTTGCTACAGACAGACAAAATACACAGACCAGTTCAAAAGACAAATTTTTTTTAAGAAGTACCTCGAGATCTTAGATATCCTCCAAATATTTGATAAATAAGCGTGGTGGCTTGAGAAGATCTGTCTAATCTGGAAATAAATTAGAGTCAGACATCAGAAGACTGAAGGCACAGTGTTAACTCCTCAAACAATTTTTGGTTTTATGAAAACCAAGGACATAAACTTAAATTCATGATAGTAAATAAAGTAGTAAGAGGGGCTAGGAAACATTTAAATTTAATTAGTTTATGCTTACTTGGTGCTTCCATTCAAGCAAGCTTTCTGCAAAGCATCAACAGTGAAGCATAAGAATTCATGTGCATCCTCTTGACTGCCAAAATGGAAATGTTTTCCTATTCCTAATAAATAAGAAGGTTATTATATATTTATTTCTTATAGAACGAAAGAAAACACACATTTTAAAGTATCTCTTCTTTAAAGTACCGATATTATTTATATGCATCAAGTAACTCTTTGAAAAATTAAAAAAATTAAAAATAAATTTCAAAGGACTTACTTTTAAGGCCATTGATAACAGACGTAGGTTTGATGGCATTGTTGGAGCAGCACAGGACCTGGTTGATGTGACTTTCCATCGTGCACATCATGCAGAATCCTTCCACATGACCTAGACAGGGAAAGAAGAAAACACCCCAGTCGAGTCAAACACGCATTGCTAAAAAAAACCCACCCCAAAATAAGACCCATCCAAGCTGTGGGTGCCACGTCCACTCTCCATGCTCCATTCCCTTCTCCTAAGGTGCCAGGATCCCAAAAGTTTGTGCTGTTTTAGGTGATGCACAACTGTACAGGATAAAATTCACAGAATCACAGGCCAGGCTGCTCCGAGCCCCGTCCAGCCTGGCCTGGACACTCCCAGGGGAAGCTGTCCCTGCCCAGGGGGATTGGAACTAAACCACTTCAAAGATCCCTTCCTGTGATTCCATGATCCCTAACTGAAATAATTTTTATATATGAGAACAAAACACAGTCAAATTTCTAGGAATACTTATTGAGAACAAAACACAGTCAAATTTCTAGGAATACTTATTAAGAAACCAGACTAGAAAGCACACAGGTGGCCTTAGGAAAATAAACACATTTATGGATATAAAAAGAAGCTCCCCTAGGCTTAAATAAATCCAAGCAGAAAAACAAAATTCAAAGAATACAGGTTCCAGAATTTAAAAAAATACAAACTTGATTATTTAGAAGAAAATCAGCCTGAACTTCAATACAGTCCCCCCCAATTTCTATTTGAGTTCATAAGAGATTAGTCTGTAGCACTTTCTAGAGCATTTGGGTTTTTAATGGGTCAACATTGAACATATAATTTCTCACAGTATCAGTGCACTACAGTATCCTGGTTGTGAAGAGGCTTCAACATCAACACCCTAAATTTTATCACCTTCCTACCAGCAGGAAACCCAAATGCCAAATGTTCACCAAATGCCTTACTTTACAATGCACTTTATTATTCACATGAAGCAAGAAATGATCTTTTCTTTAAGTTTTACCGTGGCACATTAAATTAACAAATTCACTTTATATGCCTCCCATAATTCTGAGCCTCCTGTTAGGAGAATCACAGAACCATTTAGGCTGGAAAAGACCTTTAAGATCACGTTCAAAACCTCCTTCTACAGACAAAATAGGACAACTAAGAATTTTCTTCGTTGTTTTTCCTTCACCTTTGGAGCTGTCCAACAGATTTATAGCGACACAAAGTACTCACAGGACTTGGTGTGCTCCAGTGAAAGCATGTAGTTGGCAAGAGGAGGCGTGTAGGTCAAACACTGGAGGGTAGAATTAAGGAAACACGTGTTGCCAAGGTTCTGCAGTCCAACTCCAACACTCTGTGTCTGCTGCCAATCCATACAGATTTTCTCAGGTGGAAAAAGAATTCTTTGTGGTGGAGCAATTCCATCATTGACAACTGCAAGAAAATTGTCTTTTAAAAAGAGTTGTACTGTTTTTGGTTTAAAGAGGGTATTTTAAAAAAAATTAAATATTTAAAGAGGGTATTTTAAAAAATTTAAATATCTAAAGAGGGTGTTTAAAAAATTTAAATATTTAAAGAGGGTATTTAAAAAGTGGGATTTTGCAGGAGCATCGTGAAGAGCCAGCTCTACTCCAAACACAGCAACACAGTTTTAACGCTGCCACGTGAATTTGCTGGCCAGCACTGTTTGTGACAATGGTTTATTCACCTGTTGGAATTCTTCTAATGTAACACAAACTACCACCCTGATTTTAGTACCTGGTTTCTTTATATCCTTTAATCTCTTTATTAATTAAATTATTGGGCTTTCCCTTATTGTAACTTAAACCACAAGCTTACACTTGTGGTTATGCAATAAGAAGAACTCAGACAGAAAAACAAGTAAGCAGCACAGAAAGTAACCCTACAGATAACAGATCTCTCCCTGGGCAGTGTTATTATTTAAAGACTTGGGAATAATGGAAGCCATGAATAGACATGGTTATGTCTATTTACATGTACATGGTAAAATGGACTTATCTCTCCAGAACAGAAGAGACCCAGGTACAACTGCGTAGTATGAAAAGCTCCCCTTATTTGATTATACATAAATAAAAAATACTTTCCAAATCAATTGTAAATAGATAAAACCAAGTTCTGCAACACCTGTCCCTGCAGCTGCCTCAGGGGATGCACAAAATTGAAGCCTGTGGCTGAAGCCTTGATTTGTTGTAATCCCATTTTATACCAGTGCAACAACTGAAATCTGCTTCTACTTTTGTTCTGTTTTTAGGAAAAAGGAGGGAGGACAAAAGACACTTACCTAGATCTCTTTGGGCAAAAGGCTTTGATTTTTGAGATGATCTACAATAAATATGCCCCCCAGGACCTTTGTCCACAGAGACTTTGTTTGGATCTTCTGTAGGAGGTACCCGGCCCAGACTTGCAGTGCGTGATGTCATTTTTTTAGTACGGGGTTTCATAGATTTGTCAGACCGTCTTGAGGAAGATTTTTTAGACTTTGAAGATTTTGGCTTGTTAACTATGATCATTGTTCATATCTGTAACAAGGCAAAAGTTCTGTTTGGCATGAGAACATCCAGAAGCATTCCAGAAAGGAAAGACTAAGAGAAATCCTGCCACTTAGCCTCAAAGAACTTGAAGAACTAAACAGATAAAAATGATTACAAAGATAGGAACAAACCCCAAAATTAAAAAAAAATCCACCCAACACACAAAGCAGAATTTCCCATCAAAACCGTATCGATACTGCTTTTAGCTTCTGCTGAGCTAACGACTGATGGCATTGCTTGCACACTCACAGGATTTTAAACCACTGCAGTTACTGAGATCTTTTTCTTAAAACAAGCTCTGAGCAGCGGCACGACCGAGTGCTGGCCTGTGGAGATGCAGGAGGAACCAAACCCCAAGTATTTGACCAGTACTTGACCAGTACTTGGCCAGTATCCCCTGGCTGCTGGGAGCCACCCGCCCGTGACGTCACAGAGGATGGCACCGAGCTCCAGCCAATCCTGAGAGAGCAAGAAAGCACTTGCGAATTTATTCCCACGTGGGTTCCCTCTGCCCTTCCCTGAAGTATTTGGGTACAATTTTGGCAGCACTCCTTGCGGGTATTTTGCACCCATCACATTTACAGTGCTTACTTATCAACCAAGAAGTTGAATTATAAAGTATCTTTCTCAGTTCTGCTTATGTAAACTCGTTTTGCCAGGGAAAAACAAAAGAGGAATGTAAGCTATAAAAAGAAAATGATGAAGGCAAGAGAAGGCCAAACAAATCCTCAGCTCTCAAGAATAAAGACAACAACTGCTATTAAGCCCTTTATAAAATGCTGATTATGTTTCACGATGGTACCTCTTTAAATACGTGTAATTGTGTGTGCACACTAAGCTGTTGAACAACTACATGATTAATTATCAACTCCTATATGTAAATTTTTACTACTATCATGTTATATTATATAGGGCCTTTTTAAGTTTAGAGAAACTATAAACTTAACTGGGGGTTTAAAGTACAACCTGCTTTGTAATACTGAAATAACTGAGAGAACAGAGCAGTTGAAGCAGTTTCAGATTCGTGGCACAACCTGATTGCTAATGATAAAACTTCAGGTAAATTAAACAAAGCACAGTAAATGGGAGAACTTCTAGTCCCGCAAAAGACAAATTATGTGCAAAGCCTTTAATTAGATTTTTTTCCCTGTAAATTTTCAATTTAAAATCCACTCTGTAAACACTTTCTATTTTGGAGATGATAATATGGAAAAAAAAAAAAAAAAGAAAAATTCACTCATTTTACCGAAAAATTAAGACATCTTTGTCCATTTGAAAGACTAAGATGACAGGTCTTGGGCTTAGTGATTTTCAGGTAAGATCCAGACTTCAAACTGCAGATACCCGTGACATCTCCTTTTTCTGATAGAAAGGGAAGGGGTTTCAACATCATATTTAAAACTTATTTGCAGGACAAAAACCAGGATCGAGACTGCAGTGAAAAGCAAACAGAAGAATATTATCACAAAAAAGCTTTGGCCTTATATTGACCAATGAGGGAAGCCTCATATATTTTTTAATTTACTTTTGACAACTGAATAACACATTACCAGATATCAAATATTACCCACCAGCAAATATCAGTGGATGTCAAGAATAACCCAGATCCACCACTTTTTCAAACTGTCAATATAATTAATTTGGACAGAACAGCTCTGATGAAATAGCACAAAATTTACAAACACAGATATTTTTCCTCTCCCACTGTTCAACGTGCATACAGGTTCTGTTCCCGTACCACCGCTGAACAAAAATTCACATTGCCATGTGTATTGAGCGTTTTCTCCCTGTGCTATTCCCATAACAGACTTCTCCCAGTATGATATTGATGAGTAAAACAGAACAAACAGTTGCTTTCCTCCCCTTTGGAGTGTTGCATCAGCGCTGTTTAGATTCTTTTTTCGCAGTCTCATCACAACACACACCAGTTACAACTTGGATCTAAATATTTATGTTTGCTCTCCGCTTTGCACACAATAAATCACAGCTCGGGAGGGTTTTACACAAGATCCCGTTCACAGAACCGCGTTCAGCCAGGGAGCAGGACTGCGCCTTTATCTCAGTACCAACCAAACACCTCCAGCAGCGACTGTGAAAAACAGGAGCGGCACAGGCAAGAGCGAGGCACGAACGAGCAGCAGTCGGAACTGCTCCAGCAGAGCCCCGGCACGGTCACCCCGCAGGGCACGGAGCGCAGCAAACACGGCCCGGGGCAGCGTGGAGCACCAGCACACCCGCGCCGCTTTTACTTTCGGTACAAAATGAGGCAGCAGAGGCGAAAGTAACCAGCGAGTTTACCCTCGCTCAGCGGGCGGCCGGGAGCGCTCGGCGGGGCCGGCTCCGGGCTCCGCGTCCCGGCTTGTGGCGGGACCGA
>VZTX01017814.1:0-19914 GCA_013400915.1 Pardalotus punctatus | reverse complement strand
TAATAATGATAATAATGATGATATAACAACTATAATAAATATAATAAATATTTTACATAATATATAGAATAGATAGAATATACAGAATGTACAAAAACATAATATATATAATATATATAATAGAGTATGATATGATATGATATGATATGATATGATATGACATGATTAATATAATAATCGTGGGTTCCTGTTGAAAAGCCGAAAATGAGAGACTTCTTTTAAAAGCCTGGGCAAAAAGCAAATATCCCTCTTTTTTGGTCAGAATATTGAAATCGGAAAGAAGAAAAGAGTTTAAAGAGGAAAATATCTCACCCCTGTTCACAATCCTGCCTTGCTTCTTATTTACACGCCATTTTAGAAGGGCCAAAGGAGCACACCCTAGCATGATGTGCCTTCTGCAGGATGCTGGGAGCAGAGGCTGGGATCAGAGTGTCTCCATGACCAATCAATATCCAGTGATGAGGAATATTGAACAATTTAACATTTAACCCTCGCACTTGAGCATTTCCTGCTCTGTCCAGTTCCCTCTGTGTTTCATGGATTAAGGGAAGTACAATGGAATCCTGGTAGAAAATGCAGGATTTGGATCACTCCAGGCTCCCAGTGCCAGACAGGTCATGGTGCCCCACCTCTCTTGCCTGGCTGTGCAAAGGCCCCCCAATATTCCCTCAAGGACTTTCCACGTGATGGAAGCTCATTCCTTGCTTTTGAGGAGAATTCTTGAAAAGGGTGTTCTCATCTCACCCTGAAACAATCCAAGCTCCAAGTTCAGACAGGACGTGAACTTAGAATTAAAGGTTGTAAAGGAAAAAAATCATAAAACTTGTACAGCCAATACAAAAATAAGGAGAAAATATTTAGGGGGGATGTTCCTGCTCTCTGCTATGACCTGACAGGAGGGTGCAGCAGGGGGGATTTGGGGTTTTCTCCCAGGTAACAAGAGGGGAATGGCCTCAAGTTGCACCAGGAGAGGTTCAGGTTGGATATCAGGAAAATCCTTCTTGCTAAAAGAGTGGGTGAATATGGAAACAACTGCCTGAGGTGGAGTCACGTCCTTGGAAGTGTTCAATGCCCAAGCAGACGTGGTTGGTGATACCATGGTATGGTTCAGTGGGCATGGCGATGTTGATCCAAGGCTGGATTTGATGATCTCGGAGGTCTTTTCTCACCCTACTGCTGGTGTGATGCTGTGAGAGGGAGAACTTGCCGAGCAGAGCACTCTGCTATCTGCATTACCCTGCTCAGCCTCCCGCAGAGTTGATGCTGCACAAATCCATCCCGAGCGGCTCCCTTGATTTCAGAGCGGCTGCTCTGCGCTGCCGAGGAGCCTGCGGTTATTGAGCCCCGAGCCGTGCTAGAATGGCAGAAATATTGACAGCACTGAGGTAAACATCCAGGTTTATTGACAGAGGGGTAGCACTTAGCCAGGTTTACAGAACCAGAAGGAATAGCAAATCATGTTTCATGAGCCGGGCTGTCAATACAGCCTGTTATCACTTCCTGCTGGAAATGCCAGGATTTCATGCCGAGCGAGCTCATTCCCACTCCTGGGATAGCACATTCCCAGGTGGAGCCGTGCTGGCCCCATCTGAGCCCATTCTCCCTCACTGACTCATCACAATGCTTGCAGATGGTGCATTTTTATCAGGATAGACAGGATAAAGCTTCCCAGGAAATTATTCTATGAACAATTCCCATGCAAACCAGATCACGTGGGGTAACAGAGAACAGAAAACTCAGGACTGAGAAAGGAAATGTCATTCACATCCCAACTCCTGCAAGTGCACACTGGGATCAAAGTGGCAGTTAGGGGAACCTGAGTGACTTCCATCATCCAGCAGCTCACATTCCATGGGATACCTGTGCTTCCCATGTATGTTGTGCATCCATTATTAATTTTTTTTATTTATCAACTACCTTGGGAAGCTTATGTAAGCTCCAACTGACACACATGGGAGGCGTTTCTGGGTCATGCTCTGTTATCTCTCAGAGCTCAAGCCAAGTCCAAATAACTGGTGCAGCTCCAAGAGAACATTTTCCTCAGGCACTCTATTTGATAATTATCCACCACGGGGTTCCTCAGCTGTTCCTGGCCCCGGTTTGGACAGGAAGCCAAGCTGAAGTGAGTCCTGCTGTAATCAGGTCTAGTGATTTCAGATAATGGAGGTCCTACATGATCACCATTCCTGGAGAAAAAAGATGTTCCTGTTTGCCATCGTGCCCCTTTCCAGGCAGTCCTGACTGAGACTTTTCCTTCACTCAGAGGGGAGCTTGGCTTAGACCACATCCCAACACCTCCCATATCCCTCGTCCCTCATTTTCTGCACACCAAAATATGAATCTTCTGAGAGGTTCCTCTTTCACTGGGGATCTTTCCTTTCTGTGGAGGTGGAAGTGAACTCAAGGGTGAGGATCTTTTATTTTGCACATCAATTCCCCTCTGCCACCCAACCCTGGAGCTACGTGAACATGAATAACCACATGAGATTCATAGTGGTGGAAACTCAGGGATTTCACTTCCACCACAGACTCTGGTGATGGACTGGTAACTATGGAAACCCTTCCAGCCTCCTTCCTTCAACTTCTGGTAGAGATTGTCACTGTCTGTTTGCCATGGGGGAGAGATTCAAGATGGTCTGAGAGCTCTGGAGTTGCCGGAGAAAGAAAAGAGAGGACACTCACATTCCTGAGACAGCTCCACTGCCTCGCTGACCCTCCCAGCACACATCCAGCCTCCTTCATGAGAAAATCTCCTGGATTAATGCAAATTCAGGGAGGGCAGTGAATATTCAGTTGTCTCTAAAAAGGGAAGAATAATAAGGGGGGGCACAATAAAATTTCAGGCTGAATATTAAGCAACAATTCATATTAATTAAAGTTAGTCTTCAAGAATCTGAGCAGAGATAACAGTCAGGAGCACGAGATGGAGCTGAATGAATACTCAGCACCTCCTATTCCTGGGATTCTAATCTCACTGAGCTGTGGAATATCTGCCTCTCTGCTGGCCAGGGTAGTCTGAATTGGAAATAAATTATGAGCTTCATGGCATGTCATTATTGCTAAAACATATCCTGGCTGATAAAGTGCTTTGTTGCAGCAAAATAGGCTCCAGAATCACCTGATTATTGGTTTGCAGAATGTTTTACATTTTGTTTAGTTCATTGCCCACATTCTTATTTTTCTGTTGAAGTGCCTTAGCCACTAATTTTGCAAATGACCGAGCTTTTCACCAAATTAATTTGTCATAATTTAGGGAGGTGGTCTGGCAAAATAAAGGCTCTCTGTTAATAGTAGGATTTACTCAAGAAAACATTGCATTGTGTTGAAGCATCTGCTCCAGTGCCAGGCTGGAAAATGACCCCAAACAGCAGAAATAATCAAATCCTCACGACCATGAAGTCCAAGGGGCTTGAGCACAGGGTTTGGAGCCACCATGGGCACACCTGGGACTCGCAGGCACCCTCATGGCTCTTGGTGTACATTGGCACTGCTATTACCATCGACATGGATATTTTATTTATTTTTTTACATTTTTGCACCGTCCCCGCATGAATTGTTATTATTCCTCCCCACACTTGTTATTGAGCCTGTTATGAAATCAAATTATGTAATGTCTGGTACAGACCCTGTAGTGAGGAGAGGTTCTCACCTCTTCTGTTCAAATGTCTCCTTCAGCAAATACTAATAAATATGTAGAAAACAGGAATTCTGTGGCACAGCAGGTCGTGCCTTCCCTATGTTGGTGTGTAGGTCTGAGGACCAGTTTTCCATTTCAGTTGTTCAGCTCACAGAAAGCCATGAAAAAGTCCAAGTTTCCTTGATGTTGCTGTAATTTTTGGATGCTCACATTTGCCCTGCAGCTACCATGACTCCTGGCTTTAAATTCCCTGCAAGGACCTGGTAGGATATGTCCTTGACCTGTGAGGATTTATGAAAAATCCTTTTAGATGGTTCAAAGGGTACCAGTATTATAAATTTGAGAGGGTGGAACATGGACCAGAGCACTCCCAGATCTCCTGGCCCGTGTAAAGCAGCACAGATGAGACCCAGGCTGAGCATTAAAGCTGCTCTTGGGCTGGACACTCCCCGAAAGACGCAGATGTCAGAACTCAGATTCCTCCCTGCACCACTTTCAACTTGGTCTGTTGGTCTGTGATCCCAGCCCAGGGCTGGCTGACACCATGGACAGGTGACACCGGAGTGTGACTCTGAATAAAAGAATTAATCAGTCATATTGTGCATATTTTCCCTTTTCTTCCATACCACCAGACCGGATCTCAGACGTGGAACCAGTGCAAGGACCTGGTGCTGAATTTGCATCCAGCTCCATCAGGACAGTCAGGGTTAATTCCAGTGCAGCCACAGGGCACCTGAGGCCCCATCAGGGCAGGGACAGCTCCCATTTCTCTGTGACTTCTTGTGCAAACACCTGCCTCACATTCCCACAACTGTATTTATATAGCTGTACTTTCTCCATGACTTCTGGGCAAAGTACCTGGCTCGAGATGCTTGACCTTGGCCAGCTCTTGGCTTTGAAGATCTGTCTACCCCCAGTGTTTTGACAAGTTAGTTATACCAGTGTAATTAGCATTCCAGGGGTGATGCAGGGTCCCTCTCTCGCTGTGAAAGGTTCTGACTTCCTCCTCGGTGAATTAATCCTTTTATTCCCCGGTTTGAACTTGCTCATTCTGTGGAATGACCCCAAATCTCTTCAGGGGTTTTCATTAAACACACACAGCTCCTCCTTGAAAAAAATCGCTCTTCCTGTGGTGAGCAATACTCGGATGTTGCAGCTTTGTTTAAGCAGTTTGTGGTCCCCCCAGGGGGCACAGTCCAGTGACAGAGAGCTCGTTCAGAGGAGCAGAAGTGGCCCAGCAGTCCCTGCAGTGAGGGACCCTGCGGTCACAGCTGCTCAAAGATGCACATCCATCCCCTCAACTTGTCTGCTGCGACTCCCACTCAAAAGGCTCAAAAGGCAAAGCATCTTGAAAGCTTTTGTGAGCTGGTTAAGATCAAAGAAATTTGGTTGCATAAATCTGGAATACTAAACTGGAATGAAAGGAAGCTGGCATTGCAAATGGAGGGAAATGTAAATGCAGAACGTGGAACAATTTTCCCCAATGGACCCGTCTTGAGCTCATTGACCTCAGCCTCCAAATGAGCTGGCAAGGATTGTTCTCATTTTGGACACAAAAGGGGGTGCAGTGCTGGGTTCCTGATTGCTGGGAATCCCAGGGGGCTGGCAAAGCCCTGCTGAGCCTGAACTGTGCAGTAACACACTGGATATCCCCGTGGAGAAGGTGACAGAGCCTTCGGGGCTGATTTATTGCTTGACATGTTGACTGTTATCCCAAATCTCCAAAACTTTGTTGGAGCAGATGAAAGAATTACGAATGGCCCCTGGCTGAGGGTGGAGCTGGAAGCCAGGCCAGGAGTGGTCAGTGCTGGGGGAGTTCAAGGACCACGGTCCTGTCACAGCCCAGAGCTGCAGTGTGGGCTGGTAACCTGCCCAAGCTGCTTGGGATGAGCTCTGCTCCCTCCTGGCAGCCCCACAGGAGCCTCTGCTCTGCCTGGAGAGCACAGGGTGGCTTTGCAGGGAGGGATGTGAGAGTCATTGGGGGCAACAAGGTGAAGGTGAGCCAACGTTGGGCAGTAAAGAAAGGCAAGGGCGTCCTGGAGTGGGTTATGGGTATGGACAGCAGGTGAGGGAGGGAATCAGCCTCTCTGCCCAGAAGGGGGATAAACATCCTGGATCCAGGGATGGAATCCCAGCGGATAGACAGGGATACGCTGGTGTGAGCCCAGAGCAAGGCAGAGGATGAGGGAGGGGCTGCAGTATCTGTGCTACGGGGAGGGACTGGAAGGTCTGGGAGTGTTCAGCCTGGATGATCCCAGGGGCACCTTACCCGTGTGTAAAGACACAGCCAGACTCTTCCCTCTGTTACCCAGTCCCAGGACTAAAGAAAAAGGGCACAAACCGAAATACAGGGAACAAGAACAAACTTCTCTTCCTGTGAGTGTGTTCAAACACCACAGAGAACAAACTTCTTTTCCTGTGAGTGTGTTCAAACACCACAGAGAACAAACTTCTTTTCCTGTGAGTGTGTTCAAACACTGCAGAGAGCAAACTTCTTTTCCTGTGAGTGTGTTCAAACTCTGCAGAGAGCAAACTTCCTTTCCTGTGAGTGTGTGCAAACTCTTCAGAGTACAAACTTCTTTTCCTGTGAGTGTGTTCAAACATTGCAGTGAGTTACCCAGACAGGCTGTGGAGTCCCCATCCTTGGAGCTGTGGAACACCCAGCTGGTCCTGGGCAACCTGCTCCAGCTGATCCTGCTTTGAGATGGGACTAGGAGGTCTCCAGAGGTGCCTCCAGCATCAGCAATTCCAGGATTCTGTGATGCTTCTACCACTGAAATTTAGATTGCTGTTTTGTGGGACTGACAAGAACATTAAAGGTTCTTGTCTTATCTAAGCTTTGTGCTTCCAGTGGGATAAACCTGGGCCAATTCAAAACAGCTTCCCATGAAATCCTCAGTGCTGGTATTCCATGGAAAGGTCATGAATTCACCAGCGTGGCCTAACTGTGTTCTGCATCCCCTTGTCACCACAGAAGATGACAATAATGCCATTTCTGTGAGACTTGGCAACAAATAATTAACTCCAGAGCTCTCTTTGATTAGTATTTCTAGCAGATAACAGAGAAGCCATGGAGCAGAGCAGAAGATTACAACGAACAAAAGGATATAATTAATCCCAGATGTAGCACCTTTGATTTACCTGACAAATCATTTCGTATCATTATTTTGAACATCCCTTGCTAGCAAAAACTGTCCCAAGCAAAGCCAAGTAATTTACCTGTACATTAAAAAAACCCCTAAATCTTTGAAAAGTCAATGTTCTGCTTAAGAAATTAGGCTGTTTTATACTATATATATCCATATAAAGGGACCAAGAGAATTATCCTGAGTGTGTAAGTATGAGCTGAAACCATGGAGTGAGGATTCCTGTAATAAACCATTCCCTCTGTCTAATCATTTCTAAAAACAAAATTTACTCCTTATTCCCTGCAGAACTAGGCTGTCTCTGCACATTTATATGAGAGCCAGTCAGATTCTGTCCCTCTCTGAACTGATCCAGAAATATTCCTGTGGCAGGACAAAACCAAAACCTCCAGGGTGGAGTGGTTGGTACCTGCTGGGCTCCTGTTGTATCTCAGAGGGGTGGCCACATTTCAGCAAGCAGCTGGAGAGAAAAAATGTCTTAAAATACCTTAAAGGCTGCAGCCATGGATCCTGAGCAGCAGTTCCTGCTGGGAGGGGGCAGCAGGACTGACCTGGAGCCTGCAGGACTGACCTCCATGTCCCCACAGAGGGTCAATGTCCTCACCAAAGTTCAAGTCCCAGCTCTCTGCTTCCCTCTGACTTCTGGCTAGAAATTCCATGGAGGTGGCAAGAGCGTTTCCCAGTTAGGAATGTGTTGACACTGGTACATTCCCACGAGCGGCATCAGTTTGAAGACATCGACGTTTTTTGAGGAGAAGCTGTTTCTGGGAAGGCTCACTTCCCTGCTGTGATCCCACACCAGTCTGGAGCCATCTGGGTGACATTTCCTCCCACGGGCCAGCTCCAGCCCCGTGCTCCACCCTCTGCCCCAGCACGGGGCCCTGCAGCCATCTCTGGCCAGAAGAGCTTTGGAAGGTGCCACCAGCTGCTCCCCTGCCAGCGAGTGCAGAGACAGAGACGGGGTGGTGCCTGTCCCTGACGGATCAGGGCTTCCTTTTGATCTGTCTCCCATGCTGGTTTTCTGTGTGCAAAGATGCATTGGCAGGGCAATACATGACTTTATTGATGAATGTGGATTTATTGATGAATAACTGCAGGCTGTGAGTTGCAGCTGTTCACCCTGGGGAAGAGAAGGTTGTGGGGAGACCTCAGAGCACCTTCCAGGGTCTGAAGGGGCTACAGGGAAATGGGAGAGGGATCCCTGTGTCAGAAACTGGAGTGAAAGGATAAGGGGGAATGGGTTCAGACTGAAAGAGGGGAAATTTAATTTAGATAAATAGAAGAAATTGATCCCTGGGAGGGTGGGCAGGCCCTGGCCCAGGGTGCCCAGAGCAGCTGGGGCTGCCCCTGGATCCCTGGCAGTGTCCAAAGCCAGGTTGGACATTGGGGCTTGGAGCAGTGGAAGGTGTTCAGAAGGACAGACAGAAAGACTCAAACATGTTCCAGGTAATAACACCTAAAGAAATCCCACTTGTGCTCTGAATAAACATTGCACGGGGAGGAGTGCAGCCAGTTAAATCCCTCCTCAGTGTGTAAATTAAATTCATCTCCATGCCTTGAGTGAAACAGATATTTCACATGTTCAAACATGCTACAGCTGAACCAAGCCTAATTTATTCAGCTTATCTAGAGAACCATCTCAGGGACTTGGTGAGGCGCAGCATTCTCCAGCCTCCTGATGTAGTGCAGAGCTCAGCATTGGGCAGGTTTTCTGTCCTGTGCTCTGGGAAGATCTCAGTGTGCTTTTGTTGAAGTTTGGGTGTCCAAGCTGAGAGTTTGGGTGCCCAAGCTGAGAGTTTGGGTGTCCAAGCTGAGAGTTTGGGTGCCCAAGCTGAGAGTTTGGGTGCCCAAGATGAGAACCTGGGCTCCCCCTGCTCAGGGAATGCTGCACAGAGCCAGAGAGATTGGCAGATGACCATTCACACTCTGCCCACATAGACACCAACACTCTCAGGGAATTTGATGCCATAATTTCTAAGACAGTGCTGGATTTTGAGGATGCATTTCCTGCTGTTCAAATGTCAAGTGATACTTTTCAGAGAGTTGGTTTCTGCCTAAGTCGTGTCCTTCCCCACTTCTCCAGGGGTGCAGAGGGCAGGTTACAGCAGGACTGAGAAAGCACTTCCAGATGCCCTGTCCAAACATGCAAGGTGAAAATAATTTGGGAGAGAAAGAAGGAAGAAAACTCTTGCAGCTCTCAAGATCTGTGAGTCTCCCTTAAGGAGCATCAGGAGACACCAGACTGAAGGACAATCCTTTCCTGTGGAATGAATACAGCCAAGAGACAATGAATCCACAGCACTAAAGGAAAATCCTTTAGCCAGGAGCAAAGGGGCTCAGGGGGACCTTGTGGCTCTGCACAGCTCCTGACAGGAGGGGACAGCCGGGGGGGTCGGGCTCTGCTCCCAGGGAACAGGGACAGGAGCAGAGGGAACGGCCTCAGGCTGGGCCAGGGCAGGCTCAGGGTGGACAGCAGCAGGAATTTCTCCATGGAAAGGGTGCTCAGGCCTTGGCAGGGGCTGCCCAGGGAGCTTTGGAGTGCCCATCCCTGGAGGTGCCCAAGGAATTCCTGGCCGTGGCACTCAGAGCTCTGGGCTGGGGACAAGGTGGGGATGGGGCACAGCATGGACTCCATGGGCTGGGAGGGATTTTCCAGCCTCAGGGATTTGGGATTCTGGGATTCTGATGGATGTGGTCTGGCCCGAGGGAATTGAGCATTTTAAGCATCACCATGGAACTCCAGCTCCCGTTTCCACAGGAGGAACCTTTATCCCACCCCAGTTTGCTGGCACGGCAGGGAGTGGCACAAACCAGTCCTTGGAGCCATGGGAAGAGGCCTCTCAGCGCTGGGCTGACTGGCCCTGGGCATGTATAAAAGGTGTTTTTTCATTTCTCTGGCACCATTTTAACCAATGGATCAGTGTGTTCCTCCCTCCTAAACCCACACAGGCAGCACCACTGGCTTCTCTTTCTCAATAAATTGTTTTTGATCGACATTGATCAAAACTTTGACAGAATTGCCTCCCACAGTGTTGTTCGTCAAGTTATTTTCTGCAGATATTAATGATAGACTTGATCTTATTTCTCTCACCAGTTAGCAAGCCCTAAAGTTAAATGCAGTGGTCTGTTATTTGCTAAACTCTTGCCTCTCTCTTTCCTAACTGGTTCTCATCTGAGCTGATGCCGGGGAGTCCAGGATTCAGCCTTTCCTTTCCACATTTAGGGGGTCATTTCCCCCTTCTCATCAGCAAGAGGTTCCCCCTTCCTCAACTCCAGGCTGTTTAATGTGGATCTTTGAGCTGCACAAAGGGTCACTTTTCCCTTTTCCCACCAATGTGACACACCAAAATACCCCCCTAAGACCTGTTAAGAATACATAATCCTAGTCTTTCTTTTTTTTTTTTTTTCAAATGAAGTTATCAATGAAATAATTATTGCAGTGGAAAATAGTTCATACTAACATGTTCGACCAGTTTTGAGGGTCAGCTTGGACAGGGCTTGGAGCACCCTGGGATAGTGGAAGGTGTCACTGCCCATGGCATGGGGTGGAACAAGATGAGATTTAAAGTCCCTCCCAACCCAAACCTTGTGTGATTCTGTAGGTCTGTGATTTAGGGAAACAAAGGAACGTGAGTGATGGAGAGTGGAGAGATTTATGAAGAGGGGGTAAAATGGAGAGTGACATTATTGGGACTGCAAAGCAACAAGGACAAGAAAATCATTAAAATTCTCTATTTCCCTGCCGAGTTTAATACACAGCTGTATTTTTGCTCTCTCATCTTCACTTTTCTAACCCAGAGAGAAGTCCAGGATCTGTCATTTCCCACAGACTGGCAGGTCCTTTATCTCCCAAGATATTTTCCATCAGCCAGGCTGCAGAACCGCAGGAATCTTGGGTCAGAATCAGCCTTGCTGAGTACACAGGAATAAGGACAGTTTTCTCTGTCTATACCTCATTCATCTGAAGGGACAGAGGGGTGGCAGGGCAGAAGAGCAGCCCTGTCCTTTGGGGGACACAGTGCTGGGTTTGGATGTCACGCTCGGACTGCAGGTGACATCACTCTGAGGGACAGCAGACGTGACCTGAGGGCTGTTTGTATGGAATCTGCAGACATGAGTCACAGTTCTGGAGCCACAGCCACCTTCAGGAAGGGGAAGTTGTGCCTTTGGTCTTGTAGGTCTTGGTGATGTGATGGGGATCCCTCATGGATTGGTGTCACCACAGCCCTGAGTGAGCCGGGGACGTTCATCAAACGTGAGGGACCTGAGCCAGATGTTCAGTCACATCAGCAGCTGTTGGCTTTGACCTTTCAAGGTCCAGCCCTCTCCTGAATGCAGATTAAATTGATGATGTGACCCAGATTGGTTCACGTTTCTGTGCCATGAATGTGGCTCTGTAGTGAGCTGGGGTCAGTTTTGTCTGAGGGTGGAAAGGCTGGGTAAGCAAAGTGTTTGGTTCACAGGCAAGTTTTGATGCTCAAGATAAAAAATAGCATTTCCTGACTTGAATCCATCAATTTCTTGACTTGAAGTGCAAGTGTACTCTGTGCTGGGCCAGTATCGACTGGAATAGAGTGGAGAAAAAACACAATTTTGTCAGGAGTGATCCCACATTAATTAGCGCCTCCAAACCTTAACCTCCTTCCCACCAAGGATTTTAAGAACCTTTGGAGTTTTCTCCACAGGGGCTGCAGGCCAAGGATGAGAATTAAGGAAGATTTTAGCTAAACCTGCTGAGGCTGACATTCACGTCGTGCTTTTCTTCTGCTGTGGTTTTTTTTGGCATGGCAGAAAACAACCTAGGAGCAGCTACAATGAGAGGTTAAACTTGGGGAACTCAGCACTGATCCACAAAGGAGGAGGGGTTTGAGGATAACCCTTGAGGTTATCTTGAGATAAGGTTATCTTGGAAGACTTTTATTAAGTCTTTTGGTACCCTCTCCACTGGAAAAAGCCACCTGTCCCACAGATGTCCCCTTTCATGTCTCTCTTAATAAAATCCTCTGGTTATTCACCCCATCTGCTGCAGCCTCGCTGTGTCCCAGTGGTCACTGAGGGGACTCACAGCAACTTTGTCATGATCCCATAAAAAAACAGGACACGCTGCAATGAGCAGAGCTCATTTCTGTGTGAATCTTGTTCTGTCTGAAGACTTTGGGGATTATCAGGAGAGTTTGCGATTTCTTAACACAACAGTGCTTTATCCTCCCAAGAAGAAGACAATAATATGGATGGTGCTGGAATCCTGTTGTTAATGTTGTTTATGTCCTGCAGGAGCTAAGAACAAAAAAAGACAACGAAGTTATTCCCTTACATAAGCTTCCAAAGTTGTCCAAGCTAACTCTAACTTCATGGAAAACTTTGTATGTTTGGAAGGTGTGACCACACTTCCCAGGAGGAATTCCAGTCCTTTTCAGACCAGATGAAAGACAGGCTGGCACTTAGCTCAGGGAGCAATGACAGACAACAGCAAAGCGCCTGCAGGTATTTATTTGAACTGCTGAATTAGAATTCTTTGGCTGTACTCATGACAACACTCTTCCTTAGTTTTCCAGGTGTTCTTGGTACCTGCCTTTTATCAGCTGAAGTTACAGGAAAGTAGTTTTAAGAATTTGTTTTTGAGTGTTGGACAGGAAACTAAACAAGGAACAGTGTTTGAACAGACATCAAAATTCATTGCTGAACTCGAGGTACCCCAATGCTGACAAAAACTTGTTTCATTTGCAGTTTTGAAGTGGTGCACCAGGAGATGTGTGCAAACAACCCCAGTGAGATAGCACAGCTCTGCTCTGAATTTAAACCAATCAGCCATGAAGGAAGGGAAGATTGTGAATATAAGAGTTGAATAATTTCTTGATTTGAGAAAATTTGTTTTTATTCCACAAAGAAATCAGGGATTCAGACAGCACTGGATATACTGAATATAAAGAGAGCACACACATATCAGGTGAGCTGAGCTGAGATGACAGATCTAATAAAGAGTTTCTTTAATAGCTGAGCCCAGGCAGACAGAGAAGAAACACCTCAGCTAGGGAAAGCAACACAGAATCCCAGAATGGTGTGAGCTGGGAGGGACCTTAAAGATCATCCAGTGCCACCCCTGCCATGGCAGGGACACCTCCCACTGTCCCAGGCTGCTCCAAGCCCAATGTCCAGCCTGGCCTTGGGCACTGCCAGGGATCCAGGGGCAGCCCCAGCTGCTCTGGGCACCCTGGGCCAGGGCCTGCCCACCCTCATGGGAACAATTCCTTCCCAATATCCCATCTAAACCTGGCCTCCTCTGCTTAAGGCCATTCCCCCTTTTCCTGTCACTCCAAGCCCTTGTGAAAAGCTCCTCTCTGGCCCCTTTAGGTACTGGAATGGCAGGTATATAATAAATAAATAAACAAACAAATAAACAAATAAATAAATCAACCTGGCATGACCAATAGGATCCAGAGCTCCTCCATCCCTGGCAGCTTTCAAGGCAAGGCCAGAACTGATACAAAAATCAGCTGCTGCAGCCACAGCTGTTCAGGAATCAGGGACTGGGGTCTGACTGATCACCACCCAACTTTATGGATGTGCCCAATGCGCCCAAGTTCCAGCCTCGTCTGAATCAGGAGCCAAGGTGCCTCCTTCAGTGAGGAGATAAAAGCAGGACATTTATCTAATCAGAACCGGCAGCTGGAGGAGGCTGTGAGGAGAACATCCCCTCCTGGTTTTCAGAGAGCCAATATTTGGTGATGTGGGTCCCTTCTGAGCCTCGTCCCAGATGTGCAGCATTTATTGGTGGAATGTGCTGAGAGGAGAATTTTGCCCAGGTTTCCCTCTACCTCCTCACTCTGGGAGCTGAGCACACTCCTGCAATGTCCTAGCTGCTGGTGATAGCAGGCTAATCTTTTAATGAGATTTTTGAAGACTTTATTGCTAGTTTTATATAAGGAGTCCAGGATCCCAGTGTCAGGAGCTTAACAAATAACATTTGTTGGTCTGGGGAATTCCACAGATCTGGAGCAAAAATTACAGGAGAATTTACTCATCCACTAGGCTGTCTAATAGTCAGGAACTTATTCTTCTGCACAGTCACTGAAGAGAAAGGAGCTCCTCTCTTTAGCGATTCAGATCTCAAATTAAGCCTCATTTCTGTGACTTCTTGGAGTGTGTTAAACTTTGAGCACAACTTCAGCACAGAGACTTTGCAAGCAAAACCACTACACCCATTTTTCCATTATTACAAGTGAGGTCCATATAACAATAAAAGCCATGCTTCTTAAATATTATTAATCAGCTGTAGTACCTTAATGCTGCATGTGGAATGAAGTTTTAGGCTTGGGTGGATGATTACCTGGCAGAATTTGTTACCTGCTCACTGTAACTCCTCAGGGGTAACTTGGGAAGGTCTCCAGAATGCAAATTCTTCATGAAGTGCCCTCAGTTTTCTCTGGCTGTTTTTTATCAAGCCTTACATTTGTTAGGTCAAATGGGAACTGCATGAAAAGCAGCTTCAGAGATTTGAGAGTTACTGGCAATATCTATTCACAGAAGAGATTACTCAGGTTTATTGGGAGGCCATTTCCAGAGCAGTAAGTGAAAGGAAGCTCGTGTGAGAGGGACTGCAAGGAAAAACTGAAGGTTCATTTCCATTTTTCTCAATAAATTATGCATTGAAAGTGGGAATTGTATTAAAACTCCCGGCTCTGTGCTGTCAGGTGGAGCTGAGCACGAGCCAAGGATGGTTTCATTAGGAAGACAGGGCTAAATGGCAGCGGCCCCTCTCGAGGATCTCAGCTGCCGAGCAGCAGCAGCTGCTGAATTGTTTGTTTAAACTCCAGCTCGGAGCTCTGCTCTTGCACTTCCTGAGCTTTCCAGGAACTGCAGTTCAGGACAGGGAACTTCCTTGGCAGCAGAGCTGCTTCTGTGGGCACCTGCACATGAGGAGCTGCTGCTGCTGAGCTGTGCCAGAGTCAAATGGTGCCCTGGGCTGCCCTCCACGGGCTCTGCTCCTCACTCTGGCACTGATTCCAGCTCTTTCCATACTGCACTGTCCCCACCCTTCCATTCTGCCCCAATTTTGCAACATTTTTTAATTCTGGCTTGAATTGAAATAGGTGATTATTCCCAATGAATTGTTTGTTGTGATTCCAACTCCCTTCACTCATTCTCTGCCCATGTCTTTGATCCTTTGATATTATTTCTCCCTCTTTCTTGTGTTTGGGGTGCCTCTCCATGCAGCTCCTCTTTAATTTAACCCAGGGGTGATTGTACTGGGAGGGGGAACAGCAGACACAGCGGGACACAACAGATTCCGTCCCACACACAGAGTTTGGTGCATTTCTGTCCCTCCCTGTCCTTCCCCTGACCCATTATCCACAGCTTGCAGCATTGCTCATGAATCTTCCCGTGCAGTGCTGAGATGTCACCCGGAATGCCGTCCCTGTGGCTCTGGGAAGGTCCCCAGAGAGCTCTCCAGGCTCCCACCCTTGGCCGTGGCTCAAGACACCAACACTCGGCACTGCCCTTCTGGGGTTGACTTGGGTGTTTAGGCCCTAAATCCGCTTTTTAAAACAGAGCTTTACCACTAAACTGGAAGGTTTCTCTTCCAATTGCAGTCTAAAGATTCCAACAGCTGGGAGAGGAACCTCCAGCACTTCTGGGCACCAAGGGGAGCAGCCCAGAGTCACCTTTGAAATACTCTTTGTAAGGAGTACAGCCAACACCCCCAACAAATCCCCACTTCTTGGCTTGCCTGTGACTTTTTTCCTTTTTCTGCCTCCCCCTCACCCTCTCACCCTTCTCCATTTTGCTTTCCAGGAGATTATACCTGAGGTTGACAAAGTGCTAATCTTGCTGAGGATTACGCACGAGGAATCTCTATTGATTTCTCTTTTTTTCTTTTACAGAAATAATAACAGGCTGCATTGCAGGGGTTTGGGAGCTGCTGGGGATGAGACCGCACTTTTTGCTAACATTAAGGGTTTTGCTTGCATAAAACATCGATTTATTAGAGAACCTACAAATAATATACTTAGTAGAGAACATGTTACATTTCTACAACTGGAAGTCCTCATTAGTGTATATACAAGCTGAGACAGAATAATGCAGGCAGAGAGTGCTGGTATTATTTTTATTATTATTTTTATATAGTGCTGTGAGTTTATGCTGTGCTACACTAGCAGTGCATGCAGTCAGTCAGACACTGTGCACTGACTCTCTCCTCTTGGGCAAGGACTTGATTTCTAGCACTGGGATATCATTCTGTGGCAATTCCATTCTTTTTCCATGGCATTTTCATGAGACTTGGACTAGTTTGAAAGGAAAATTTGTCCCTCCACCTCTCTGGATGGGAGAGATTGTGTCTGTAAAAAAGAGATTCTCCCACAGGCATTTGGTTCACACTGTGTGGGTGAGAGGGATGAGCTCCTGATACACAAAATCTGAAAGAGCAACAGGAAACAACCCTGGGAAGGCCCTGGCTTCAGCCAATTTATTGATCTTGGTGCCCATAATTCCATGTGTTGATGCTGCAGCTGGAGGATCCGGGTGGATCCCTCGGGGTGTGTCTCAAAACCTGAAGCCTTTGTTCCCAAAAGGCACATGGGGACAGCTCCTCGGCAGAGGGACAGTGTCTCTGGAGGCAGATGGNCAGCCCCTTGCAATGCTTGGCAATATGAGGTCATGTTCAGCAGCAAAACCAAGGAGGAGTTGGAGGAGAGGCTCTGCTCGGGGCTGGCTGGGCATCTGTTGGTTGCTGATGAGCACCTGTTTTCATTTGGGTTTTATTTCCCTCTCTTCATTATTTTCCTTTTCATTACAATTTATTATCTTGGTTTATTTCTTTTGTTAACTGTCTTTACCCACAAGTTTTCTCACTTTTACCCTTCCAATTCCCTCCTGCATTCCATTGGCTGCATGGGGCTGAGTTCCCAGCTGGGAAAAGAGAGAGTAGGGAAATAGAAATGAGGGATTTGCTGCCCAGAACAGCCCAGCTGGGCTGGCCGGGAGGGTGTGTGTGGCTGTGGCGTGAATTGGAACCAAAACTGCACTCAGGAGAAAGGAAAGGGCATTTCTGCAGTGACAAAAGCCGTGGTGGAAGTGCCACACGGGCTGTCCCCAGGCTCCCAGGGGACACAGCAGGTTTCAGTCTGAGAGAGGAGCCTGAAGAACCCCCCAGGCTTGGCCCTTCCGAAATTCTGGATAAGTGGGGAGTTCCAGTGTCAGCAGGTGGGTACATCTAATAGAGCCCAGCAGTGAGGGTGAGGTCTGGGAGCAATCACACGGTGCTGCCCACAGCAGAACCAACGTTCTGCCCCCAGACAGGGGCACAGCCAGCACAGAGGGTGCCTCGATCTCCTCGCTGCCTGTGGAAGAGGCCACAGCTCGCTGAGGAAAATGAGCTGATATTTCCTTTCATTGCCTTGGCAGAAGGTTTAGCAACAGGCAAATCCTCCTCTCTGTCCCCTCCCCTCGAGGCACAGGCAGGACCTGGTGCCTGCTGTCAGAGATTCGTCAAGAGTAAAGAGCAAAGATGAGACTGTTCCCACTGACTCCTGCTAATCCTCCCCCTGACACAGCCTGGGGTCATTGTGTGCTGCTTGCTATTGATTTATTTAGATTTATCCAGAATAATCAGGAGTGCTCCTTTGTGTGCTGCAAGGACATGTGAAGGTCTCTAAAGCCAGGCAGATCCCCAGCCCTCTGCTCCCTCCTTGCCAGGGAGCTTCTCCCAACAGAACTTGGACAAGAAATGTGAAATGGGATAATTCTTTCCCTCCTGCCCTTCCTTCCCAGAGCCAGCACAGGCACTGGGATTTCAGAGAGGTTTGAGTGCATTCTAAGGTCATTTCCCTCCTGTGACACCCACGGTCACAGCAAGGGCTCCTTTGGGAAGTGCCCTCTGCAGGACATTGGTTTGAAGGGTTGATGGGTTTATAAAGTCCTTCTGTAAAGGCACAACCAGCAAAAAACGTAATGAACATCTCTAGTCCAGAGCCCAGTGTGTCCATCCTGGGTGTGAGGGGAGTTAAAATGACCCAGGTCCTTCAAGGACTGTAAGTGCAGGGCTGGTGCCTCACATTCCCATCCCTGGTTCTGAACACACAGGATTTTTGGGGGGTGGCAAGCTGTGCCTGATGTCTTTGTCCCTGCTGTGCCAGCTGTTCCATCTGTAGCTGCAAGCTTTATGGCTCCATAACATTTTTATTCCCCCTCATTTCAATTAAAAGATTCCCAGTCACCTCTGTGGGAGAAAACACCTTGTCATTTGGAAGCTGAGAACGTCCTGAATGCTTTGAGCTCCTGGGATGCTCAATATCATTGGGCAGTCGTTTTCCCAGGAGTTTTGGCAGCTCTTCCTTCACATGCTTCCTTAGAGCAGATTCCAAACTGTATCATTCAAATGAAATGGAATGCCTGGATCATGTCTTTTGCTCCAATAATAGATTATTTCTCCAGGATGACCACAGAGAACGAAGGGTTGAAAGCTCACACCGCTAATCCCACTCCAGCTGTTATCACTCTCTTTAACTCCCCATTAATTAGGTTTCCTTCCTATCAGCAGCTCCAGAGGCTGAGTCCACCCAGCTGAAAGTCACATTTTCCTCAGTGAATGAAGTGGGTTTGAAATTCAGCTTTAGATTTCAAGGGGGCTTTCCCTTCCATTGCGGCAGGGTAACAGTCAGCAGATTATGGGGAGAGATTTGCTGTTTACTGCTGGAATTGCTCACCACTTTCAAGACTAATCAGTAATTGTGAGAGCTATCAACACAGTTATGAGGCTGTCACAACCTTAACTCCAAGAGAAATTGGCCATCCAAAGAGCTTCTGAAGCAGTTAAGTCAGAGTTTGGGGAATATAGGAGAAAATTGTTTCTATTGGGGCATTATTAGAAGTACTTACCACTACAGCTAACTTTAGATACCTCTTTAAACAGAGCTCATTCCCCAAAATTTATAACTTACTTAAATAAACCAATCCCATTTACCTGAAACTCTTGAAATCAAACAAAATCGAAGTGCAATCAGAACAAAAAATCTGTTTGTCATGGAGATGCAGCAGAGAGATATAATTTGTCTCTTAATTTCCACACAGATTTGTGCTGAGTCCCAGAAATGCAGCAATCAAGCACATTTAGATCTTTAGCAACTGTCACAACTCTTTTATGGCCTCTCCACTGCAGGGAATCAAAGTCTGTGCTGACTTCATGTCACCTACCCAGAGGTCACAGAATTTCATTAAGAAATGAGATAAGAAATGAATGGGAGAATTTCCCACATATATAAAGAAATGCTGCTCCAATTGAAGGCTTCAGCTGCCATTCCAGTGGCAGAATCCAAGACTTCAGCCACTTCTGCTGTGACCAGGAGCTGGACAGCTCCAGGAGGTGACGCACCACATCCCAAGGCTTTCCTTGCTGAGCTGTGGAGATGCCTCTCTTTTTCCTTCTGTGGTGGGAGGAACACAAAAAAACAGCTCAAGACACCTCATTTTTAGATGAAAAAAGACAGTGATGAAGCCCAGACTGTCCTCACAAGATGTTGGGTCTAGGAGGACCCAAGAACAAGAGCAGACCCGGCAAAGGCAGTTTCTGAGGTGGAAGATGGTGACTCACCTTGGGCTCACCTCAAAGCCACAGTGTTATTCCATGTTTCCTCAAACACAAAAACATGGAAGTACAGCTAAGGATAAAATTTGCATATTAAGGAATGAGTTGAAGTTCAGTTATATTTTGAGATCACAGTGTGTGCTACAGATCCCAGAGTCCCAGGATGGGTCAGGCTGGAGGGACCTCAGTGGGTCCCAGCTGGTGCCACCTCCCAGAGCTCAGGGCACAGCATTGTGTCCCCACAGCTCTGCAATATCCCCAGGGAGGAGACTCCAGCCCTCTCTGCTCTCTGCTCAGGGCTGGGCACTGCCCAGGGAAGAAGTTGTGCCTCCTGTGCAGGGGGAGCTCCCTGGGCTCGGTCCCTGCCGTTCCTCTGCTGCCATCGCTGGCCCCGCAGCTCCCCAGAGGTGCCTGCAGGGCTGGGACAGGGGCAGCAGCACCCCAGAGGAGCCTCACCGTCCACCGTAGGAAAAGGTGTTTGTTGGAGCAAATTATTTCCTGCTCTGGCCTTTAAATACAATAAACCCATAAGGGCACCACAGAGAGCT
>VZTX01017813.1:16578-36569 GCA_013400915.1 Pardalotus punctatus | reverse complement strand
CCAAGTAAAACCACCACAGTAACCTTTTGCAATGAGAGCAAACTCCAGATTCCTAGAAAGAAGGAAATTTTCACTGGGGCTGTTGTTCCTTAACATACCAAGCTTTGAAGTGAAGACATTTCATCATTTTTTGTTGACTGACCTGTTCCTGCATAAAGGAGGCAGAGCAAGGCAGGCCACACAATGGGTTCAAGGCTTTCTGCAGCAACTCAAGCACGTTATCATACTTGCGAGTCAGTCTCCTAAGATGTAACTCACTGGACAAACCTCAGTTTAAATGCAAATATAGACTCATTATTCTTGCCCTCTGTACACTTCCTTGTTTCTTTAAAGTGAGTCTCTTCCAAATTACAAGCTATGAATTAACAGTACAATGGATCATCCATGTGGACTGTTAGCTAAGTATTTCTTAATTTGGTATTTAAAAACACATATGTTTTAGCTAAGACAGGAACAAATGCTTGTCATACACAGAAAAAATTAAGTCAGAAAGGATGAAAATAAAAATGGCTAAGATTAGAGCTGAAGGGGTAAATATGTCTTGACAAGGTGTTAAAAGGAATACACCACTGTTATAGGTTGGTCTTTGCCACATGTTTACCAAGGTGTTTTTTTACTCTCCCCTTCTCAGCTGGGCAGAGAGAGAAAATAAAATGGAAACCAGCTCATAGGTTGGAATAAGGCAGTTTGCTAAAGCAAAGGTAGAAAGATTATGCACACACAGGCAAAGAGAAAAAAAAAAATTATTCTCTCCTTCCCATCTGCAAGCAATGTTCTGCCACTTCCCAGGAAGCAGGGCTTCAGCACGCAGAGCAGTTGCCCTGGAAGGCAAACATTGTAAATAACAAATGCCCCCCTTTCCTCCTCCTTTTCTTAGATTTGTATCTGAACCAGTGTCACATGGTAAGGAATATTCTTTTGGTCAGTTTGGTCAGCTGGCCTGGTTATGTCCCCTCCCAGGATCTTGCCCACCTTCAGCCCCGTGACAGGGGGCAAAATGCTGAGAGACAGCGCTGCTGCTGTGCCAGCCCTGCCCAGCTGAACCCAAAACACTGATGTGTTGTCAACACCTTCCCAGCTACCAAGGCAAAGCCCAGCTCTCTGAGGGCTGCTATAGGAAAAAATAACTTAATCTCAGCTAGACCAAAAACAACTACATACAATATTGACAGTTCAAAATAATATTTAAAATCAAATAGATTCCTGGAAGGAAAAGAGGTAACAAGCTCAGCAGACTTTTAACCCTGACATTGGAATAAATATATGAGCAATTTTACTCCAAAGTCATCACGAAGTCTATATTTTAAAGTACTTGAGATGAATGTACATAGTCTCTTGAAGTGGTAAAGTTGCTTGTATACTGACGATCAAAATTAAATGTGTTCTTTTTCTGACATTTTGATATAAAATGAATTTTACATTACAAAAGAAACAAACAAAACACCAACTTGTGAAAGAACGACAAATCAATAGGGCACTACTATATAGAAAATTAGATAGAGGTTTTGTCCAATTGTATTTTCAATAAATCAAGATACCACACAGATGAAGAAGGAGCCTACTTGAGAGAAAAATAACTGAAAAAGGGATGTATCTGACATTGAGTGGAAATGCTGAAGAACCTCTTAAACAAAAATAAATAGCTTCTGTTATTGAGATTTAAAAAGGAAGACATTTGAGATAGTTCCTTCACAATCCACAGACTCCTACTTGTGCACAACTGTATTTGTTATTGTATTTCCTTTGTAAAGAAGCATTCTGTGACTAAATTTTAATAAAGAGGATGAATAACATTTTTATTTGTTTTTCCTTGGAAAGGATAGGATCTTAAAACTAAGATCTTAGAAGAACTTGGACAAGACTCTAAAAAAATTACTGCATCCATCTCTTTTTATAGGATCATAGAATCATGGAACACCAGGTTGGAAGGAATGTGTTTTTTACCTGTCTTTACCTGTATTTTGAAGAACATTTTTCTCAGCATTAGTTTGTCTTAAGGAGTTCTCATCTATCAGTGTAGTTCTTATGCCATTGTCTCAGTTAAACTAGCACAACTGTTTGCAGGTCTGGACTGTGAGATGGAAAAATTGATCCAAGATAAAAATAAGCCATTTTTTCCAGTTATTTTTAACAAACGGAAGTGAAGATAAGGAGTGTTAGAAATGTAGGAACTGCCTGAGACAACACAGGTGCTGAAAGAAGTGTTGATCAAACCATACCCTTTCATATCTTATTCTGCCACATATGTGCAAATGCTTGAATTTAGAGGTAATTCAATCTTGAATGCTCACTGACTGCAGTAAGGGTAAATCAAAAGCACAAAAAATATAATTCCTTCATCATATACTTTTTTTTTTTTTCCTTCTGGCTATTACCAGGGCATGAAGAAAGGCCTTAAAATAAATTTGGGGGAAGCTAATTTTAATATATATTTAATACAAATTTTATTTGGGCTGCAAAGCATTGTGATTCATAGAACATCATAAAAACTCTCTAAACAGAAGCAGAGACAATAGAAATCCTGCAAAACCATAGATACTATGATAAAAATATATCTGTATAGTGGACAGCAAACAGAACCTTATTATATTTTCAATGTAACTGTTTATCTGTTGTTCCAGAGCTACAAATAGGTCTTGAAATGATATCTTATACATTCTGAAGATTTTGACAAAGCATCCTCCTACTCTCAAGAAGTGTAATTATAACTCATACAGTATGAAATTGAGCCTCAAAAATCCCTGAAGCAGAGCTCTGTGGCAGCCTCCCTTAGTGCTAAATGCGTTCAAGGCTGTGGTGATGTGACAAAAGTAGCTCTAATACAAGAAGTGCAGACTACAACATTTGGTAGTCTTTTAACGTATGAGTGCTTAAAAAAAATCATGATAGTATTTTAAAGGGAGCTTTTATGCGTTTTCTATTTCATGCGCACAACACTTGCAGCCACACTCCAATTATAATAATCAGGAAAGGAATTAAGATTATTTTTTGCTGTTTTGTAACATGTAAACTTGGTGATTAGAAGTTAAAAGTACCTATTGCCTGAATCTAATGTAACACAAAATAACACATGCTGTTCTCATTGCATAGTTTTGGCGTGGGATGCTAAACAAACAGATTGCAATAGTTTGCTTAAAACTAAATGATAGATCTCAAAGACAGCATGAATAACAGATTACCAGTATATAGATATCAATAAATAATGATTAATAATCACAATAAAATAACTAAAAATCCATAAGGTGTATATATAAAAGAATTTTTAAAGTCTTATTGTTTCAAATTTCTCAAAAATTTGGTTTCAAAACACTTTGTGGAAGATTGAATGATTATCAGGCTTTGCCATGAGCAAAGCCAATAACAATTTTGGCTTTGCTGACTGGTTGGTGTGGTTGTTTTTGAAAATCCCATATGATTATATTATAATTGCACTTTATCAAAGCAACATCTGAAAGCTTTTTTTCTGAGTAAACTGTATATTTATGTTAAAAAATTAAAATAATTTTGAGACTAGAGGGGATATAGGGAAAATTGTGTATCTTATCCAGCTAATAGGCATAAAATACATTACTTTTATTTCCCCAGTTTTTAAAATTTATTTTCATAATTTTGTTTAAGTCAAGTCATATATGCCCTGATAACAGGATTTTTTTGTTATTTCTGTCATCCTTTATCTGCATAAATTGAGTTTTAACCTTGAAGAAAAATATGAAAACACTTGACGCTGTCACAGATTCAAAAGAAGTTCCCTCTGAACAAATACTCTGTGCTCAGGGTCCCACGTGACACAAGCAAACACCAAAGCCTGGCAGTGATGGCAGCCCCAGTGCCAAGAGCAGCACAAGTGCCTCATTGAGCCTCCATTTATGGCAGGCAACATTGTTAATTAATCTGCATTGACGTTAGCATCTGAATTAGTACCCTGACACTGCTTTTCTGTGCCAGGCAGACATCCTGAGGAACTTGACTTTAGGTTGAACCAAGGCATAGAAACACCCACTGGCCCTAGAATGTTTGGTGGAAACATCTGTGAGATCCTTGTGGAACTGTCCTCCCTCAGAGCTGCTTCTTCTGAGTCTCCCTGAACAGTCAGAGACTGCATAGACAATCTGCAAAAATGAGTCAGTTCAACCCTCCCAGAGACTGACACAAGTGCTGGTTTGTCAGTGGTTTTATGCGTTCACCCATTTTTCTATGATGTATATAATTCCTATTTTATTATGTAGGAGAAAGTTATCATTCATTACTTAATAATTAAATCATGTCTTATACATGGAAAAAACTTCAAGGGTAAATACAATAGTAGTAAAATACATTATTATATAAATGATAAATATTTAAATAAATAAATAAATAAATATTTAAATAAAAGTGGAAAAATACAATATTTGTTCCCCTCAGAATCTGCTCTTAGAGGGCTAAGTGTTAAGAAGTGAGCTCTAAAACTAATATTGGGAAAATGTATTTTAAATTAATTTTGACATTATCTTTTTTTTTTTATGTTTGTTAATACATGGAAAAGAGGGGAATTCTATTATGACATGTCTCCTTTATTCCAGTGATATTTTTGCAAATATGTTGGTGAAAACTCAGGGGTTGTAGATGAATGTATTTTATATCCATTGGGTATATGCTGTCCAGATTGAGTTCAAGTAATAATCATAAAAAGCAAATCCAAAATTAGGCTGCATTGGTACTACTCAGCCACTCTTAAGTGTCTTATTAGTGACAGAACCTGTTAAGATGACAGGTATTTCCAAGGGACTCTCCAAAGAGTGAGGCAGTCTAATGAATTATTTTTCATTTTGATTTAACTCAGAAACAAATTGTGAGTACACTAAAAACTGTAGGGTGGTCTCTGTTCAATGTAAGGAACTTGACTTTCACAATTAAGGCAGAACAGATCTCATCCTGGTGGAGGTGGCACGTTACAGGTCAGGGTCAGATGCTTGCATAGTTTAGCAGTGACTAATTGAGAGAAGTCAAAATAATAATGAAATTATGTCTGACTCTAATTATCCCACAAATTCCAGGGATGGAATGAAAAGCACAGCTAACTACAATTGAATGTAAAGAATATCACACATTCCAGTGTTATTATCAGGAAGTATTTGATATATATGTCATTATGGTATTTTCTATACAAAGTAAGAAATACATTTTTTAACTGTTCAAAATGGAACAATTTTTTTTCATCTTGGACCACCCCATGCATCAGAGTTCATATTTTTCTCATTATTAAGTCACAAACATAAAACCTAGTTCATTTTACTTTCCCACATTTAGATAAAATTTTATTTTATTAGTGCAACAAAAACACCTTTAAAGGCATTGATGAATCCATTCAACCAAATCAGTGTTCCACTGACCTTCAGGTAAGTTTTTCCAAGATTTTATCCATTCTGATAATCCTTAATTATTCAGTGACAAAAGGTTTTGATCAAAGATTTGTTTTCCATTTGCACACAAGTTAGTAAAAGTCAATTCCTGTCTCAGTGACCTTTAATATATATGGAGACTGAAAAGAAGTTATAAGTACAGACAAGGTGAAATTTTTTCAAGAAACCTCAAGATCCAGGTCACTCAGAAAAAACCTTTTATGCTGAAATAAAAATAAATATAATAGAGAAGATATTAAGTAAGGGTTGCTTCTACATTTGCCATGCTGTAAGACTGTGTCTTCCACTCAGCATAGTGAGAAAAAAAGGTTTACTAAACTCTTTTACTGAAACTGTTTTGCTGTAGTATATGGAAAATATTATTCCTTCATTATACAGAGTGTTACACTAAATAACCAAGTAGAACAACTCCTAAATGTTCTAATATCAAGGCTGGATAACTTCTTTTATTTTTCTTTTTTCCTAAATAAATCTTTTGTGCGCGCGCGTGTGTGTGTGTGTGTGTGTGTGTATGTAAAAGATATTTTGAAAGCATCTGTAATTTCACAGTTATAAAATAATTTAAGATGGAAAAGACCTCTAGGATAATTGAGTCTAACCTTTAACCTGGCATTTCAACGTTCACTACTAAACCACACCCACAAAAGCTGTATCTACAGTTCTTTTAAATACCTCCAGGAATGGTGCCTCAAGCTCTTCCCTGTGTAGCCTATTCCAGGGCTTGACAAACTTTTCTGTGATGAAATTCTTCCTAATATCCAATTTAAACCTCCACTGGCATGGCTTGAGGCCATGCTAGTGAAGGCCATTTCCTCTTGGTCTGTAACTCCTTACTTTGGAGAAGAGGCTGACCCCACCTGTCCACAACCTCCTTTCAGGCAGTTGTAGAGAGTGATGAGGTCTCCCTGAGCTTCCTAAGCAACCCCAGATTCTTCAGCCACTCCTCACAGGAGCTCTTATCAAGACTGCTCACCAGCCCCATTGCCCTCCTCTGGACACACTCCAGCACCTCAGTTCCTGAAGGGAACCAAACACCGCACTGGAGGAATGGCTTCACCAGTGCCAGGAATGGGTGATGATCACTACCCTGGTCCTGCTGGCCACACTATTTCTGACACAAGCCAGGATGGCACTGGCCTTCTTGGCCACCTGAGTACAGCTGGCTCATGTTTAGCTGCTGTCATCAGCACCCCCAAACAGCTTTCCAGCTCCTCCTTCCCAAGACTGTAGCATTGCCTGCAGTTGTTGTGACCCAGGTGCAGGACCCAGCACTTCACCTTAAACTCATCAAATCGTTCTTGGTTTACCTCCCTGTCCAGATCCCTCTGCAGAGCCTTCCCACCCTCATGCAGATCAACACTCCCACCCAAACTGGTGTAATCTGCAAATAGGCTGAGGGTGCACTCGATCCCCTCATCCAGACCATTGATAAAGACATTAAACAGGACTGGTGCCGGTACTGAGTCCTGAGGAACACCAGCTGGATGTAGCTGCACTCACCCCCAGTCTCTGGGCCCAGCCATCCAGCCAGTTTTTTACTCAGTGAACAGTGCACCCATCCAAGCCATGAGCAGCCAATTTCTCCAGGAAAATGCTGTGGCAAATAGTGTCAAAGGCTTTATTAAAGTCTAGGTACACTGGAAAAGTAGACAGGCAGTCCACAACTGATGTAGGTAAGCTGTTCTTAACTAATATAAAGGTGTTCCAGGTATACAACACAAATCCCTCCTACTGCAACCAAAATTATTTTTGTTTTGTGTCTCATGGCAACATTGACAAATGATTGTTCTCCTTACAACAATTTGTATATTGGAAGACTGTTAACAGAACTGCCCAGGTTCTCTTTTCAAGACTGAGTAAGAAAGGCTTTTAATATTTTTCATTCGTTCTTTGCTCAGTGGTCATATTTTCCACATCTATTAACCTTTTGTTGCCTCTATCTCATCCCCTCCTTTCCTTAGGATTTAAAACTGCATTCAGTAATCCTCTTAAGGCTTCACAAATGCTGACTAGAGTGAAATAGTTACTCCATATGTCTCAGGACTTACATATTTTAAATCATCCTTTTTCTGCTGGTTTTGCAATATTGGCTAATGTTCCATTTGCAACCCATTGTAATCCTGAGCTCTTTTTCTGCAGTATATCTGCCCAGTGAGCCATTCCTCATTTTATATTTCCCTTCCTAGGCAGTTTGCATGTCTTTGTTATATCCCATTTTATTGCTTTGTACCATTTCTCCAGTTTATCAAAATCGTGTTGAATATAATTCTACCTTCCAAAATTTCTATAACCTTCCTGCTTAATGTTATCCAGAAATATCCACAAATACTGGTCCTTCAATTGTAATACAAATATTGCATAACGCTGCACTCAAGTTATTTCTTTCAGACTGTCAGTGAACAGATACTAAAATGTTTCGGCTCAATGATTCAACTGATTTTACAGTAATTTTCAATGAGAACATACACCATACTTCTGAAAGTGTCATGTGGAATTGTCACATGTCAGCAAAGAAAAAGTATGTAAATACTTCCCTGTTGCTCACTGAATTGTGCTGCCATGGAATCGTGTCAGATTGGCCTGTTGTGATTTGCAACTCTGTTGTGATTTCAGTAACTCTCTTGAGGTTGCTTTTAATCAACTTCAGATTTTCTAGGTGCTCAGAGAGAAAAATCACTGATTAATTATTTATTGCTTTAACATTCTAAGCATAAGATGGGGATGATACATAATACTCTTTCTTTTCAGTTTACTAGTTGTGTTTTTACATTAGATGTCCCCTCAGCCCTTATCTGTTCGGGAAAGTTCTCAAAGGTGACTGCTAATGGTTCCGAGAAGATTTCAGATCATAAATACTTTAAGGAAAAATGTTGTTACATTGTGGTGATCTAAGAACTTTTCTGTCTGTTAACCAATTCTGGCTTATAGTTCTAGCACTTAGTTGCTAATGTTAATTATTTTGAGCTTCTGGTCACAATTAACCTCTTTGGTGAAGAATGAAGAAAAAATATAGTGAAGATTTTGCGCTTCATTATGTTATCTGTTATTTGGTCCTCATTTCTCTTAAATAATAGAAATTTTATTTCTTTCATCCTTTATTTTAATGAATTTGAGGAAGTTTCTCATATTTCTTTTTATCCAAGTTTCTTATGGTGCGCACTTGCTCCTCAGCTTTTCTAATTTTGTTCACACACAATTTCTTCTTTATTGTTAGAGCACCATAATACTTACCCACTTATTGGAACAGATTCTAAAACAGGTCAGACTGAGTCCTGTTAAAGGCAATAGGAATTATTGCGAGTGACTTACATGGAGAAGAATTTCATCCTAAAATACAAAGCTTTTTCTAAGGCTTGGATTTGGCTGGGATAAAGTTAATTTTCTTCTTTGTATGGGGCTATGTTTTGGATTCTGTGCAATAAACGCTGTTGATAATACAGGAATATTTTCATTACTGCTGAGCAGTGCTTGCACAAAGACTTTTCTGCTTCTCATTCCACAGCAGGAGTGAGGAGGCTGGGAATGCACAAGAAGTTAAAGGGGACACAACAGGGACAGCTGATCCAAACTGACCCAAGGGATATTCTACAGCATATATGCTCAACATACAAACCTGGAGGAAGAAGAAAAAAGTGGAGTGGTGACATTCAGAGTGGTGATATTTGCCTTTCCAACTCACCCTTCTGTGTGATAAGACCAGGCTGTCCTGGAGATGCCTGCCTGCCCATGGGAAGCAATTAATTCCCTTTTTTGTTTTCCTTGCCTGCACAGCTTTTGCTTTACCTATTACCTCAGCCCATTAATTTTCTCACTTTTCCAGTTCTCTTCCCCATCCCACTGCAGGGGAGTGACAAATGCCCTGAGACAAGTTTAGTTGCCAGCTGGAGTTAAATCACAACAGCCCTTGGAAGAGAGCATGGAGTCCCAGTCACACACCAGAACTGAAGGCAGCTGTGGAGGGTTGACCCTGGCTGGATGTCAGGTGCCCACTAAAGCCACTGTATCACTGCCTTCCTCAACTGGACAGGGAAGAGAATATATAAAAAAGGCTTATTGGTCAAGATAAAGACAGGGAGAGATCACTCAACCACTGTCATAGGAAAACCAGACTTAACTCAGGTAAATTAATTTATTGCCAGTCAAAATCAGAGTAGAGTAATGAGAAATAAAACCAAATATTTAAAGCATCTTCCCCCCACTCCTCTCTTCTTCCTAGTCTCAACTTCAGTCATGATTTCTCTACCTCCTCCCCAACCAACAGTGCTCAGGGAATGAGGGTTATAATCTTCTCAACACATGCTGTCTCTGCCGCTCCTTCCTCCTCAGAGAGGGGACTACTCATAGTGTTTCCCTGCTCTTGTGCAGGGTCCTTCACACAAAAGACAGTCTGTCCTTCACCAGCTTCTTCCACCTGAATCCTTCCCACAAGCTACAGCTCTTTACAAACTCCTCCAGTGTGAATCCCTTCCAGGGGGTGCAGTGTTCAGGAACAGGCTGCTCTAGCATGGCTGCCCCAAGGGGTCACAAGTCCTGTCAGCAAACCTGCTCCAGCCTGGGCTCCTCTCTCCAAGGGTCCACAGGTCCTTCCAAGAGCCTGCTCCGGTATGGGCTTCCCACACGGTCACAGCCCCTTTGGGCATCCATGGGCTGCTGGTGGATCTCTGCTCCATGATGGACCTGTGGGGGGGCAGCTGCCTCACCATCGTATTCACCCCGGGTTGCAGGGGAAATCTTTGCTCCAGTGCCTGAAGCACCTCCTCCCTCTTCTTCACTGACCTGGGTGTCTGCAGAGTTCTTGCTCTCACATTCTCCTCATATCCCTCTTCTCACTGCGGTTCCACTGAAGTTTTTTTCCTCTTCTTAAGTATGTTATCCCAGAGGCTTTGGTCAGCAGTGGGTCCATCTTGGAGCTGGCTGGCGTTGGCTCTGTTGAATGTGGGGGAAACTTCTGGCAACTTCTCAGAGCAGCCACCCCTGTAGACCCCCCACTACCAAACCTTGCCATGCAAACCCAATACAGCAGCATAGTCATGTTAGTGCAGCTCTCCACCTGTCTAATTAGGCTGCCTCTCAGTGGGAAACTCTGATTCATAGTTTGTCAGTATCTCTGCATGAAGCTACTATATTTCACAAAACTTTTTTTAATTTATTCACAGAAATTTATTCACAGTTAATTAACTTTATTCACAGCTAATCTATGAAAGCAGTGCCACTGAGTAGCACATCCTAAACATATTCAAAAATAATCACTTATTGCCCAAAAAAACTTAATGCATATGATAAATACCCTTTATTATTACTTCCAGTCATGTTTTACTGCATGTAATTTTCAGACGATCCTTTTTTTCTTTTGAACACTATAAACATTAAGCTCAGTGCTCACGTCCCGTAAAGCTAGTCAGCTCTTCTTTAACTTATCTGTTCAGACCAATTATTTTCCTGTTTGATTATCTTAATACGTAAGTTCTCTTTTTTTGTTTGTGAAAAGAGTCAGACGGGCATATGTGCTAGTTTGGAAATAAACCAGCAGAGAGAGGAATTGACTCCTCAACAAGTATATTGTGAGAGATTCCAAGTCAGAATTGCAATTTAATAGAAAAGACTAAAGTAAAGTCAATAATACAGAAACACCAGCTTAAACTGATAGAACCAGAATACAACCCACCACCCGGTTGGTCAGGGTGGTGATGGCCAATTAAATGGTGGCTGCAGTCTCCTTGGAGTGATGGATATGGTCTGGTTGAAGTGGTGATTCTGAAGAACAAGTTGGTTGGTCTCTGAGGGTCAAGTGGTGACCCTCAAGCTCTTCTCCTCTGGGAATCCAGTGGAAGTGGTGGTCCAGTGTTCCAAAGACTCCGCTTACTTGCAGGTAATGTAAAGTTACGTTCAGTTCCTCCCCTCTGGGCAGGGCATCTCACAATGGGCTGCTGTAAGATTATGAGTCACTGTTGAGACCTTGATGGCCCATTAGGAGAGATAGCCCTCAGCTGGTGTGATCAGGGCTGGGTCACGCTGAAGATAAAGAGCTCCGCCCCACCTGCTCTTCACAGCTTATAAAGATGGTAATAGAACACATACTTTTGGTTACACCTTCCATGTAACCTAAGACATCATACGTTAAACAAGCTGGAGTTTAAACTATCCACATGCTGCCTTAAGATGGTATGTTGTACAGGTCCAGTTTTCTGGAAGACTCACTGGGAGTATCACACCTCTTGGCACCCAACAATATGTTGGTAAAAAAGAAATTTGCAGTTTTATATACTATAAGCATGGAATTTGCTCCACATGATCAGCTAACTTCCGGATGGCAATATATAAATACAAGCCTTTATTTATCTACCCTGATGCTACTGAAAACTGAAGTAAATGTGTAAGTCCAGCTCCATAGCTATTATAAATTTGCAAGCCCCCAGGGGCTCCAAGAGAGTAAAATGTTTTGATGACAGTTGCAATATTACTCAAATAAGAACAAAAGGCAGTTGGACTTTCATTGATTAACCATTGTTTAACCGTGTTAAACATGGACAGTTAACATTTACCACTATGGTATTGCACTGCAGTATAAAACACAGTACTCAAGAGTTTATATAAATATGGAAGAGTAAAGTTTTCCATCCTAAAATCGAATAAACCCAGGGCTTTGGTGCAACCACCATCTCTTTATCTTTTCATTGTATCTTTATCTTTATCAACCTGCAAACAACATCAGAATGCTATACATATACATGATGGATTATTGTTATTATGTTCATGAGAATGACAGGCATGAAGTATAAGAACAGAGTTCAGTCAGAAAGTATGATGTAAATTAT
The DNA here is from genome assembly GCA_013400915.1 of Pardalotus punctatus. NCBI lineage: Eukaryota > Metazoa > Chordata > Aves > Passeriformes > Pardalotidae > Pardalotus > Pardalotus punctatus. The sequence continues at coordinate 24,355 of VZTX01017813.1, read as the reverse complement.
GTATAAGTAGCTTTTAGTGTCAAGCACTTTGAAAATTTCGGTAAGTGTATGTAACTGAAGTAAATCACGCTATGTCACCACAGGACTGCTTCTTTTAAGAGTGCATGTAAGGTATTTTTCAACATGCTTGAAAAGTGTGTGAAAGTAACTCAATTATGTAAGAAAAACACTTCTCTGGACATGGAGAAAGTTTGCAGGACCATTGCAAGGCCTGAGAACCTAATTACCACTGAAGTCTGATTTAAGATCTAATCTAAGATTTTATGACTTGAATTAATGGGGTTTGAGTGTTTGACTATCAACCCCATCTTTTTCTATACTATTACTGTTAGATTGCACAGAGATTCGTAGCATGCTTCCCCTCAATCTGAATTTTGAGAATGTGCAACCTGGGACAGGGCGCAGAATTAAGATTTTTATTTTCCCTCCTTCCATTACTGAATCTATACTGACTCACGTTGCACTTGTACATGCTTCAGAATCTGTAGACTACTGTTAAGGTAGGAAGTGACAGGTTTGGGATTGTGAAGATTATGAGAGCTAAGAGCTCTCATCACCTTTAGTGTGGGGTAGACATTATGCATTAAATTATAATAATCAAACGTTGTTTGCCCAGGGTATTTAAAAACATTCAGGTAAGATTTTACAAAATGAAAGGAGTATGGGCACACTAATTGTTGAAAAATGAACAGAACTGCATTACCCTTTCTTATTGTTTACTTGGCTTTTCTTGTTTTATTTTAATATAATGGTTGATAATATTTTATTGTTGTTAATTCTTTACTATATAAGCAAGTGGACTGGCTAAAGTAATCACATATGAACAACATATCCTTCCTTGCAATCTCCATAATGCTCGAAAGTGAAATGATTACCTCTCGTTCTAACATACACATGGGCACAGGCACAGCAACACACCCACACATGCTCACAGAGCCCAGTGGGATTAAAAGCACTGGATGTGGCGGAAAATCAGGAACTACAGAGCAAAGTATTTTCTTGTTTGAAGATTTGAAAGAGCCATTCTTAGAGAAAAGGGAGGAGGCTTCTGATGTTAGGGATCTTGCCCCTTTCATGTTTTGAAAAGACTAAAGGAGAGTTCCTCTTTCATCAGCCTGAGGTAGAAAAGAAGTGGCTTTCCCAACTCTAAATATTTAAAGAAGGCCTCATAAAACTTGAAAAAGGTTTGAGCTGTTTCTTTGTGGGACTAAATTCCTAAGGGTATAGGAAGACATACATTGATATTTACCTCTTATGATATTTTACTTCTTCTATAATAGATGTATCATAGGACATTGGTATTATTTTCTGCACTTCACAGTAATTTGGTTTTATATACATTAAAGGAATCTATACAATGTAAATTCTAAATAGATTTTTCATAGTCTTTTCTGTGTGAACATAGATATATAAAATCAAAGGTGAAACACTACTGAATATATCTATGATGCATATTTACTGGTGGATTTCTCTGTTGACCTGAGACAGCCAAGGTAAGGCTCCTCATGTAGCAGAGCTCACCCAGCACATGGAGTCAGATAAAGGATTCCGCTGCTGGGTTTGCATGGTTACAGAAATGGGGTGGAGATAGCTGAATTTGTGGGCTAGTTCATCTTTGAGCTGAAATCCATCAAACTAAACATCACAGAGCTTAGCTTAAAGAAGTCTTTGTGTTGAAAATAAATCATTGAAAAAGGAACGAGTTTGTAGTTCTTAAAAAGCGTTTTAAAATATTATATGACCATTTTAAAGTTTTCTTCTTAGAAAACAAGTTATTTGCAATATATTTTTAAAGATCATAATTTTCTAAATTTTTAAGCTTATTATTCTGTCTTGAGTTGCATAGATGTTCACTTCGTTACATTGAATATTCTTAGAATATTCAGTATTTTTAAAATAAGACAGCTTATTTCTTGAATACTGAGGAATATTCTCTCTTGCTCCTATATATGTCATCTAGCATTATTTATTTGCATTACAAGGGTACCTAAAGGTACCAGAAAGTGTCAGACATCCATTGTACAAAGCAGTGCAGAAATACATGGGAGGACACCAGCGCATGTACTGGTTCACAGGCCAGCTGACAGCTTTCAGTCCTTCAGGCACACATGACCATCATCAGCTCTGTCTGTGGCACCCTTACGTGCCTTGAGCAAGTGGTGAACTTTCAAGGCTGGCTCCTCATCTGGCGCAGCTGAGAAAATGGAAACAAAGCCATACTTTTATTCCCCTGACTTTAGAATTGGCCAGGGGCAATCTAATCCATACTGCAATTTACAGCAGCCCGGCTGCTCAAGAAGTTATTCTGGCAGCTGAGAAGCACCAGAGCCTAAGGTCATTCTCCACTTCTCCCAAAAGAGCCTGTATGCAAGGGCTAGAAAGTGAACAATATTAAGCTTTGCTTTTGCTTTTTCAGCTGGAGTGTCTCAAAGCATCTGGAACAGAATTGATGATTGTCTTATTAATGTTGTGACTTCTCTTAGTTTCATTATTGCGAGCGTAGCCTTTGAGAAATAAAAGGATGCTTTATTTTAATCATTGATTTATTTTTCCTAGATGTGTAAATGTCAGTCCGTGGTAATTCCACATATGGATATTTGCTTTTTTGTGAAATGCAAATCAATTATTTCACTGGTTGTTAAAAATCATACACTGCAGCCATTTTGTCTCATATTTACAAAACATTCTTATTGCTTGCTCCTGTGTGAGAATTTGGAAAATCTGTCTCATAAGAGGGGATGATTTCTGGTTGATGGCTGGGAGCTCTTTAAGAGTGCTTGCATCAGGATACAGTTTATATTTTAAATGAGGAATTTATTTTTCCACTTTTTCAAATTACAATGTTTTCAATGACAGAGAAATTTAAAGCAGAAATTCTTTCAGCTCTAAAATATTCACTACTCTACTCTAAAAATGTTCAGAGGTAAAACAGGCTATCTTCTCAAAAATCTAACAACCCACAATCCCTTGCTGGGGGAAGAATACATTTTTGAATCAAGGTGATGCAGGTAAGTAGTGAGTCACACATTTCAGGGGACTGGAAAAAAGCTCTCTCAATGCATACATCAGAATGAAGGAGCCTGAGGCCAAGCCCAGAGCAGAAAGGACACAGTGGAAATAGTGGAGGAGATAATATCTCTTGTTCATCTGATGAATATAGTCTCCAGAGGAGCACTACTTCACATAAGACAATCCAAGCTGAAAAGACTGGAGAAACTTGTGAGACAGAAGTTTTAAAGATTTGTCTTAAATCTTCAGATTTGATTTACCAGCAGAAGCTAAGAGTTGCCAGCTCATGAACCTTTATGGCATTAGCGACCATAGGCCCTAAGGTGGCATGAATAATCTACAGGTTTTTTCTGGGATAGAGGTAAATTTCTTTATAGTATCTTGTATGTGGCTATGCTGTGGATGTATGACTGTCCTGCTTGCAGGGAATGGGTGGAGCTTAGTGCTGATGGGAACTGTTGATTTAGTTTAGTAAACAGGGTTGATTCAGTTACTGCTGAGCAGTGCTGACACAGAGACAAGAACTTCTCTGCTCCCATCCCCACCCCTCCAGTGAGGAGGCTGGGAGTGCACAGTGGGCTGGGAGAAGACACAGCCAGCACAGCTGACCCACGGGATTTTCCATACTTTATGGCATCATGCTCAGCATATACAGCTGGGGGAGGAAGGAAATGGGGGGGTTCAGAGTGATGTCCTTTGTCGTCCCGTCACTGTTGGGACTGATGGAACCCTCCTCTCCTGGAGGTGGATAAACACCTGCCCTGCCATGGGGTAGTGGTGAATTAATTCCTTGCTTTGCTTTCCATGCATTCAGTTTTGCTTTACCAATTAAACTGTCTTTATCTCAGCCCATGAGTTTTCCTACTTTCCTGATTGTTCCCACATCCCACTGCACAATACTGAGAAAGAGGCAGTGTGGTGCTTAGCTGCCTACCAGGGTTAAACCACAACAACCCACAAATGAAAAACTCTGGAAAAGACCGGGAATGAACTACTGAAATGCTGTTAAAGTAAATGCCCACCCCCCACAGCAAGATGGAAACTGAGCAGAATCCTTGCTGATAAAATTCAATACCTAAATCTAGAGACAGGCTTCCAAAGACAGATATTTTAGACCACCTGAGGATCAATTACATTGAAAACCAGCATAAAAATCTTCAGCTGGGCAACTGATAATATCACACACTGAAGTGAATTGGACAGCCTAAAGATACAACTGCAGGTACTCAGTTGCAGCTATGAAGTGGAATACATTGTAAAAGGCCTTTGGCCACACTTTTTCCTTCTTTATCCCACCCATGCTTGACTTTTCAATTTAAATATCATGGCCACTCTAATTTAGAGAAAGAATAATTATTTTATGCAAAATTTTGTTACAGAAATGCTCCTAGTATTTCATTATGGTTTCTTCTGCAAGCTGGAGCTGATATAGATTTGTGCTTGCAGCAGTTCTGCAAAACTGAGTATTCGAAGACTGTAATAATGAAGAAGATCACAGGATGAGGAGTAAATGTAAGTTGTTGTTGCCTCTTTAATGAGCAAAAGTAAGAACATTAGAGATAATGCTCTGTTAGGAGCCAAGACAGAATGTTTTGAGTGCAAGTCTGGAAACAAGGATGCACTGATGTCATCACATCACCATGGCAGCAAGTTTATGCTCTTTTTTCTTTACAAAACAGATTTAAATTCATTTATGTAAATTAATAATATTTTAATATAATATCTTTCCCCTTAGAATAAAGAAAAACAAATTCCTGCCACATACGCTAAAAATTACTATCAGAAAAAAACAGGTTAGGTGACTTAAAAACTAAAAAGTGTAAAGAAACTCAAGAGCTCTCGATGAAGACTAGAGACCCAGCTCTCCTGCATCCCACAATTGTTCAATTGTCTTTTAGTGAATGCCAGTGTATTTGACAGATTCTGTCCGAAATAATGGTGACCAATTTACAATATTTCCAATTTAAAAACTTTATCATCTGCAAGGAAAGTACAATCAAATATTTCTAAATAGAAAATGAAACCACTCTAAAAATGAAACCACTTCTCCTTTTCTTAAATATTCCCAGACTGTGTATGTTATTGCAAAAAAAGGCTTGCTTCGTATCACTGGGGACAAATGTGGTAAATTATTCTAAATCCATGAAATACATGTATCTGCCTGTGTGGGTATGCAAATAGAAGGGATACAGAAGTGTTCTCCCTATAATGAACCATGAGGTGCTTTTTTCAGTTGCTTTCTTCTCTGAGGAAAATGATGGAAGTGCTAGAAGGCATATCAGAATATCAATGCATTCAGATCCCTGTTGTTTCCATACAAAGTTATTATCCAAACAGAAAATCTCTACATTCATAGTCTAAAACACACATTTTATTCCTGTTCAGTTCTTGGCAAATCTGAGTAGGTTCTTGCATAATTTTCCAGGATGAATAAATCTCTGTGATTGCAGTTTTGGCTGCTGTCTGTTGTGCTCTAAGATAGCAGAAGCTCTGTGTTACGCCAAAAGACATTCATTAAAATGAAAACAGAAGCGAGTAGTCTCTACCAGCTGATGAAATGGTACCTTATGATGATGGTGGTGATTTACCTATTGTGAAATTAATCTTCCCTAAAATGTCTACTGATATCTAATACTAATCTAATACAGCTTTTTTGTCATAGCAAATTGAATACATCGTTAATATTTCTACTTGGGCAGTTCGGTTACAGCATCCATTATGGGACGTTGTAAAACTAAAGATGAGAAGTGTTTTGTAGGGAGCAGAATGTGAACAAGGTCTAGGCTCTGTGAAATACTTAAGAGTCCCACAGCAAGACAGGAGCCTTCAGAACTGTTTGGTGACTGTCTTTCAAAGGCTTATTACAGATAACTCATACAATGAGCTCTGCTTTTACTGCTTCTGAATATGACTTCTGGGGCTACAGCAATGATGGAGGAAGCTGAAATACCCTGCTCTTGGCTGAATAATTGGGAATGAATATTGTCGCTGCCCGCTTGACTAGCCCAGATGGTCAGTGCACAGGACAGGGAGCACACGAGTCTCGGCAGGGAGACCGCAAGGAACCGTTAGTGTCCCTTATGTACAGATAGGAGGCTCCTGCTAGGCTGGGAGCATCTGCAGAGACCTCAGCAAAGCAGGGCAGCAGGCGATAACAAAGTAGCGATGAGCAGAGGCGAAGGAGACAGGAGGGGTTCAGTTACCCTGGTGACCGATCCTTTATTCCCAGAGGTGAACAACAAAAGGATGGGAGGATACAAAAGAACAAAGGGCTGTCAGTTACAAGGGGTTTTAAGGGGAGCAGGAAGGGGCGGTTCAAGGGGAGGAGAGACAGGTTAACCAATGGAAAGGGATTACATAACTGCAAGTGCCCAATAAAATGAAACAAGGGGAGGAGTACATTCAAACTAACCAATGGAGGTACAAAGAACGCAGAACTTTCCAGCAACTGATACATATGAAAGTAACTTAATACATATGTAATAACTGGGAGGGAAAGGGGTGTAACCTAAAACTTAACAGGCAGTTTAAGAGGCGGGAAATGTGGGGAATTCCCCAGCGTCACCTTCTCCCTCCCCCTCAGGCTCATTATCCTGAAGGGGAAAATCAACCCCATAGGATTCATTAGAGAAGGCAGGAAGGGTCACCACCACAAATATTATACCAGTTTGTCCAAGTTTGTTAAGGCCAGATCTCAGCTCTTCTCAGGATCTTTGTTCTTGACAGTGTGTCCTGCAGTAGTTTTCATGGACTTGCTCTCATGGAAAAGGCCAACAATGGTACTTTTAACACCTCAAATAACACCTTCAAGTGTGCGTGACAGGAAGATGAAAAACTGCTGAAGGAAAATGTCATAGTACCACAGCTCTCCAGAGTGACACTTCTCTAAAAGTCAGGTGTTCACAGCCTGCAATAAAGAGCTGCAGTAACATTTTGCATCTTCATTAGTGCCAGCCCCACCTAATGTCAATACAAAATTGAGCAGTTCCTAGACCTGTACTAGCCTAGACAGGAACAGCAGTTTGGTCCTGTATCACTCTAAGTTCTTTCCAATTCATAATGATGCCAGGCAGTAAGAGCGAAGTTATTTCAGAGCTTATGGAGTCTGGAGTCTCTGATAATTAACCCAGCATTTCTGGTGTGTGACAGCTGCTAAGGCTACATTTGCAATAGTCAGCAAATTTCCCTTCTATTTTGTACACTTTCTCTATGCCTGTTATTTCAAGACTCTTTAATTAATTTCTGTACTACCACAAAAATATTCAAAATAATCTCTTTGACCAGTTATCTCTCACCAATAGCAGTCCAGTAGCTGGACTTCATCTAAAACAAGCTAATATCACTTTGAAAGAAAAGAAGTGAGCTGAGCAAGTTGCTGGGTTTTGAGTGATGCACTAAGTGGTGCCCATTTAGAGGGTGGTAGAGGTGTTAGATTTCCCAAGTACGTCCCAGACTAACTCATAAGCAGAAACCTACCCTATTTTTATGATCCAACACTGAGTACAAGCATTGGTATGCATAAAATGGACATATTAATCTAGGTTTGATATATTTTGGAAAATACTGTGTCTATAGGAGGAGGGATCATCTGCCCATCTTAAGGTCTTGCAGGATACATTGAGGTACATAATACCTACCGGTCAGACCAAAACTAGTCCGTTCAAATCAAGATGCAAATATGTTCCACCTCTTCTTACAGGGAAGAAAAAAAAAAAAAAAAAAGAAAAAAAAAAGTTAAATTTTTTTTTTTTTTAATTCCCTAAAAACA
>VZTX01017813.1:0-16430 GCA_013400915.1 Pardalotus punctatus | reverse complement strand
AAAAAAAAAAAAAAAAAGGAAACAAAGAGTTTAACTTTTCTTTTGTTGTAATTCCCTAAGACTAAAAAGTTGAATCTTGTCCTTTGCTTCACAGTACATAGAGTATGTTTGCTATGTGCAGAGGGATCAGTGAGTGGTGATCCACTTTTTTAAAATCATTCTTTCCTTTGAGACCCTGTTCTTAATTTATCCTTTAAAGAAGTTAATTTAAACGTGTTAGTGCATGAATGAGGGGAAAGAAAAACTAATGCAACAGATTTCTATTTTATTTTTTAGCTTTATGCCTTGTTTTCCTGTATACCTTCATTACTATTGCAGACACAGATTTCCAGATTGTTCAGGCTTTTATATTTGTTTTTCAAAGTTCTAACAGCTTATTAAAGGACAAAAACATAAAATTACCACAGCGCTGCTGCAACCAAGAGATAAATTTTGCCTGATAATCAGAAGTGACCATCTTAATTTAATTAGGCTTTTCATTATTTCTGTGAGTACTGATTTTTTAGTCTCTGTTTTTATTTATTATCATCTATCTGTCCTTGCCTTTAACATGTTACTTGGCTTTGTTATTAATCTGACCTGTTTGTCTGTTAATATATCTTATTTTCAGCTTTGATTGTTTGTAAAGAGTTTACATCTTGATGAGAATTATATCTGCACAGGTTTTTCTATGTATATTTGGAAAAAGTCTGGAGGTTTTAAACATAAAAAGAATCTTTTAACTTTTGTAGAAATTGTCAATTTCCTACTTTTCTGACTTTGATGTGGAGAGTCAACATTTCAAATAGTAAATACATTTCATTTTCTCTTTAATGTAATTAAAACATGCATCTTAATTAAAGTTACAAAGATTTTTTAAGTCTCTTATAAACCCTACATTAGAATATGTCTTTATATAAAGATCCAAAGCAGTATTCAAAGGACTGATGAAGGTGAAGAGCTATAGTTGCATCTTCATTTTAAAGAGAAGTACAACTTCAGTAAAGATTAAAAGATAAGGACATTTTGGACCAGAGACCTCACTTCTTATAATACTGCATAACCTACAAGTAAATTAAATGCTAAATGTAATGAATTGGCATGTCAAAGGCCAGTTTTCTGGCCCAGATAAAAAAGAGACGAGATGAATTACATGTTCAAGTTGACTTCCTTTCCTTGATATAGAAAAAAATGCACAAAATATTGGAGGCCAAGGCACAAAGGAAGACTTTTGAACAAAAACCTGCAGATTGTCATATATTTGTTGCCACAATATGGCAGAATAATAATCACAGAGAACTAAAGTGATTTCTGTATTTGCATTCATTGTTCCATTGTAATGAATGGGGTATATTCCAAGTAAAGAAATTACATTTTGAGACACAGGATATTAATGTCTTTCTTCTTGAAACAAACTGAAATGCTCAAACTCATTTTGGCACAGTCTAAGGAAAAATGAGAATTACAGATACAGATTGTTACTTATACAATGCATGTGTCTGTACATGTATGTAGATGCATGTACAATATTTTGGACTTTAAAAGAAAAGCTTTTCATTACCAGTGGTTGTAATCATGTTGTACCAGCTCATGGGAGCATTCAGAGACAAACAAGAGGCAGTGAAAAACATTTTAAAGAAAAGAAGTGACTGAAGCAACAGAAGATACTACACCCTGTTTTTACAAAATAATACTTTTTTTCAGGTCTCTTTCACTGAAGAACATAATCCAAAAAGTATCATTAATACTGCTCAAGTCTCATGGAAAAGAATATTTTGTCAAAAAAAAACAAAACCTGGCAACTGTGTTGAGACAGCAACTTTGGACTTCTCTAAGGCTTTTTCAATTCTGTCACATGGCATTTTTAATTTTCTATAATGCAAGATTTTTAATCAAGAGGAAACACATTAGATGAATTAAAAAAGTCTTATTGGCAGATATCAATGAGCAGGGCTGTCCAAGAAAGGTCTCCTGAGAGAGATTCCTGGTCCAACAGTATTCAGTACATTCTTAGAAACAATCTAGATGATGAAATAAAATCTTAGCTGATTAAATTTGCATATGACACAAAGATTAATGGGATACTAAAAAAAAAAGAGGGCAGTTTACTGTTGGAATTTAATCTAAATCACTTGGTCAGATTTTCAGAATACAACAAAATGCAGGTACAGATTAATACACTTTGCAACAAGAACCGCAGGTTATACTATCAGCTAAGAATTCTTGTCTTAGAAAGTAATAACTTTTAAAAGATTTGGAGGTCACCTTTTAATGGTGCTTCACCGTGAGCTTTCAGAGCAATGTTATGGCAAGCATTACTGGAATGAAGTCCATTGAGCACGATTTAACAACTTTAATTTTAAAGAACACGTAACCATGATAATTAATATTGGAATAGCTTGCAAAGGATGGTAAGGAAATAAATGAAAATTTATGGAAAGATGAGGTAACTTGATATGTAAGAGTATATAATTTCAGAATAATTTTACAGTTTCTAAAATAGTTTGTTTATTCAGCTACCTTCATGATCTCTAGCACTCTTTTGTCAATGAATCACTGTGGAAAATCCACTGGAATCAACCTTTTTATGCCCCTTTTCTCTTTTATGGCTAAAGATATCTTTTTGCTTATAACAAGCAAAGCTACATGTATATCTGACATACAGAATTTATGATAGATTTTGTGCAAATCTATTTATGAGTGTACATATATATGTCTAGAGATATATTTGTATGCGTATTCATATGCCCACATACCTCATCTCATTATTATTAATTTTTTTTTTACAAATACAATATTTTGATACATTTTTAAGTGAGAAAATATTTTATTTAGATATTCTAGTACCCAATCTGCAAATAGAAGATCTCTTTTTTTGCCTTTAAGCTGAATGTAGATTCAAGAATGAATTTCAGAGGGAACAACATGTGGTGAATTAAAAGTCTGTGAAACTTCAAGTCCTGTTTTTCATACAGTATTAGACAAAATTAACAGGATTTTGTATGAAACCTCCTCTACTGAGTTCACAGTAGTTCTGTAGTTTCACAGTCAATAATATAAACAAATTTCTTTCTTCAAAGTGAAATATCAGCAAAAAACATACAGTTTTAAGATGATCATGAAAAAGCTCTGACCTGTTCTCCTCCTTTTAGGACGTTTTTGGTGGTGGAAAATAGCACACCGTGGAATCTATGTCCTTTCCAGCAGCTAATCCTGTGCAGTGAGTGTTGGGTCTTGGAGATGCCTTATGGGAAAAAAGGAAGGACATGTCATTCCACCCAATTGTACTGTGGTTCTATCAGTGTTTATATCAGAAAACCCGCCGAGGAACTTCCCAGGTCAGAGCCTAACCCGTGATGCATTGAACTCTATTATAAGGGGGCAGTAGAAATATGCAGGAGAAATCTGTGAGCCGGGACTCAGGAGTTTGCCAGCAATAATTCCTACCCACCTCCAGTATGTGACGCACTGCATATTTAAACTACAAGTGCTATGCATTACAGACTGTTATTAATTTAAAGAATAATTTACATTTGATTTGATAAGTTGTGTAACAATTTCTATTTAGGTTTAAATGGAGGAGACTGGGTATTTGCTTTTTTATTTTCTATGAGCACAGCCTTTGAATAAGTGATTGAGAACAACTATGTAATTCATGCTAATGAATTAATGAATTAATATCTAATTTTTACTTTAAAGAGTTTGACCAAAATTTGTATTTATTCCACATGAGAAGAAAAAATATTCAACAAAAAATTACATATCGCACAAAGAGGTGAAAGCTCTAGGGTTTTTTTGGTTGAAAATCTATTTTATTCAGAAGAAAAGTATTAAACAATTTTTTCTCTGGATATTGTGAAAATGTGTAAGCAAGGACCTGATGTCTCAGTTTAACCTTAGCTTTTGGGTTGCGTGCCAGAGAAATCTATAATAAATAGCATAAGCTACCAGGTTTACATTTCATCCATTTATAAGATTGTATGTTTGTTTATTTTTTCTCTGGAAGGGTAGATGGGTAAATCATATTAAAACCATACCTGACTGTCATCCAGTAAACCTACTCTTCCAGTTATGTAATTCATTTTTCTCTTACCTCTTTGAATGAGTTTCAATGTCTAATGAAACTTTATTTACTGGGAGTGCCAAGAAATGAGTCAATAAATTTATTGAGCAAGATGTGAAATAGAAATGTCAAAGATGAATAAATTTTAGCACAGTGTTTACTTTATAATTGTATTTTTTTGTGAAATTCAATTTCTCTGTAGACTCTGAAGCATAACAACAGCAGAAAATGAAGTCAGAGTATCCAAGATGAAAAGATGTAAAATAGTAAACTTCTTTTTAGAGCAATAGCTGAAAACATTATCAGTGTTGTGAGTATTTAATAAAATACAGCATTTTTTTTATTGCGGTCTAAATTCTAGTCTGTTCACCTCCATCCATACTTTCCTGGGAGAACTTTTTATGTCTTTCTTTTAATTTTTATAGCTAAAAGTTAATCTGGAATAGTCTGCTTGTCCCTGCATGGCCTGAGTTTCTGTAGTACTTTTCATTTGTATTTTACCATAGGCAGTAAGAGCCAAAGCAGGAACATAATGCCTTTAACGCAAGCCTCAAACAAAAACATGTTTTATATTCTGCTATGAGAACTTTAATAGAATTATTCAGCTCTTGGTGATTTTGAAAAAACAATGGCTTCTGGGATAGAAATTGATGTCCTTTCAATTCCTATTTTAATCACAAAACCTCCTACTTCATTCAATAAAAGCAAATTATCATTGCAACTTTTCTCTGCAGAGCTGTGGCTTGTTCCTTCATCTGACTTACTGCATTACCATCTGGGATTTTTCTGCATACAAACTGTACGCTACACACAGTTGAGCCCCTGCTTTTCCAGACTGCCTGGATTCTCACAGACAAGTCTCAAAATCTTCTTGGACAGCAGGAAGGATATGTATGAACCTTTGCCACCAGTGTCTGCAATACAGCTGCTGTCATTATCGTGAGATCTAGACAGATTTGAGTTAGCAACTAAGCAAACCTGTCAAATATAATGTTTGAGTCCATAGCCTTCACTGCACTTTGATGTTCTGAGGACTCAAGTTATCTAGCTAAAAATTAGTACAGATTTTGCGTTACACAAATCACAGTGACAACTGCAGTGTAGACACACGATTTCTTACTGTTCAGTGCTTTTTACACAGTCTTAAGTCTCAGCAACTCCCATTACAGTGCCCACATACTGAGCACAAGTTAGGATCAATGAATTCTCAGCTGAAAAAAAAAAAGTCTCAGCCTCAAAATGATAACTCTTTGACAGCCTGTGAATAGACAACATTGAAACTATGTTATCTGACCCTCCAGCTCTTTTTTTTCTTTGGTCCAAAAAGATGGAATATTTGAAAATGCAATTAAGAGTATTGATAGGTCTTTCCTACAGGCACAATGAAATTCTGTTCTTGACTGAGCTTTGTAAGGGAAATAATTACAGCATTATAGCTCACACAATATATAAGCAAAGATTTTAAATCAGTCACACATTAAACAAAAGGAAATATTTGACTTATTTTAGCTGAGATTCAAGTACACCTACAGAGGTTATAGATAGGTACAGTATTGTGTTATCACTGATCAGCCTTATCAAGTTTTGCTCCTTAGAATGAGACCCATTTAGAATCAGTGTAAAAATAAACATGACAATAACACTAGCACAGTTTAATTTCCAGTTGCTTTAACAAATAAAAACATAGCTCCTTTAAAGAATGAGGAAAAACCATGGAATTTTAATGCAAGGCTTCTAAAAGACCAAAAATATAGGATTTATTCTTTATGTGAATGTATGATATTACAGAAATGCTGAGAGAAAATGAATGAAAACAATTGAGTAGTGTAAATTTTACAAAGGGCTGCAAAGGTATATCAAGACCTGCCTTTGCTGCTGCTCATACGGACCTTTCAACTGCTAAATTATTTCAGGTGAAAGTACTGCACAAAACAGGTGAGATCCTTATCAAAATAGGAGGCCTGCCTGTTTGTTAACTATCTGGATTCCTGTCTCTGTCCCACAGGTGAAGATGTGAATAAACTTTAATAATTTGCCATAAATTTGTGGCCTGCTTATTATAACAGTTTTTCTAGAGTAGCTCATATTTTTATTTAATGGATAAGTACTCTTTTTTTAAAAAAGTGTTTTAACTCTACTATTGTATTTTTATCAACAGTATAATAGTATATTATCTGATATCAGTTGCTTTCAGACTATTTCTTCTTTGTGATTCACTGTTTCTGAACTGCTTTAGAACCACTTTATTATGGTTAGCTTTAATCTCCTCTTGATCTCAGTTTTTTTCCACATGCTCTACAGTATGTATAATCTGAAATCTTAAGTTTATTTGCAGTTTAATATTAGAATAGTAACTTCAGATAACCAGTCATGTTTCAGGCTTAGCCCTATATTGACCCTTTTACAGTCAATATTTAGACATTTCAAGAATATTTAGTATCAAAAGTCAGATACAGAGATGTAGATCTTGCATTAAAAATTTTATTCCTCTCGAATACAGTGAAAACAAACAGTGGTGCTCTCTTGCTTAAAAATCTACACCTATGATTTTATCACACTTTGATCTTAAATATTTTTCTTTCTTTTTTTTCTTTTGTTTCTGATGCCTCTAATGGTTATGTTCACAAATCCATCTCCATGATATATGCCAAATAAAAAATTCCTAGGTTAACAGCCAGGGAAATTTCTAGTCCACAGTTTTTGCTTCTGATCAGCTCTGGGCAATGGTCACCCATAATAACCTTTGCTGGTGGCTTTTTTCCTCTGTTCTGTTATGCTGACAGGCTTAAAAATTAGATAAAAAATTGCTATTTATTTTACTTTCACCTTCCTTTTGTTACCAAACACAGTGGACAAATTCCATGTAGGTTTGAAACCTTCACATTCCGCAGTGGGACTGGGGATTATTTCAGGTGATGGTGGAGGTTAAAGTGTTAGAGGATTTGACTGCTCCTTTTGTTAAGCATGGCATGCTTTAAAAGCCTTGTAATTTTATTTTTTAATTCACACTGTTTGCAGAAATTATAACACTTCAGAGTTCAAAAGTAGTGAAGATCAGACAAGTGTTTTAATATAAGGACATTACTATTATTAAATCCATGTTACCAGAACTCATTACGAAATCATCGTTCTGTAATCACACACAGTTGTTAGTAACCTGGTTATTTTTATTTGCATTTGACTTAAGGAAAATATCTCTTGGATGCAACTTCCTTACTTACCTCTGTGAATTGTTAGAACAAAAGAATATCAGTTATACAGTAGAATTGTAGCTTAAGTATTTCATTTTTCTGTAGAATTTTGAATTAGGTCAGAAACAATGTTTTAAAGGTGGATTTAGAAAAAATTAAAATAAAAATTTACAAGCAATGAGGTTACTTGAACCTCTCATTCTTTGCACTCTGAAGAGCTTTTTAATAACTTTCTGACAGTTCAACCTATGATAACAATAATTAATTATATCTAAATTAGATATTTGCTTGCTGATTAATAAATGTTGAACTTCTTGTGTGTATGTGACATCTTTATGCACCCATGAAAGGAAAAACAGCATTTGGAAGCTGAACTAGATAATTAAAACAGTTGCATTTCCAGGCAAATGTTATGTTCCAGTGTAAATTAATCCTCTGCTACAGCAAATTACCAAAATTGGTCTAGGCACTTTACTGAAAACAGAATGTTAACAGGCAAATATAGAGTCCTCTGAAAATCCAGTTCCCAAAATGTGTAGTTACTGGTAAAAAAAACACTGAGAGAAGAGGAAAAATATTAAATTCATCTTTCTAAACTATGAAAGCCCCTTTTTGATGTGGGAGGCTCAGTGGTGAATTTTCACCAAAGTAATAAAGCCATTTCTCCAATTTTATTGAGTCTGTTTTTGCCTTTTCATCAACAGGTGTGCAGCATGGGAAACCATTTGGAATATGAAAGGCATTAACTCTCTCGGTTTTGTTGCCTTAGTCACTGTAGGTATAGAAGCCTGGATTCAGTTTGATCCCTTCTGATGCTGCCAGATTATTATAGGTCTTGTGTACTGAATATACTCTGTGAGCTTCTCTCAAGTTCTTCTATTGAAAATTCACCTCTGAAAGTCCTGAGAACAAGATGGGCAACTAGATTCATTATAATCCAATACAAAACATAGTAACTCAAATTCTCTGCATTCAAAAATGTGCAAGAAATCTAGCTTTGATTACTAGGAAATATCCTGAAAGGCAGAGTTTCCAAACTACATGTAATTGGACAAAAGTAATATTATGAAGGTCCTTGAAACTCAGGTAAGTTCTCAAGCAACTGAGGTACTGGAACTGATTTAAGAAGAATGGATTTCCACCATGCTGTGGTTTGTACGGTCTAGCTAAATATGCGTGTTCAGAAAATATATGTATGTTGAAGTTTCAAAGGATTTTTTCAGCCTGCTAGAATTAAACAGTCTTCAGTATTTGTGAGGTGATGAGCAAAAAAATAATAATTTACTAATTAAGCTTTAGGTATTAAAGAAAATTAGGAATCTCTAAGATTAGAGACTTCCGGAGATCCATGTCAATGTTTTATTTTGGATTGGGAGCGTGTTTTGAAAAGAATCTTTCAATTTTACCCTCTTACCATCCTTTGGTTTACATTCTGACTGCAGAAACTTGACTACATTGGTGTACATGTGACTGGGAGACTCTCTCTCCCCTCCACCCCACTATGCCTCTGTGGATTCCTGGAACCTGGACTGTAGGTTAAGCCATCTGATGGGAATTTGAGATAAGATAAAGGTGGTATTATTGTCCAGGTGCTATCTCAAACTTAGGGGGAGGTAAAGAAAGTTGGGGGAGCACTGATAATGGACATAAAGGATCCACAAAGAGAGCCAACTCAGCAACTGTGCTGAAATCAGCTCTGACAGAACAAAAGGTAATTACAGCAGGAGGGGAATTGTGCAGATTCTCATTGAATTCTCATGCTAAATTTTGAAATATTAGCTAAGTGATATAAAGAATTTATCATCCACACAGAATCCTTTAGACATAAACCATTGATCGAGTTCTGGAAGCAAGTCTGAATCCAAACACACTTAAACTCCTCTTTGAGAAGGACAAACAAGTGGTCAGAACACAAGGTGGTCCTTTCTGAACTTCATGACTCAACAGGTCTCCCTGACAATTTTGTTTGGTGCAGTCCTCTGTGCAGTAAATAATTTAGTATACTTTGCCATAGAATCTTGTTAAACTGCTGTTTCACTTGCCACCAAACTTAGTTAAATCACTAATCTATATTAATAAATATATTGCTACTTCTGTCGTACAAGTGAAGTGTATCCCTCCACCTGTAAAATTTGTCACATAATTTGTGTTTACAAATAATATGGAGAAATATATGAATAGGTAAATATTAACAAACTATCATGGCTTCTTATGGGAATTTTGTCCATGGAAACATGTTGAAATGTGCCCTGAAGATTTCTAGAATTCAGACTTCTAGCCACCTGTGACTGCTTTAATTGTTGTTGTCATACTTAGGAATAAATTTTTCACTTAAAAACAGTCCAGTCTCCTGAATGCCTAGGCAAATATAGGATACAATGGGAATGTCCTCACTGTTTATGGGCTTGCACAACATGTGTCTTAGGTTAATCAGGCTCTGCTTTCAGCTGTTTACAACTGGAAGGTTAAGGGGAAAATGGCTTTGAATCCTTTCTTGCTCCAGAATTCACAATAAACTAAAACAGCTATGGAGTCTTCAAAAATTTTCCATTATAAGAAGCGTAAAATGCATAAGGCTGTCACTTTCAGATGAGCAAGCACACAATAGAAAATTAGTTTCTTTTTCCATATGGAACTTATCCTTCCCACCAGCCACTGTCTCAGGAGATTCAGAAACACAGTGAGTGTCATTGTCTCAAATTTCTTCTTAAACTGACTCTACTTAATATAGGAGGGGGAAAAAACCCCAATGTGTGCATAGAGTAATTAACAGAATTTTTTAAAGTCATCTTTGGAAACCTTTAGCAGACTCTTCCTTCAGAGAAAGCAGTTGTGTGTTCTGACCTGGCAATTTCTTTGAACCAAATAAAAGATTAAAAGAGCACATACTGGGAAAGAGATTACACTAACTGTGCTGTGCAGCTATCACTGTTTTCTGTTAGACAGCAAGAGCACTTACTTGATTACAGTTTCTAAAGGCAAGATTTGTGTTTACAAGCAAAATATCTAAAAAGGAAAGCAGCTTATGAAATGATTTATCAGTAATAACCAGCATCTGGAGCCAAAGGCTGAGAGAGACTTGGCCTCTTATTTAGCCATTTCCAATGCTTCTCAAACCAGAAAATCAATTAAGTGACTTTAAATTAACAGGGGCATATCTGCATAGCAGAACAGAATTTAGCCCAGAGGTATTGCTTTTCAGCCTCTATGATGATCATCTAAGAGTTTGACTGAGAGAGAGGTCAGCAGCACAGTGAGACAATCAGATGGTGGGCAGAGAAAAGGAAAAATAAAATAATAATATTAGTAATAATAAAAAAATCTGGTTTAACATGAGAACTTAGTGGGTAGGTAAGAGCTAAAAATTTTATTCTAATTTTTTTTCATGGAACAGTTGCTTTAGAAAAGAGACTATGAGAAGAATAATTTTAACTGTGTCTGAGTTTGTCTGTGTCTCAGACCATTAAACTGGAATGTCATCACTGTGAACTGAGGTGTGAACTGAGATAATTATACTAATTCTTCTGACTGGGAAAGCTGACTGTAATGGGAGAAAAAGAGCAATTTTTAGAGGGTATAGAAGAAGCCAGGTGACACAAATCTTTTCCACCTAAAAGGATGCCACATTTTATTATGGGAATTCAAATATGTGTGGAAGAACAGTAAAAAAGAGTAGGAAGAATGTTGCATCTTCCCTGCCTTCCAGTGCAATTGTACTGCTTGTCCTGTCCTGTAAGCATCAGGGGGCATTTGAAAACCTCTATAGCTCTTCCTCTGCTCTGTGTTTATCTCCATCCAATACAGCTGGTCACAGTAGCTAAATAGTTACATTAGTCTGCCCTGACAACTTAACTTTCTCTGCTTCTGATGCATTCCATTCAGCACAAAAATGAACATGACACACAGGACAAAAATGCACACCTCCCCAAAATATCTTGAACCTACTATTTGAGGACTAAACAAGGAAAGGGTTTAAAGGACGCCAGAGGGATGGAGGAATATAATGGCAATGCTGTAATTACTGTTGTGATCACTGACAGTTATTCCATTATTTTTTATAACTTTTAGTTAGCAATAGTGCTGAAATAAATGTTCCCACACATACCCATGTCTGTCCATTCGCTATTACTTTTCTTCTAGTGCAAGCATTTGTAGGTCCATTTAAAAAATTGGGTGGAGGAATTAATTTGGAATACAAATTAAAGTTTTTTCAATACATTTGTATTACTTCCTTGATAATATTTTTTTCATCATATTTAATTTCTTCACTGCTTTTGAAAGTAAATTCTGTACTATATATAGAGAAACTTATATATGGGGCTTCCATAAAGTGTTATGGCACTTGAACTCCTCAAAAACACCTCAGTTCCTCTTGTTAAGGAAGGATAAACATGAAGAACCACATCTTTTGCTCCTGCCAGTAGTGGCAGAAAGGATACATGGTGCCTAGACACTCATCAGGAGATATCAACTCATATACTTTGACTTTTCCTCAGCAGCAGCAAGTTAATGTTTCCAGGCAATGGAGAAGCTGAGTACTCAGCTCATGCCCAGATCTGCCTCAGAAACATCAGAGCTTTCCAGTCTTATAAACCAGGGAGAAATTTTAATGGTTTTGTTTGGTTTTTGGTTGTTTTTTGTTTATTTGGTTTTTATTTTTTAATCTAGGGGCTTTTCACTTTTTTAGGACTTGGAAGAAACCTCCTGTTTGAAGGCTGTGAGCACAAGATCTGAAAAGAGTGAAGACTCAAAAATCCTATTTTATTCTTAAAAATCCCAGAGCTCAAGCCTTGCTAGTTTAATACACTTGAAAAATGTAAATGGATATGTTTTAATATCACATATTTACTTGATGCAATGGTGAGTTGAATAAGCTGGAACCTTTCTTTCTACAAATCATCCAATTAGTCAGAAAAAAAATACCAGCTGATTTTTTTTGCCATAGGCTAAATCACAATGAGAATTTTGTGCTCTGGAGCATGAGTCAAGTAAATGCGCTGCATTATGCAGAGGTATGTATATGGATGAAATAAGGGAAAATCCGAACAGCTCCTTCTCCACTCTACATTCAGAAAGACTCTGTAGCTCTTTGAAAACATTCTTACACTGAGCCATCTGTGTGTGTCTTCCTTATGCTGCAGCCCAGAACAAAGAATGGTTTTATGTGTCTATTGCTGATTTCACCCTTTTGTAACACATTTGCGACTAGGGAAGGGGAATGACAAAAACCATGGAGATAACAGTGATAACTGCTAATCAGTCCTAGATGTAGAGAAAGTCAAAGTGATTGGCCTCAGGCTGCCTGATTAACAAGGCATTAGCAGCTTGTGCTAATGATCCACTTTACAATGTAATAGAGAAGACAATTACCCCATAGGAGGTGAGATCAGCACACCATGTGTGGACCTCAGATATGATTTCAAAGGCTGAGCCCAAGATGAAACTCTTTTGCACAGGGGGCCAGGTCATCAGTCAGAACAAGGACAAGGGCACATCCGGTGGTCAGCATGAGTGTCCTGTGAGCCTGGATCCTGCAGCCGGTGTAACCCAGACTTGTGGGACAGGGACTGCAGCTGGTGTCAGTACGTTGTGTAGGACAGAAACACTAGACTAGAAATTGCTCTCTACCTGAGCCATCCTGCTTAATAAATGAATTCTCAATCCACCGAATGATGTGGTTCTCCGCATGACAGAGAGAGGTGTGAGTCTCTGGTTTTGGCCCCCCACCCAAATCCCTAAAGAAATTATTATTTTCATAATAATCAAGGAATAGATGGTTATCAAAACAATTTTCCCAAGGTGAAGCACACAAAGGTAAATTATTAGCTTCTCTGTTTCCATGGGAGAAAATACATATGTATGCAAGTACCACCTACCTAAAAAATGTGAATGAAATTACCTATGAAGGTAATATGTATTTTTTACTCAGGAATGTGATTTTTCTTTTACTGCGTTTGCAGATGTTGCATTGCAGAAGACATCCCAGTAGATCTGCTTCTGCCTTCTAGTGCAAAAGAGTAGTGGTCCTGGGCCAGAATGGCAGAAGAGATCAGCTCAGGCAAGGAGCAGCCAAAGCTATTTCTTATTGTTTAAAAATTTATCACTTATTTCATGTGATAACAAATTTGCTTATCCTTAATCTCCTTTTACATTCATATTAACCATGTCAGCAGTCTATATTATCAAACATAGTTCTGTTGAGTCCAGCCATCCCTCCTCGGTTCCTTCCACCTTACACTTGTCCATCAAGGTTACCAAATAGAGTCCTTCAGCCCTGGTAACATCCAATCATCTGATCTATTGTCAGCTCCACTTTGGCCTTTTCTGTGAAGGCTCATTGCCCTCACAAAGCTGTGAGTCTAGGAGCCCCAGTCTAGTTTTGGGATTCCCATCCACGTGTCATACATTTGTATTAACTGGCAGGGATTTATGTATATGATTAAAATTAACATGCATATATATAACAACACTGCACATTCATCAGATAGATACCACCTATTTCACATAAAGAAGGTGTCACTTTGAGCCAAGTGTTTCATTCTTGTCTTATATAGCAATCCTTCTCCTCTTATTGCAAGTGTGGCAGAGATATCCCTAGTGTTGACACAGCAATTCAAAAGGTACATCTTTTGGTTAAGAATTACTTTCACATTGTAAGGAAAACTATAAGCATAATTTTGATTTTTTTGTTTTATCATGTTAGGAAAAATCTTGTAAANGAAGGGGTCCAAGGCAGAAAGAGAGCAAGATGGCCCCGAGAGCCCCCATTTATAGGGACCGTCTGGGGCCAGATAACAGGAGGCGGGGAGAAACCCCCCCAACCAACAGAGATCAGGGAAGGGTAGAATTTAGGGGTAGGTTACAACCATAAGGGATTACACAGTTTTGAGGAGAGACCATTGTGTTTTCCAGGGGGTGCTTAGATTAGGAGGTTTTCCACCACTGAGGTCCTGCAGTGTTGGTATGACCCACTGCCACAATCTTGCATTTTTTTAATGAGGTAGTACTGACAGTTTTCACCTGAAAGAGCTGAAAATGAGGACTAGAAGTAGTCTCAGCATAAAGCTATCTGCCGGGGAATTTGTCTTCAACACCCGGAATGCCTTTGATAATATCCCAGACCTTGCTGGAACTTTTTCCCTGCTGAAATGAAAGAATAATAAAACTGTTAAGTACTATAGGAGTCAACTAATCAAAATTCTGTTTGCTTCAGGATTCCTTATGCTCAAAATGAGGCAGGAAATATTGTTGACCAAACTTTACAGACAGAAGTAACTGATCTGGGTTTTCCCTTGTTGGCTTTCAGTCAATAATGATAACAGTTAATTGTGTGTCACAAATGAAAACAAGAAGAAACTTAACTCTTTGGAATTGTCAGATTCATTACTCTGTGCTAATCGTGTTTAGTTAAAATTCATTTTATTGTAGATTGACCTATTCTGTGTGCTGTTTACTTTGTAAGTTACATTAATATCTGTAGAATTACCTTCTGGGACAACATATTTTCCACAAAGACTGCTTGTGAGAACTTGCCACAGTCTTCTGTGTTTTGAAGTAGGTGTAACTGATGGTTCAGAATTGCGTGTAACCAAATCATCTGTCAGCTACAGATATGCGTTACTAGCACTGTTACTTGATCAGATGTCAGTTTTACCATCTACAGCTCTTCCTTTAGCTACCAGCAGTTTGGATTCAGACCCCATACCCCATAAAAATCAATAAATTTAGAATTATTTAAGAGTTCATGTAATGCTTGGTTGCAGGCAGCAAAACTGTGAAAATCTGAAGCAGTTGAATGCAAGAAAATCGTTGTAATTACTTTGTTAACAGTGGCTACTAGACAAAATTAAAATATTTGCTTCTGGCCATTTGAGTATACTTTAGGTCTTTCGTATCACAGTTATGAAAAATATGGATAGTAAATAACATCTATTGAATTTTTGTGCACTTTTGTAAATTTTTTGTATTTTTATTCTGTGTATATTAAAAAAAAGTTCACATCCAGTCTATGGACTAGAAATTCCACCACTGTCTGTGCAAGAATTGTCTCTTCCTGAACAATAATCTTGAATAAAAATAAAAACTCATAATAATCATTGGCTTGGCTAGACAAAAAAGGATGGATTTCAATATTTTCAGATGTTAAAGTTCACTTGAATACAGAACAAAATAAACCCCAATATAAGGGATGGACTCTGGGATTTGCAGTGTCTATTATCACTGAAAAATATTGTTTACTTCATGAATCACATTGTTGCTCCATTGGATATAGAAGAACAGGAACAGGCCCTTGGCCTGGCCTGCATGTTCAAGTCATTGCCTCTAATTTTGTAGTTGAAGGACTGACATTTTCTCTAATACAATTTTACCAGCAAAATTTTAAGACTAAAGTCTTAAGCCAGGAGTTTTGACTGTAATATTGTGATATTTTTCTATTTTGGTCCTTTCCTCTGTCTAAAGGAATTTATAAATATAAATTCCTTTGTTATTACTGAGAAAATACCAACATCAGTTTCTTTCTCAAACTTATATAATTCTGGAAAAATATGATGTAAGTCAATAGACAGCAATGGAAGGTGAGTGAAAAAAGGGGCAAAATTATCTTGCATATTTTGTTATGCAATAAGTTAAACATAATGTAAAATATTTCTAAGATCATAGTAACAAATTACAGTACCTTAGAGCATTAATATTTATACAATGATGGATGCACCAGTGCAGTCCCTGTGGGAAAGGAACTCCAAGAAAAGGAATAAACACTTCTGAAGATGTGTCATAGAGAAAAAAGGGCAGGATTCACCTAATCTTCCACTGTCCAAAAGTTAAGCATGCAGTCTAAGGCACTTGACTAAACTCCTTTTTGTGTTAGAAAGGAAGAAGATAGACTTCTCTTGAGGACAATTTATCTTACCTTCCTTACATGTTGGTCTTAAGAGTGGATGAATCACCCTCAGGAGCCATCTCTTTTTGTTTCTTCTCTCTGAAGAAAAAGTTGTCATGAATGACAGGCTTGAATTAGGCACCTAACTTTGAGGACTAAAGTAGGTGAATTGCATCTCACGTTTATTTAGGGCATAACTCTTATTTCAAGGGATACAGGCATTAACTTGGTCTCCTAAAAGCATAGCTTTCAAAGGTCTTTATTCAGGTGCAGATAGACCTCTAGTGGATTTTAAAAGTGAAAGGAATAAGGGAGT
>VZTX01017810.1:5139-19821 GCA_013400915.1 Pardalotus punctatus | reverse complement strand
CCAAAAAAAAAAAAAAAAAAACAAAACCAAAAAAAAAACAACAACAAAACACCGACCCAAAAAGACACCCCATGTTTTGCTTTCTTTCTTCCCTCTCCCACCCCTCCTTGCCTTGTCAGGCCATTAATTCTACCAGAAACCACCCCTGTTTTTTTTCCCTGGAACCCCTCAGCTGTTGCAGGGAGACAGCTGCACCCTCTGGAACTAATTACAGCTGTCTGGGAGATTTAGGCCTCCATCCCAACAACTCCAATATTGCTGCTAATTTTTAACACGTCCAGTTGGGAGATGTCAGGAGGGGCTGATATACGAGCGGCTCCCGAAAGTGCTGCGGGGCAGCTGCTCTGGGGCATCTGCTGAGGGGGAAATATCGATTTGAAAAATCATACTGATTATTTTTAGTCTTTCTGGCCTTGGGGTCTTGCCCAGCACGGTGGGGATGCCCACAAGGGTGGGGGCAGAGGGGTCTTTTGGGATGGCTCAGTGCTCCCTCTCCCACCGGCAGATCCAACTGCTGGATCAGAAGTTGCCCAAAGGGCTCTTCTGTCCCCTTTGCTTGTTGTTGTCACAGCAGAGAGGGTTTTCCATCTCCTGGAAGAGTCCTTGGAATGCCATCCACTCCCACCCTTGCCGTGGGCAGGGATATCTTCCACTGGACTCCATCCAGCCTGGCCTTGGGCATTTCCAGGGATGCAGGGGCGGCCGCAGCTTCTCTGGGAATCTGGGCTAGGGCCCCCCCACCCTCACAGGGAGGAATTTCTTCCCAATATCCCATCTAAATCCTTCATTTTCAAACCGTTTTCTAATGGGAGCTGGTGCCAGTTGTTTCCCAGGGAGCCAGGAGGAGCTGCCAGCTTTTGCTTGCTCAGGAAATCCTGGGAAACTGCTTGTGGCTGGGATCATCCTTCCTGATTTCCATGTCTCCTCTCACCCATGAATCTTTCCCATCCTTCTCCGAATACCTGGGACCACCTGGGACATCCTGGTGCTGCAGGTGAGGTCAGAAGCTCTTTCATGACCTCCTTGAAGCTGTTCCATTTCTCCAGAGCGGGAATCAAGGAATCTCCTGCAGGTTCAGTTTCCTGCATCGGGGAGGATCCAAGGCCTGTGGATCCCTTCTGGCAGCCAGGAGATCTTTGTGGGAGCCCCAAAACTGCCCAGACTCCGTGAGCCCGGGAATGATGGAGCTGGGGGTGCCAATCTGTGAGTGCAGGAGCCCCTTCGCTCCCTGAATCCCGGGAAGAGGGAGCAGGACCAGCAGTGGAGGAGCTGGGAAATCCCATAATTCCAGGACTGAGGCACCCAGGCAGGTTATAAACACCGGGAGAACCTTGTAAACTCTGTGAGCCCTGAAATGAGGGGCTCCAGTGGGTATTAAACACTGCAGCTTTCACATCCTCAGCTCGGCTAGGAAACATTCCCCTGGGTTCCAGGTTTTCCCCCTTTCTCACATTTATTTTGGGAATATATGGAGATGGGCCTAGCTTGGGACATGTTCTACAGGAGCAGGGGAAGGAAAAATCCCAGAGCATCAGTGTGGCAGGTGGAGGGACTGCCATACAAGCAGCCCCTGAAGCTTTTCCGGGAGGTGAATGTGGATTTGGAGGAGGATCTGTTTTGGGAATTCAAGAAAGCAGCCAGGCAGCACAGCTTGGAAATCTCCAGCCATCCTGGAGAGGAGCCTGGGGCTACCTGGACACTCAGGGACGTGGAGTAACACTCCAGTTATTAACAGGAATTTTGTGCTCCTGCAAAGGAATCCCTGTGGGAATAACCCTTCAGCCCCTGTTCGGCTTTTCCCAGCCTCGGAAAGCAGGGAAGAGAGGGAGTGCAGGAATGGCTGTGGCTGTAATGAAGGCAGCAGCTGCAGGGCAGTGTTTTTGGGGATGAGATGCAGGTTTGTGCTCCCCAAATTCCAGCCAAGGGCCCCTTTTCCCATTTATCTTCCTTCATCCTCAGAGGAGGGGGAAACATGGAGGTCTTTGAGTCATGGAATCCTGGAATGGTTTGGGTTGGAAGGACCTTAAAGCTCATCCAGTTCTACCCTTGCCAAGGGCAGGGACACCTTCCACTATCCCAGGATGTTCCAAGCCCTGTCCAACCTGGCCTTGGACACTTCCAGGGATCCAGGGGAACCACAGCTTCCCTGGAAAACATGATGGGTGTGATGAACACAGAATCCCAGGATCACTGAGGTTGGAAAAGCCCTCCAAGTCCATCGAGTCCAAGCTATGCCCGATCCCCACCTTGTCCCCAGTGCCACCTCCAGGTGTTCCTTGGACACCTCCAGGGCTGGGGACTCCGCACTTCCCTGGGCGTTCCGTGTTCCTGTGGTTTTGTAGGAAAATCATTCCTGCCGTGCTCTCCTGGGCACCAGCAGGATTGAACCAGAGCTGCTGGGCCGTGCTGGCAGCAGCCCTTGAAAGGGGTGCAGCTTTCCCCGTTCCCTGCCCTCTGCCCTGCTCCCCAAAGCCGAGCGCTAACACCAAATCCATCGGAGCCGTCCCCAGTTATTTGAGCAGCAGGAAGGACCTTCCCGGCCACTTCCCGGATCCCCCAGCCACGGTGCCCCGCTCAGCAGCAGGGTTTGTATTTTCCTGGTGGAGCAGAGCAGGTTTAAATGAGCACTGACACGACTTTGACAGTTTTATTTTGTGGGTGTTTTATGGACTTGCCCGGCGACGCCGGCGATGCTCCCGGCAGAGCGGAGCGGGCGCCGCTCCGGCCCTTGTCAGCATGTCCTACATCAAGGGGGACCAAACCCCCGGATCCGGCAGCATGGGCAGCTCCCAAAGTGTTTCCCGACACTGATGAATGTTTCTTTCCGCACTGCTTTCAAATCTCCTTTGCTGTCAGCTCCCGGAGCAGCCGGAAAACAGATGCGCTCAGAGCCGTGCTAATGGAGCAGCCGCCGGCTGGGGCAGGGGGGTGCTGGGGGAGTCAAACTCCCTACTCCAAAATATCCCAGAAATACTCCAGGATTGCTCTCGGAAAGGAAAAAAATCTGATTATTCCTGCTTTTATTATTATTCTTTCATACTTAGTCGTGGAAAAGTGTGTGGAGCATGTGGGGCGTGCTCAGGCGGGGGCTGTTTAAGCTCCTCTGCCTCGTGCATCATTCCCGAGGCACATCTGGGTGCCAGCATTCCTAAATGGCATCAAGAGGAGCCTGGGAGCTTCCCAATGCCTTCCCAGTGTCCCTACTGCCGGCTGTGGGCATCCCAGGGATGGATGGATGGATGGATGGATGGATGGATGGATGGATGGATGGATGGATGGATGGATGGAGTACTGGGGTGCGGAGCCAGCCTGAGTGTCCTCGAGCTGATTTCTCCATCCAGAAAGGCTCAAAAACTCCAATCCCAAGGGAGCAAATATGTGATCCAAGGGTTTTCTGCCAAGCCCTGAGCTCCCGTGCTTTGTCTCCCGCAGGTGGCTCCGTGGGGAACACTTCAAGTACAAGTTCAGCCAGCCCGGGGGGAAGCACGCCAGCGATGGGAAGTGGTGGATTCGGAAGAGGATCGGCCCCTACTTCCCGCCTGTCAACCTGCAGGGCCTGAGGAAGTTCTTTGAGGACAGGAATTGGCCCTATCCTGTGCAGAACTGATGGAAAAGGATGGCCAGGCCAAGAGGGACCAGCTGGGAAGAGGGAGAGCTGGCAGCTCCCTTCCAAACATCTCCTGCCTCTCTATTTTTTATCCATATCCTTGTTCACACAGATTTTCCAGAAAATTCCCAGCCAATTTGCCTGCTTGCTTTGTGAGCTGCTTTTTCTCACCTCAGTGATTGATTTCTTCTGCCAGCCTGCTCCGCTTGGGAATTGCCACCTCTGGAATTGGGAAAAAAGGCAAGGAAATAACCATGGTTGGTTTTGGGGGAGGTGTTGGTGTTGCCAAAAGCAGCTGAATGTGGTTTTGAAACAAAAACAGGGGAAAACAAACCGGGAGGTAACTCTGGGGCTGTGTGGGCTGTGGATGCAGGCACAGGAATGCCCTTTTCCATGTTTTTCCCCCCTTTTTGACCACATGTACCAAATGGGCAGCACTGAGAGCGTGTTCCTGGAAAAGGATTAAAGCAAGCAGTTCTTGAGTAACCAGCGGGAGTTTCGCTGGGTTTTTATTTTCCCTGGAAGTGCTAAAAAGGGAAAAAAAGAAGAAGCCCTGGGGCAGCGCCAGTGCCTGCCCTGATCTGGCTCACCAGGAATGTGGCAGCTCCCATGGGAATGGGGTGACAGGTGAGAAATCAGGGGAGTCCTGGGTGTTGTGGGATTTATTTGTGTTTTAGGGAGAATCTGGTGTCGTGTCCGAGTGTCTGATCCCTGTCCTGGTGGTCCAGGGCTGGGAGAGGACAATCCTCCCTCCCCATCTCCGGGGGGCTCAAGGGCACATTTGCATGGGGTTCGTTTTTTGTTTTAGTGGGTTTTAGTGGGTTTTGGTGGATTTTAGTGGATTTTCCTTCCAAGCTCCTCCTCCTCCAGTGGATCCAGTTCAGGATAGCTGGAGGGAGCAGGAGGACCCTCAGGTGGCCTCGTGACTGGGAGCAGGGAGGGTCTGAGGTCCTGTGGAGTCCTGGGAGGTTCCAAAGGGAACTGGGAGAGTCCTGCAGGACCAGCAGCAAGGCTCTGAGGGATCCCAGGGTGCCTGGCTTTGCCAGGGATGAGCCAGCATGCAGGGAGTGATGCCTGGCAGCTGGAATGCAGGAAAGTCTTGGATCTGTGGAGCCCATCACCCGGAGCTGCCGTGCTCCTGCAAGATGTTAACGCTTCTGGCCAGGAACTGGGAAAATCCTCCATGTTTCCATGTCTTTTCCAACCCCAGATGAACAGTTGGAGTGTTTGGAGCGATGTAGGATTCTCCAAACTGTAAATACCAGTTAGGGCTCAATTGTGTTTCCCTAAATATTTGCCATAGCTGGAAGCCAGCGCTGGCCTGGGAACAATGGGAGAACATTTTGTTCCCATTACAGCAGGGAGGGTGAGCACCACAATCCCACGTCCCACTCCCATTATCCATGGCTCAGCCACCCCTCTGAGGTGGTGGAGAGGATGGAGGCCGGGCTGTGTCCACCAGGATCCCGTGGGGGTGTCCATGGGAATGGGAGATAACAGCACAGCTTCTCTCAGAGCACCTCCCACCCTGCGGGTTCGGGGTCAGACATCACTTGAAGCCTTTTCCTGATTTTTTTGGGCACAGCTGGAGCGCATCCCACGGCCCTGTCCCACCTCCCCCAGGACCTTGGGCAGGATTTTTAGGCAGGTGAGTTGGCCAGGAGCAGCACACACCATCCCTGCACTCCGTGGTTGGATGGGATTGTGGAGATTCCCACCTTCCCCATGGAAGCGTGGCCTCGCTGCAGAGCCCCTGGCCACCAGTGCCCTCCGTGGGGACAGCCCCACTCTTGGCCACAGGAAAAAGCCTTTTTGGATCCTTTTAGGATCATCCCTCCCTGTGCCAGCCTTGGGATGGTGCACACAGACCCGGGGGATTTATGGGATTTTAAGAAGGGGCTCAGCCCCAGGCTGTGCTGCCTGCCCTGATCCCGGCCATCCCTCAGCTCCACTGGGAACAAACTGGGCAGCCCCAATGGCTCCGTGGGTGCTCCATGGGAGCTTTGGAAATGGCACAGGCCCCTGGATGGGTGATGGGTGACAAGTGATGGGTGACAGGTGATGGGTGACAGGTGATGGGTGACAGGTGACGCCCCCCAGGCACCCCCCATGGACTGGACACCAGCAGCCAACAGCGCCGGCCTCCCCCTCCCCAATTTAATGAATTTCTTTTGCTTCCCAACCTCTGGGTCAGGAATAATGGATCCCAGACCAGCATTCCCATTCCTGTTTGCTGCTTGTTAAGCTTTTTTTTCCCTGTTTTTTTTTTTCAATCCAAGCTCCCCGCTCCGCTGTGGAGCAGTGCCGGGAAGATAATACCCATCCAAAGGGGCAGGCAGGGGATTCCATTGGAAATGTTTCCCTGGGACAACAGTTTAAAAAAGAAAAGGAACAATTATTCCAAGGAGGGGAGGAAATAGGAACCACATTGTGTTATCTGTCCACGGCAAGGGTTTTTGTGGAGAGGGTTTTTATCCCTGAGCTCGGCACTGGAAGGAAAACACTGGAGCGCAGGGGTTTGGATCCCTCAGTGAAAACCACGATGGCATCTCAGGGAAGATTCCTGGATCAAAAATAATCCATTTTATTTTTAATTTTCTTTTCCTAGATGGAAGTCATTGACCCTTGGGGTGTCCCAAGAATGTACATTTGGTATAACCAGGGTAGAAGTGACTTTTTCCCCCTTTTTTCCAAGATTCCAGCCTTTTGGAAGCACAACGTCCCCAACAACTACAATGCACCAACCCAGAGTTTTCCTTATTCCTCAATCTTTTATAAAATGGAGTTACTGATTTTAAAGTAGTCAAACTCCAGTCTGGGAATTCCCATAGGAAATACCTGTAGCCATATCCATTCCCTGCTCCCAGCTGCTTGGAAAAGCTGGCTTTACTTTAATGTATATGAAAGGAAAAAGCTTTTTTTTCCTTCCTGGTATATTAAGTTTGGCCAAACAATTCCGTGTGAACTGCTGGGCAGGAGGCACAAACCTGTAGGCAAAATTATCCAGCTGCTCCAAGTTTAGAGCAGCATGGGATGAATTTCAGGATCGTATATTAGTTTCCATTTAATCTGATTATTCCAGGCTGGAGTTCCTGGAGGGTCTTCAGGTTATTGTCAGTCAAAAGAATCTTTAAAAGCTTCCATTTGCACTCAACTTTTCCCATTCCAAGTCTATTTTCATTATGGATCGATTTTGATTTTAATGAAAAAATGATTCTCCCAACTCCCTGCTCTCCCCCCCCCCAGCTGGGGTTAAAATTGAAGCCACAATGGGGTCTTGCCACTCAAAACCCTATTTTTCTGCTTTGGCTTGGTTGAATGAGCTTGGGCAGACAGCGAGGGGCAGATAATTTGGGAAGGCACCTTCTCTGCTCCAGGGATGCTGCCTGGGCCCCACCTCCTCATCCTCAACCCCTTCCTCACTGGGAAAACACTTCAGTGGCTCGAATCCTGGGGGGATTCCCAGCTCCAGAGCCTGGGACACTAATGCAGCATTAATTGCTGTTAAAAGCCCCTTGCTGCACTGTCACTTCAGGGGCTCATTTCTATCACCTCCTCTCAGCTTCCACCCTTGGGGCTGCTCCCAAGGCATCCCCCAGGATCGGGAAGGCTGTGAATCCCGTGTTTTGTGCTGGGGGGGACGCCCTTGCCAGGCCTGTTTGGTGCAGGAGTGGCAGCTTTGGGGCACTGGGGTGGCTTTGGGCTTCCCAGAGCTGAGGTCCTGGCACCTCCCTGGGGTGTCCATGGCACCTTTTCCCAGGGCTGTGGAGGGAAAAACCAATAGGGAGACATCCAGAACTAACCCCCAATCCATATTCTGGATTTGCACGGGATTTTACAGGGGATGTGCCTGTCTGAGCCTTCCAGGTGCCATCCCTGACCCCAGTGCTGGCCCAGGGAGGAACGTGGGCAATGCCAGCCTGGTGTGTGGGAACATCCATGTCCTGCTTCCTTGTCACTGCCCCAAATCCTCCATTTGTTCCCATTTCCCAGGCTGTGGAATGGACCCTGTGTGAGCTGTGTCCCAATCAGACACTGTGGGATCGGGATCTCCATCCTGCTCTGCCTCCTTACCGGGGTTAGATGGGATGTTGGGAAGGAATTCCTGGCTGGGAGGGTGGGCAGGCCCTGGCACAGATTCCCAGAGAGGCTGTGGCTGCCCTTGGATCCCTGGAAGTGTCCAAGGCCAGGCTGGAGGGGTTGGAGCACCCTGGGATGGTGGAAGGGGTTGGGGTTGGAACTGGATGAGCTTTAAGGTCCCTTCCACCCCAAACCATTCCATGATTCCCCCACTGAGCTGGTGGTCAGGACAACCCCCTGCCCCACTTTTCCAGATTTTGCCATTCCCATCCCCATGTTTCCCCATTTCCCCAGCACAGGCTGGATCCCGCTCCCTCCGCAGTAGCAGCTCCGGGTTAGGATTGCACAGGGCTGAGCTTTTCCCAGTGCGTGCCGGCTGCTGGGACAATTCCACTGGAATCACAGCACCTGCAAGTGGTTACTTAGAATAATAAATAAGTGATAGATTATCAAATAAAGCCTTGGCTTCAGATGAGGTCATCCCTGCCCCGTGTCCTGCGTCTCCGAGGGTTTGGGAGCAGCTTTCCTGCCGCTCCTGGGCTAAATCCCTCTTGTATCAGGCAATAAAAAACTTGTCGAGATTAAAGAATCAATTAGGAATTAGCCAAAGGGGCAAAGCGTAACCCAAACACGCTGATAAAATCCAGTAGGTGATTACGGGAACAGGTTTGATTTCATTTGACTTCAGAAAGGAATAATTGCTCGTTACAGAGCATGGAATAACCCAGACTGGATATTTTTCCAGCTTTATAGAGGAGGAAATTCTGGTGTTCACTAACAAACGTGGGGACACACCACTGTTCAGGGCTGAAGGGGCAGCTTGGGATCCTTAATTTGAGAAACATCATTCTCTGGTTGGAGAAAATGATCTTCAAAGTCTTTTCAAGGGTGGGTTGGATGGAGCTTGGAGCGCCCTGGGACAGTGGAAGGTGTCCCCATGACAGGGAGGGGAATGAGATGAGTTTTAAGGTCCCTCCCAACCCAACTCAACCCAATCCATTCTGGGATTCTGGGACTCTGTGATATTCCATGACTGGGATGCAACAGGATGGACAGGGATGTGCCAGCACTGCCTCTGCTCTTCCACAGGCACAGGAAAACAGAACAAGGAATAAAAGCCTGGATTTTGCTGTAAAAACTCCTGGAAAAGCTGATTTTGCCCAGCTGGCAGGGAGGGGATGGAGACTCCAGGGATGGTGCGGGAGCGATGAGGAGTTGGATTTCAAGGGCAAAGAGCCCGATCCTGGCTCGGGGGCTCCGTGCCACTAATCCCTGTTTATTCCCTGTCTGGCCCAGCCGCCCACGCTCCCGAAGCTTTTGTTCATTAACAAGATCCAGGGAAAGAAGATCGCCCTGCGGCAGCGTGGCCGCGGTGCCGGCGCTCTCCCGGCGCATCCAGGGAGTGTCGGTGTCGGCCACATCCCATCCTCCTCCACAGAACTCCATCCTCCCACAGCAGCTCCGTGCTTGGCCTTTTTGGGATCATTTCAGCCACGGGGCAGCCCTGCTGCTCCTCATCGTGGATAAAGGATTTTAGGTTTTTTGGAATCGGCATCACAGTGGAGGGATTGGAGTTGGATCCGCAGGGTGAGCTCCTGGTGATAGGCAGGACCGGGATGGCTTTGCCATCCCGAGTGACCCCGGGTGTTGCCCCGGGGCTGGAGCAGTTAATTGGCTCATTAATCCTCATCTCCCGTGCCACATTCCAGACCCAGCTGCTCCCCTGGAGTGGGGTCTGAGTGGGAAGGTTTGGATCAACACCCCAGGCTGTACGTCCAGATTTGCTCCCAGTAAAGTGTGGAAAGAGGCAAATCTCTTGAAAATAAAAAAACTGGGATTATTAGTAGTGATTTATCATTGATAATTCGTTAATTAATAGGAATGGAATACTGAGATACTAAATGGACTTTGGAAACAGAAGGCCGGTCCGTAAAGTTTGGTGGAATTCTCTCCTCTCTTTGCCCTGGGAGCAGAACACAGAGGCCAAGAGCCGGCAGCAGACAGGCCACAATTTGAGTCAGAAGACGGGGATGAGAAGCTGGCTTTCTCCCTGTCTCCAGGAAGGCCTTCATCTTTTTGGGAATGACCCACCACACGGACAACCCTTGCCTTGATCCCACTCTGCCGATCCAAGCTGACGCCAGAGCAGCCGTGGCGAGGCCGGACACCACGGCTGAGCTTTTCCCTGCGTGCGCCTGGTCCCCATCCTCGAGCCATCCCAGCATCCCTCCTGCTCCCGCTTTTCCTGCGATTCAGTGGGATTTCTGTGCCTTTGTGGCCATCCAGCTGCGGCGGGGCTGCAGCTGTGGCACGGAGCTGGCGCTGCCATCTGCCCGCCGGGAGCAGCTGCGGGCGCCTGGTACCGCGGCACCCGCGGGCTCATTCATCACCAGCAGCCCGGGCGAGGACGCTTGGCAGGGGAGAAGGAGGATGGGAGCCGCAGGAGGCAAATCGTAAAAACCCTCTGCCCCAGCGGGGTTGTGTCCGCAGCAGCCTAGCGTTTGCTCCGGCTGGAGGAGGAGGAAGGGCGGGATGTGTCCTGGGGTCTCTGGGGATGGAGCGGCCCCAAGTGTTCCCTGGGAGCAGGGGAATGGTCCCGGCCCCAGGGGGTGCTGGGAGCATCCCTTCCCAAGGATTGAGGGTTTAAATTGTTGGGAGGGGATGGAGGGGCCTTTCTGGATGTCCTCACGGACAGAGGACCTTCCTGACTGCTCTTCCCAGGTCCCAGAGCCACACAGGAGTTGGATGAGCCCTGTGGCTCCTTTCCAACTCAGGATATTCCATGATTCTGTCATTCTGCGATCTGTGCTAAAGGCAAACGCCAAGGGACACCAGACTGTGTGAGTGGAGCCCTTTAGGCGTTTGGGGGTGTCCAAGCTCCGGTTCTGTGAGATGCTGCCCAGGGCCCTGCCCCACTTCCCCCCTGTCCCTCCTGCAGCAGCTGAAGTTCCCCCCGTGGGCACTGCAGGAGCACAGAGCAAGGACACGGTGCTGGCTGCGATTCCAGGGGTGGGGAGCTCCCGTTGGCCACCCCAGCCTGTCCCACCTGCCCAGGACACCCAAAGGTGATGCCCAGCAGGTGCTGGCCTTGCCTCTGCTCCCTCTTTTGGCCCCCAGAGCAGGGAGGGAACCAGGCAAGAGGACCAGGGGGTGCCACTCCCACACCTGCAGGTCCCTGGGCACGGATGTCACCACCGGCCCTGTCCCAGCTTTGCTTGGGACGAGGGGCGAGCCTTGGGGGACAGGGGCCAGGGATGCTGCACATCCCGAGTGGTTCTCCCTGCGGGATGCCCGTCTTTCCTGTTTACTGGTGATTCTGGGAAGGGAACAATAAATAATTCCTCGCCCATCAGTTGGCGCGGGGCCGAGCCGCCAGCGGGGCTGATTTTAACTGGCCAAGTGTCAGGGCAAAAGGCCAGCAAGGCTGCGAGGGAACAGCCAGCAGCACAATCAGAAGATTAACACCTTGTTCGGTGGTCAGATACCGTCGAGTGGGAGAAGATTGCCGCGCTCGGGCTCTATAGAGCATCGCTCACAAATTACCTTATTGAGCAGGATCGCGCTCCCTGCACCTGTGTCCTCAGATATTCCCATTCATCCTGGAGAGGAGGCCAACACTCGGCCGGGGCTGCGCAGCTGCGGCAGCATTATTCCCTCTCGCCGTATTTGCATATCAATGAGCCCCTGATTAATATTTAAAGAGCCAGCTGCCCGAGCCACCTAGGGAAGAAAAAAAGCTCTGTGCGGTTTTTATTGATTTTTTTTTTTCTTTTTTTTTCGGGATAACACTCACTGCCCTTTATCAAGTGCGCTTCATTTTTTACCCCCTCTATTCTTTTAGTTGAAATTAAGGGAAAAAAAGTCAGGGAAAAAATATGAAGGAGTTATCAGTGAAGGAGTTGTGCTGCTCTCAATGCTCCTCAGTCCTTTTGTGTTGCCGTCGCAGCTGCAGGGAGCAGTTTTTGAGGGGCAGGAGCCGACGGGCGCTCATGGGAACTGGGTTTGGGAGCACGAGGCCTGGGACACAGGGAAGGGACGGGATGGGATGGATTTCCACACTCCCAGCATCCCCAGCTCTGTCACGGAGCTGTGGCTGGTGCTGATGTCCCTGCGGCCCCAGGGGGATGCGGTGAGGGATGCTGGTGGTGACCCAGGGAAGCACGACACAAAATCCTGGCTCGAGGGGGCTGATCAATGGAAATGCCATCAAAAAAAAACGGGAATTGGTATTTTTCCTTGCCTCCCCAGCGCTGTTCGTGGCCCGGAGGTTTTGTTTCCAGCCTTAAAAGCTGTCATTTTAACAGACCATTCTCCTGCCCTTTTTTTTTCCCCCTCGAGCATTTGTCAATAATCCCCCGACAGCGGCAGCTTTGTTATCCCAACTAATTGGAGTCAAGTAGGGCTGCGAGAAAAGATCCTTCCCGCCCGAGCCCTGGGAAAAATGCAAAAGGATTTTAATTTTCAATAAAATATGCAGATAAGGAGAAATTAACAGTGGGGTGGGGGGCTGGGGGCTGCTCAGATAATGGCGCTGCTCAGACGACGGCGGCTCCAGGGAATTAATGAGCGATGCCGGCGGCTCTGCGGGATGGGGGGCACGGAGCTGCCCCCACACCTGCACGTTTTAGGGTTTAAGAGGTGTTTGGGGGGGTGGAGGTGAGGGAGTTGTTTATCTGGCGGCGGTGCCGAGCTGCAGCTGGGGAATATTTCAGGTCACGCTTTGTTGTTTTCATAGACAAATGTGGGAAATTTGGGCATCCCTTGGCAGTGGGAATGGGATCGCTGTGGGATGCTGAGGTTCTCATGAGGCCGGGGGTGGACTCGGACCTGCTCAGCCTGTGCCACTGTCCCAGCCCCAGCCTGGCGGTGACAGCAGGATGTGGATTGTGGCCGGGATACTCCACATTCCCTGCCCGGCTGGTGGCAGCGAGATGCTCCCTTCCGCTGGTGGGGAGCAGAAATAAAACTCCCTCCAGCTTCCCTGGCTGCTGGATTTGGCTGGGTTTGCCCAAAAAGCCTCTCCTGATGCTGCTGCTGGATGCTTTGGAGGGGACAGGCACTAAAGGATGCTGTTCCCAAACGGGTTTTCCCCTGGCACGGGATAAAATATTTCCCCGTGAGGGGCTGCTCAACACCTCCTGCCACGGAGGGGATTCCCGCAGGAATTTGCCCAAGGCCAGGGGTGGGAAGGGCCGCTCCCACCGCATCCCTGGCTGCTCTCCCTGCAGGAGATGCGGCGCTGGAGGGGTCCGGGGGCTGGCAGGGCCCGGATGCCAGCCCGGGGCAGCCCCTCCAGGCTCTGCTGGCAGGTTTCAGGTGCTGTGTCCGTGCGCAACGGGACATTCCCACCTTTCCCAGCAGCTCCGAGCACTTCTGGGAGGGTTTTGCACAGCGGATCCCTCCCAGCAGCCGAGCCCCGTCCCGCTGCCGTGTCCATCCCGCCGGGAGCAGGGGCACGGAGCCGGCCGGGCACACGCCCAGGGGGTGCGGGCGGTGTCCGAGGGCAGGACGGAGCCGGCTCAGGAGCTGCGGACACTCTGCCCCCCCAGGACCCTCCGGGCTCCCAGCCCCGTGGGGAGGGGACAGCTGAGCTGTCACCTGTTGGAGCTCAGACGCCGCAGCTGCAGCGCCCGGCGGCTTTGAAGGGAGGATTAGGGAGAGCAGAGTTCCCCGCACACATTTGTGCTCCACCTGCCAGCGCCTTCCTCCTCCTTTCCCTCCTCCTCCTCCCTCTCCCGCAGCCTCCCGGACCCGCCTGCCCCGGGCACAGCGGGAACAGAGATGGGAGGATCCCGGGGGATGTCCCAAAGCACCTTCAGCACTCGGGACTCCGATCTGCTGAGCGTGCTCCTTCCTGTCCCAAACAGGTAAAATCGGAGGAAAATGAAGCCGTAAAATCACAGGAAATCCTGGGGAGGGAAAACCTACGTTCTTTAACTTTGGGAGAGCCAGAATCTTCATGAAGACACAACCTGGTGCCCAGCTGCAGGGGTTTATTCCCACTCCATCTTTTCCCATCATATTCCCTACTTCCTGCTGTAACCCTTCCAGGAGAGAAGGCCCCAGCTTGTCCCCTCTGCGGGCTGGCCAGGGTGGGCTCCTCCTGCCGTACCTCCCATCTTCTGGAGCTGCTGCATCCTCAGCTGGGGTGTGCTGGGTGCCCCGGTTTGGGTCGGGCACCCCCAGTTTGGGGACGAGCTGCCCTGGGACAGGGTGTGGCTCGTGGTGGGTGGCTGGGACACGTCGTGGTGGCTCTGTTGCCATCCCAGCACTCGTTGGGATGATGTTTGCCATTCCCAGCGTGGATCCGGACATTGTAGGGTCGTTCTCCGCTCCGTGGTTCGGTGGGCTGCTGGTATTTGGTCAAAGGTTGGGTTTTACAATCTTGGTGGTCTTTTCCAACCATTTTCCGATATTTTTTTAATGATTCCATCGTTGGGCGGCCACATCCTCTGAGCGCCACCGCCATTCCTCCTTCCACATCTCTCACCTCCGTTTTCCCTTGTTCCCTCAATCTAAATTCCAAACCCATGGAGACAGAAAGGCTGATCCGTGGTTTTCCAGGAGCAGCCAAACTGTCCCCGTCCCCTCCCCGAGCTCGTGACCACAGCAGGACCAGGAGCAAGGTTTGGCCTCCAGGAGGGAAGGATTTGCCCTCTGCTTTTAGAAGAGGGAATGGTTTGGGCCTGCGGGGTTACTTTTATAAAATCAAAGCTTTTTCCCTGTCCTTTTTAACTCACCCACTCTCCCTCTCTGCTCCTTTTCGGGCTATTTAAGAGCCAGAGTGTAACATTAAGGTGATTTACAGCATCCCTGGAGTGGAAGGGCACAGACTTGGGGATTTTTTCCCCTTTTCCTCAGGTGAAAGAAACCCTCGAACGTGAACTCCCGAGACATTACAGCGACCGCCCCGTCAATCCTTGATTTACAGGCTCAGATTTATGAGTTCAGAATTATTATTCCACTTGCAGATCTTTTTTTTTTTTTTTTTTTCC